>JARQOC010000004.1:357180113-357577747 GCA_033576535.1 Allobates femoralis
GACCAGTATAATAATGCCAATGCACATGACAAGGCTAAAGGCTGCATTTGACTGCTGTCTGGTCACTGACTAGGAGAGAAATGAGGCAGGAGCTATAACCGGAGTTATTTCAAACTATGTAACTCACAGACCACCTCTGTCACTGGATCAGTGTGTACAGCAATTCTGCCGACACATGAAAACTTATATAGGAGAATGTTAACCTGTTAAATTTGTGAGGGACCGTCATCACATTGTATGGGAAGTGAAGAATGTACTTATTGAATGCCGGAGAGATCCCGATGCAGTGTTCGTTATGTATTCCATTGTGTTGAAGGTAGATTTGAGCACAGTGATGTTAACTGCGCAACAGGCGACAATACCTGTATGGATAAACAATGTTTATTTCTTAAGTCCCCATTTCTTAAGTATAAAATATATGCATATAAATTAAAACCAGTTACAGATTGCATTAAATATCTGTATTTAGGATGCCAGTCCAGACCATGGGGTAGGAGAACTTTCAATCTCTTTACAAAAACAAATTTTAAAAGTAATCTGTCAGCAGGTTTTTACTACCTGATCTGAGAACAGCATAATATAGGGAAAGGGACCCTAAATCCAATGATGTGTCACTTAGTTTACTAGGTGCAGTGGTTCTGACACAAAGTTTTTAGCTTTAGGTACGTAACAGAGCTGAGAAAGCTAAACCTACTCCCACCAGGCTTTCAATGTACAAAATCTATAGACCGTGATCTTCTAATTACAGAGTGGGTGTGCCGGACTTGGGCACACATGCAGCTGTGTCCACGCAATGATAAGGTGCTGGTGCTAAAACAAAAATAGATGGTAAGCAACTTACAGTGCAATAAGAGACACATCACTGAAATCTGTGTTATCCCTTACAGTATGTTGTCTTAAGATTACATAGCAAAAACCTGCTGACAGATTTCCTTTGAAACCATAGAACATTACAACTTAAATGTATGGAGATATATAATTACCGCATCCAGGGGAAGAGATTGGGAGGTGCATCACCAGCAGGGCCGGCGTCAGCACCCGGCGTACCCGGGCAAATGCCGGGGCCCGGGACAGGTGGGAGGGCCCATTCGCTGTCAGACAGGGGTGTCCTTCTGCCAGTCATAGCAGATCTCTCACAGCAGCTATAGGAGCTGGAGGGCTGCTGCTGGGATTTTCCCCCTCAAACTGGAGCAGTCTATGTGTGGAGGATCATGCAGCCAATGGGAGCTGCAGGGGGCGGGACTTTATTATCCCGTCCATGCTTAGCCCGCAGCAGATCAGTGAGGAGTCCTGAGGTGAGTGTGTGCTGGGTCCCTCCAGACCAGGAGCAGCAGTGGTATCCTCAGTCAGCCGGTGTGCTGTGACCCGAGCTCACTGAGGAGGATGGCCGCTCCTAATCCTGACTCTTCTCTTGTCAGCAGTAAATCTTGATAAACTCCGCGGCAGATTGCTGGTGTTTGTGCTGGGGGCCTCCTCCTCCTCCACCTACTGCTGTGAAGAGCCAGAACAGGACACTGCAACTCCAGTCTCAGGTTTCCCAGAGATGTCATTTACTACCAAACTGCTCTGGAAAACCTGAGTATGGAGCCTGGGTGTCCTGTCAGGGGTCAGATTGGGCACAAATATCCCCATGCTCAGCACTAGATGGGGGAGAGGTCACCAGCACACAGTGCACTGCACTTATAAGGGTTAATAGCAGACAGATACTTTCACTTTCTACAGATGTCATTAAACACACACAGTGTATGTATCCAACTCTAAATATATTAAATCTATTAGTTGCCCATCCATCAATCATCTATCTGTCTATCTTTGTGCATATAACTATAGTACCACAAGCACTGCACAGTTTGATATATGCAGAAGCCACCATTTCCATCTAACTTTGCAAGTATTATGCATGTAGAAAAAAAAGGTAAAAAATGTAAAATGGCATGTTGACGTGTTCCTCAGCGTCAGTGCATGCCGTCTTCATCCTCCTCAGTGGCAGTCGCCGTCTTCCTCCATTCAACAGTTATAAAAAATGATTGAGGCAGGTGTCCAGCATGAGATGGGTTAATATGACAAGAGCTGCCAGGGGGGAAATAAAGGATCTTACACTTTTTCAGCCAGACTTTGCAGAGCTGGCTCAATTCTCTCTTATATACATATATACCATAATTGGTCCTTATATTGTAAAATACTCTGGAATATGTGTCCTTCCCCCTATGCTCTCTGAACGGAGTATCATTATATGTACATATTCAAGTTCATACAACTTCACCAACCGTTGATTGGACACCGGCTCCTCACTAATGCCAGGTCACATATAATAGTAATAATTATTATTTCTATAGCACCAAACATAATCCACAGCACTTTCCAATTCAGAGGAAACAGGTACAGACAATATGAGACAATACAGAGTAGGTATGTGCCCACAAGACGTTTTTCCTGCTCTCATGCGTTTTTAGTATGGTTTTATGCAAATGTATGCTAATATGTTCCAGCGTTTTGGCTTTCCAGCAAAACCAATGTGTTTCACAGAACTACTGAATCTACATATTGGTTTTGGAAGTTGCTGAAAGTGTCAAATCCCCCAGTTTTTGCTGTGGTTGGGAAAGAATGACCATGTCCAAAAACGCAAGAAAAACGTGCAAAAAAAACGCAGGTCAAGAACGCAGCAAATCTCCTGTCAAGGACTCTAGAGATACTTGAAACCACTACAGGTTATGCTGCATTCTGGACCGCAGCAAAAATGTCCTGTGGGCACGTAGCCTAACAAAATATTCACCAGATACATAAGGAGTGAGGTCCCTGCTCACAAGCTACAATCTATAAGGATATAGAGGAGGTGAAAAGGTGAATGGTAAAAAGTGCCGTCAAAAACGGTCCAGCCATAATGCTGCATGAACCGTTCACCAGCCAGGATCTGTACAACAGATAAAGTGCTATTAAGTGCATGGGGGTGTAGAAAGGTGGCACAAGAGACCAGATCTGGAAAAAGGCAAAATGGAAATAGTTAAATTGCTGAGGTGATAGGCCAATCAAAAGAAATGCGTGTGTAGGGCTCACATAAAAGTGTGGATATTGGGAATTAATCAAATTGTTTTGGGAAATACATTCCAGAGAATTGGTGCAGCTCGTGAGAACTCTTGGAGACCGGAGTGTTAGGTTCAGTTTATAGATAATGTCAGACTTAGGTCATTAGCAGAACAGAGGTAGCGTGTAGTAGTTCGATAGTCAGAGATAAGGGAGGAGATGTAGGGCAGCATTGTGGAGAGGATGGGTAGGTGATAAAAATAAGGAGGAGATATTGGACAGTGTAGTACTATGGAAAGGATGGGTAGTTGACAGACAGAGATGAAGAGAAGATGTGCAGAAACTGTAAAGGGCTTTGTGGTTCAGAGTGATAACATTATATTGTTCTCTGTAGGGGATGGTATGTGTTAAAGGGGCCCACTGCAACTCTTTCGCCCAGGGCCCATGAAAACCTGGAGCCGGCCCTGATCACCAGCACAACATGAAGTTCGATAAGGGTTGCAAGGTTTTCAGTTCTGGTTACGCTGGGTAGCATTTAGACATGTGAACGGTGCTGGTTAGTTTGCACTTTTGTTGCTTGGTAGTCCTAGTATTGCACACCAAACTTGTGCTTGCATACGAGCAATCAAAAGCCTCCCAGAGCATCTAGCAATTACATGATAATGTGGTGCTCTGGACAATAGAAAAGGATTATTCCAGACTGAATGTAAGCAACACGCGAATAGAAAAAATAGATCCTGCCCAAGAAACTATACAGTTGTAGCCAAAAGTATTGACACCCCTGCAATTCTGTCAGATAATACTCAGTTTCTTCCTGAAAATGATTGCAATCACACATTTTTTGGTATAATTATCTTCATTTAATTTGTCTTCAATGAAAAAACACAAAAAGAATTGTCCTAAAGCCAAATTGGATATGATTCCACACCAAACCCAAAAAAGGGGGTGGACAAAAGTATTGGAACTGTTAGAAAAATCATGTGATGCTTCTCTAATTTGTGTAATTAACAGCACCTGTAACTTACCTGTGGCACCTAACAGGTGTTGGCAATAACTAAATCACACTTGCAGCCAGTTGACATGGATTAAAGTTGACTCAACCTGTGTCCTTGTGTGTACCACATTGAGCATGGAGAAAAGAAAGAAGACCAAAGAATTGTCTGAGCACTTGAGAAACCAAATTGTGAGGAAGCATGAGCAATCTCAAGGCTACAAGTCCATCTCCAAAGACCTGAATGTTCCTGTGTCTACCGTACGCAGTGTCATCAAGAAGATTAAAGCCCATGGCACTGTGGCTAACCTCCCTAGATGTGGACGGAAAAGAAAAATTGACGAGAGACTTCAACGCAAGATTGTGCGGATGGTGGATAAAGAACCTCGACTAACATCCAAACAAGTTCAAGCTGCCCTGCAGTCCGAGGGTACAACAGTGTCAACCCGTTCTATCCGTCTGCGTCTGAATGAAAAGGGACTGTGTGGTAGGATACCCAGGAAGACCCCACTTCTTACCCCGAGACATAAAAAAAGCCAGTCTGGAGTTTGCCAAAACTTACCTGAGAAAGCCTAAAAACGTTTTGGAAGAATGTTCTCTGGTCAGATGAGACAAAAGTAGAGCTTTTTGGGCAAAGGCATCAACATAGAGTTTACAGGAGAAAAAAAAGAGGCATTCAAAGAAAAGAACATGGTCCCTACAGTCAAACATGGCTGAGGTTCCCTGATGTTTTGGGGTTGCTTTGCTGCCTCTGGCACTGGACTGCTTGACCGTGTGCATGGTATTATGAAGTCTGAAGACTACCAACAAATTTTGCAGCATAATGTAGGGCCCAGTGTGAGAAAGCTGGGTCTCCCTCAGAGGTCATGGGTCTTCCAGCAGGACAATGACCCAAAACACACTTAAAATGGTTTGAGAGAAAGCACTGGAGACTTCTAAGGTGGCCAGCAATGAGTCCAGACCTGAATCCCATAGAACACCTGTGGAGAGATCTAAAAATGGCAGTTTGGGGAAGACACCCTTCAAATATCAGGGACCTGGAGCAGTTTGCCAAAGAAGAATGGTCTAAAATTCCAGCAGAGCATTGTAAGATACTCATTGATGGTTGCCGGAAGCGGTTGATCGCAGTTATTTTGGCTAAAGGTTGTGCAACCAAGTATTAGGCTGAGGGTGCCAATACTTTTGTCTGGCCCATTTTGGGAGTTTTGTGTGAAATGATCAATGTTTTGCTTCTTGCTTCATTCTCTTTTGTGTTTTTTCATTTACGACAAATTAAATGAAGATAATAATGCCAAGGAATTTGTGATTGCAATCATTTTCAGTAAGAAACTAAGTGTCATCTGACAGAATTGCAGAGGTGTCAATACTTTTGGCCACAACTGTGTGTGTATGTGTGTATGTGTGTATATATAATATATATATATATATATATATATATATATATATATATATATATATATATAAAATATATATATATAATATGTGTGTGTGTGTATATGTATGTATGTATATATTAAATATAATATAATAAAATATATTTTACTATGGATAAAAAGTATTTAGTCAGCCACCAATCATGCAAGTTCTCCCACTTAGAGAGATATATCAAGGAAGGAAATAGGGCGTAATATGAAATACCTAGAGGCTGGTATGCTATTACTAAGAGGGCCAATTGTCCACTAACCTTGATCGCTTTCGTAAATGGATTGTATCCGCCCCAGGATGGTAACTGCTCTCCTCTGCCGCTGCTCCCGCGCTGTTTCCGGGTTCTGCTCACGTGACCGAGCATACCGGAAACACGTCACCGCAGGTCCTTCGGTGTGGGTATTCGTTGCTGGGTGACACCAGGTCCTTGTGCCCAGAAGTGTTAGATCCCAGAGCTGCTTCTGCCGCTATCCGTCAGCGAGGGAAGAAAAGATATACAATGGAATGTAGCTGTCTTTTGAAGTGCTTGGGTGAGGGTGTGATACATAAACAAGGCTAATAAAGCATTGGACAAACCTTTATTGCCCTTTACAGATACACAATGCTTTTCGACAGATGATGTCTGTCTTAATCAGGTGGTGTGACCCTAGTGCTTTAAAAGACATTAATTAACATCATAGGTAGACCTCAACTATGAGAGCCAAAATGAGAAAAGAAATCCTGAAAATCACGTCTGATTTGAAAATAATTTTTCTCAAATTTTGGTTTAAATAAGTATTTGGTCACCTACAAACAAGTAAGATTTCTGGATCTTGCAGACCTGTAACTTCTTTAAGGAGCTCCTCTGTCCTCCACTCATTACCTGTAGTTTTGGCACCTGTTTGAACTTGTTATCAGTATAAAAGACACCTGTACAACCTCAAACAGTCGCACTCCAAACTCCACTATGGTGAAGACCAAAGAGCTGTCGAAGGACACCAGAAACAATTGTACCACTGCACCAGGCTGTGAAGACTGAATCGGCAATAGGCAAGCAGCTTGATATGCAGAATCAACTATGGAAGCAATTATTAGAAAATGGAAAACATACAAGACCACTGATAATCTCCCTCAATCTGGGGCACCACACAAGATCGCACCCAGTGGGGTCAAATTGAGCTCAAGAACGGTGAGAAAAAATTCCAGAACCACACAGTGAATAGTGAACTAATGAATGACCTGCAGAGAGCTGGGACCAACGTAACAGGCTACCATCAGTAACATGCTACGCCGCCAGGGACTCAGATCCTGCAGTGCCAGACGTATCCCCCTGCTTCAGCCATTTTGTCTGCGCCCGTCTGAAGTGTTGATAGAGAGCATTTGGATAATCCAGAAGAGTATTGGGACAATTTCAAATGGTCAGATGAAACCCAAAGTAGAACTGTTGAGTGGAAACAACTCGTCGTGTTTGGAGGGTAAAGAATGCCGAGTTGCATCCAAAGAACACCATACCTAATGTGAAGCATGCAGGTGGCAACATCATGCTTTGGGGCTTTTTCTCTGCCAAGGGACCAGGATGACTGATCTGTGTACATGAAAGACATAATAGTGCCATATATCTTGAGATTTTGAGTGCAAACCTCCTTCCATCAGCAAGTGCATTGAAGATGAAATGTGGCTAGGTCTTTCAGCACACTGCCAGGGCAATAAAGTAGCGGCTTCGTAAAAAGCATTTCAAGGCCCCGGAGTAGCCAAGCCAGTCTCCAGATCTCAACCCTATAGAAAAACTTTGGAGGGAGTGGAAAGTCCATTTACCCAGTGACAGCCACAAAACATCACTGCTCTAGAGTAGATCTGCATGGAGGAATGGCCCAACATACCAGCAACAGTGTGTGCCAACTTTGTGAGGACTTGCAGCAAAGGTTTGACCTCTGTCATTGCCAACAATAGATATATAACAAAGTATTGAGATGAACTTTTGTTATTGACCAAATACTTATTTTCCACCTAAATTAAAAATAAAAAAAAAATTAAAAAAAACAAAAAACACTCTTTCCAAACCAGACAATGTGATTTTCAGGATCTGTTTTCTCATTTTGTCTCTCATAGTTGAGGTTTACCTATGATGTCAATTATAGGCCACTCATCATTTTTAAGTGGGGGAACTTGCACAATTGGTGGCTGACTAAATACCGTATATACTCGCGTATAAGCCGAGTTTTTCAGCCCAAAAATTGGGCTGAAAAGTCCCCCCCTCGGCTTATACGCGAGTCACTGTATACTGTATACACTGTATACAGTATACAGTCACCCCCCCATCAGTATACAGGCCCCCCCCTTACTGCCGCAATCCTGTAAAAGAATACATCTAGTATACTTATCCCTGCCGCTGTCCCGCTGACGCTGTCCCGCCGCCGCCATCGCGCTCCTTCGGCTTCTTCCGGCTTCCTCCGGTGGGCGCAAGCAATGACGTCATTGTCTGCGCGCCAGAGGAGGAAGCCGGAAGACGCTGGATGAAGCCGGAGGAGCGCGATGACGGCGGCGGGACAGCGGCAGGGATAAGTATACTAATGTATTCTTTTACAGGATTGCGGCAGTAAGGGGGTGGGGGCCTGTATACTGATTACTGATGGGGGGGGCCTGTATATACCACTGGGGCTGCTGCTGTATACTACCAATGGGGCTGCTGCTGTATACTACCCTGGGGCTGCTGTATATACCCTTTTTCCACTGGGGCTGCTGCTGTATACTACCACTGGGGCTGCTGCTGTAAACCACACTGCTGGTGGCTGTATACTTGTGCTGGGGTCCACCCTCGGCTTATACACGAGTCAATAGGTTTTCCCAGGTTTTGGGGGCAAAATAGGGGGGTCGGCTTATAAGGGTCGCTTATACACTAGTGTATACGGTATTTCCTGTATTGGCGTATATTATACTATCTGACTGCAATGGCGCTTCGGCCAATGCTTCGTTTCCGCATGACCATGATCGCCGGAGCGGTCTCAATGGGAAACCATTCGTATATATATATATATATATATATATATATATATATATATATATATATATATATATAATCTATATTTCAGATGAATAATGATAAAGGAGAAAAACCACATAAAGATAAGGCAAAGAAAGTGAGATGTAGAAAGAAAGGCAGGAGGAGATCAGAAAGTAGGGAAAAAAGTGGAATATATTCGTGTGTTTTCCAATTGGTTAAATAGTCCTGTGAGAATGCGATAAAATGGCATGTGTGTATAATTCATAGTATAGCCTGTCTTAGTCACATGTGATTATGGGTTGCAGACTGAAGATATATACGTAGCTCCCAAGACCTGTGTTTCAACGTGCAAGAGCTACTTATAGAAACAAAAACAGACAAAAGGAGTGCTCCTGTGTGAATCAATATGAAACTGGATACTTTTCTTGTAAAATACAAAATGCACTCACCTATTTGAGTTGTGCATCCCGCACAACCTAGGTAACAGAACAAAGTGTGATCAGCTCCTCTACCTGATTATGGCTGTCTGGGATATTCACATTCAGGATCCAACTCACCTTCCTGTCATTTCCAGTGTAGAGGGGGTAGCCTGCAGCAACAAGGATCCCACACCAGATAACACTGCTAGTGATGAGGATTTAGTCCAGGGAGTGCGGCTGCTCCACCCCTCTCTCTAGAGAGAGGAAATAGTTGTCTTCAGCATTTGTTCTGGGCGCCCCAAACTCCCATGGACAAGAATTAAATTTTAATATTTAAAAAAAATATTTAAAAAAACTGGTAAAACGCTGTGTTTCAGGGAAAAGTGTCCCCTTTCATCAGGTTTCTGATGAAGAGGGAAATTCTCCCTGAAACAGTTTTTATAAATTGATTATTTTTTAAAATATTCAAAATGGCTGTATCACACATACCTCAGACAGTAGCTCGCTGTAATGTGTGAAGAATTTTTTTTTATCCCTTGTTGTTCTTGACAAGGAGATCTCCAGCTTCATCTCCCCCCTCCCTCAATCTGACAGCATTATAGCAGAACACAGAGACAGTGTCCAACTGGAAAAAATAATATCTGCTGAATAAGAATGAGCCTGGATATAATGCCTTTTGTGCCAAGTGACGAAGAGATATTTCTTTCTATATGAAAGACTGTGCTCCCAGCCGCTGAACCACTTTAATGATCTCTACAAGGGATATAAGCAAACATGGATTCTGATAGTGGTTTCAAAAATTACTCTCCAGCCCTTCATTTAGCCTATAGGAGGAACGGCTCACGTTTTTTTAAGTAATTCAAATGTTATGGAAACATTGGTAAATTTTAGTTTAACCTTTTAAAAGGAATTCTCCCAGATAGATCTCAGCCAACTAGAGATGTAGAACTCTAAAGAATATACAACCATGTGAGGAAGGGGCAGGAGGATTGCTGCTCACCTCTAAACACCCTTAGATTCCCGGGCTCCTGGCTGGTGTCCACCATTAGTGTAATACAATGAAGAGAATCCAGGGCCACTTGTCCATGAGAAGGTTCCTTTATTAAAACGCTTTAAAAACGTCCAGCCGGACGCCTTATTCATCGGCATAATGAATAAGGACAGTGTCAGACACGCGTCCGGCTGGACATTTTTAAAGCGATTTAATAAAGGAACCATCTCATGTACAAGTGGCCCCGGATTCTCTAAAGAATATAGTTGCACCTAGCAGACTTGCATCCACCAGTGATCAGACCAACTCAAAATAACCTGTTTCTATCTCTAAAGGGGAGTTTTAAATACACATATTTTAATAATACAGAGAATCGAGTTATGTATTTTTCCAGCAATACTACAGTTGAACTTTCATTATCCTCTTATTTCTCAATTTGGTCTTCCTCGTTTGCTATTTAATGGGATACCCGGGCAGATTTCGGCATGTAGGTCACCACACTAGTTCTACGTACAAGGGTAAACAAACTTTGTTCATATGTCTCCAGTGGATACATGGGACTTGGCATAGTGCGACAGCGTTGGGCTGTGCTCACCTATTGCAATTCTGCAGCATTTTTTGTATGTGGTAATGTAAATAAAAGCTGATTTTTACAGCACCAGCAAAACCTATGAGATTTCAGAAATCTCATGCACATGATTGCTTTTTTTTCCTGATTGAAATGGAAAACTGCTACTTTTTTGAAAACGAATGATCTTGTAGGCCAGGGTTCTTAAACACATGGCCCGTGGGCCACATGTAACCCCTGAGGCTGCTTTATGCAGCCTGCAGACACAGCAGGCTACCTTGGTGATTGTGGCCCGGTCTGTAGTGGCGCCAAAGTCAAGCTTTACTTCAGATGTACGATGGCATCTTATATAACCACCAGCATTAAGCGCTGCTCAGATTCAGTTATATCTATGGAAACTACCAGCCAATCAGAGGCCAGCAGCTGATGTCAGCTGCCGGCCTCTGATTGGTTAGCGGTTCCTATTGGTGTAGCTGTGAAGAGCTTGATTCCAGCAGTGCCGACAAACGTGCATCTGAAGTAATGCGCGGATGATGGCACCACTATAGATCGGGCCACGATCACCAAGGGGTCAGCTCTGTCTGCAGGCCGCATGTGCAGGACGCCGGGGGAACGGAGGAAAGGTGAAAACAATCGTCTGTATGGTGTGTTTGTGTTGCTGAAAAGCAGCACTATAATAGGGAAGTAAGATGGGTCATTGCTACAAGATGGGGCATTACTACAGGAAGGGGATAATGATGGGGGCATTACTGCAATAGTCTATATACAGTATGTGTGCGTGTGTGTGATGAAAAGTGGCATAATAGGGAAGCAAGATGGGGCATTACTGCAAAGGACATTTCTACAAGATGAGGCATTTCTACAGGAAGTGGATAATGATGGCATTACTGCAAGATGGGGATAATGACTGTGCATTACTACACTATGAGGATAATGATGGGCACATTACTGCAAGATGTGGATAATGATGGGACATTGCCACACTGTGGGGATAATCATGAGGACATTACTGCAAGATGGGGATAATGATGGGACATTACTACACTATGGGCATTACTACAAGATGTTGGCAAAAATTACTATATGGGAATTAAATATATTGCAATCTGAGAGTCCTCAGTGGTTGATACCTTTTAATAGCAAACTGAAAAGCTGGTAAGCATAGCAAGCTTTCGGGACACTATGGCCCCTTCGTCAGGCTGATAATTACACAGATTCTGAAGACACACACATATACTATACTTAAATAGGATGAGATGGTACAGTAAATACGACAGGTGATGTAAAGCAAAGTCAGGCTAGGAGGAGGGGAGGAGCTGGGAAAGTAAAACAAAATTCTAATGTAAAAGGAAGAAGTGTCAAACAATTCATAGTCCTCGAGTCTGTTACAAGATGTGATATCCCCAAATGCCCTACAATCTAAGTATAGAGGGAACTGCAACCACTCCTACAAAAAGATGCCAGACTAAAATCAATATTTCCGGATCCCTCACTCTTGTGTTTTGGACAACCTCCGAATCTAAAAAACATCATTGTCAGAAGCGCCCTGTCCTCTCCAGCAGCAATAGGAACCTTTCCCTGCAACCAGAACAGTGCAAAACCTGTCCATCTATAATGACAACGGACAAGATAAAGATTCCTGGGACAGATCAGGACTACAAGATCCCAGGTAACTTCACTTGCATCACAAGCAATGTGGTGTATTTAATAATATGTACTAAATGTCCAACAGGTGGCATGTACGTAGGGGAGACCAGGCAAAACTTCAGAACAAGAATGAATTCTCATCACCACTCAAAAGAAAAGCGTATGGCTCTACCTGTAGCAATGCATTTTTGCAACCCTGACCACAACAGTGAAACCAATATGAATCTGCTCATTTTAAAAAGTAACTTCAAATCTCAGAGAGAGAAGAATTTGGGAATACAAATTGATAACGACCTTTGACGCATTCAAAACATGATTAAATGGTTCACATGGATTCATGGGTTTTTCTGTAAAATGAAAGGGCATTTGTGGATATCAGATTCATGTGTTTTTGTATAAAATGAAAGGACATTTGGGGATGTCACATCTTGCAACAGACTCAAGTTAGAGGACTATGAACTTTTGACACTTCTTCCTCTTACCTTAGAATTTTGGTTTTGCTTTCCCAGCTCCTTCCCACCCCCATCCCTAGCCTGTCTCTGCTTTATGTAACCTGTCATATTTACTGCACCATCTCATCCTGTTTAAGTATAATATATATGTATGTGTCTTCAAAATCTGTGTCATTATTAGCCTGACGAAGGGGCCATAGTGTCCCAAAAGCTTGCTTTTCCTACCATCTTTTCAGTTAGCTATTAAAAGGAATCAACCACTGAGTACTCTCAGATTGCAATATATATTTCTGCCTAGGGCGTCTCAGGAGATAGGGAATTAGGTTGGTGGCTCGGACCTCCTCACCTTTAGAGGTACCTTTTGAGATCAGGGTGAGACAGGGACCCAGTATCAGGGCCAGAGCAGGCTCCCCTGACTCCCTACGCCCAGTTCCCTCCTACTTTTGGGCGCCCCGGCACCCCCAGCGTGACAGCATCCCTGTAAAGTATTCACGTTCTCCAACATTCTTCACTATGCTTGAAAAATTTGGGAAGATGAAAAGTAATGCCAATCATAATCTATAAAGATAGCGAAAAACTCCATGACTGTAATATACTGAAGAAAAAATGAGAATATGGTAATCCCAAAAATTCAAAGCAACACAAAAGATATATATGTTAAAAAAATGGAAAAATCCAAACCTGAATGAAGAAGACGTAATTAACGGGTGAGAAAACAAAAAATGTGATGACAATTATAGCACTCCAGGCACAAAGTAATACATTAGTAAAGGTGGCCAAGAAAAAAAAATACCCTCCTGTTGCAACACACAAGTGTCTAAAAAATGCTGGAAACATACCTCTCTCAGCCTCTCATACAGCCAGATCAGAATTCCAACACATTGCACTGATGTGACTGATAGCGCCTGCAGTTTGGGGTTCTGATCTGGCACAAATCCTGAGTCATATTAAAAGACTTGTTAGAGTCAATTATGACTTTAAGGATTGCTAGCCTTATTGGGTGGCATTAGAGTTTTTCACTTCCTCACTGAAGGGACAGTTTGCATATTTCCCAGAGGAGCATTGCGGCTATAAGTCTCCTTTTCAGCTTATCTGTCTTCTTATTCTGGCAGCCAGTTCATCTCCATGAGAGAATAGCTAGTCCCCCAGACCTCGTCTTAGCCTCTCATACAGCCAGATCAGAATTCCCACACACTGCACTGATGAGGGGCAATCACCCGTGAAACACAGCGTCTGTAGTTTGGGGCTCTGATCTGGCACAAATCCTAAATCATATTAAAAGGCTTGTTAACGAGTCGATTATGACCTTAAGGATTGCTACCTTTATTAGGTGGCATTAGAGTTTTTCACTTCCTCACTGAAGGGACAATTTGGAAACATACCATTACTTCAGTATGTAGCAGGAAAATAAAATATCTGGATGGACAATCCTAAATTCTATTTCGGATAACATCAGATTGTTCTTTGTCATCGTTTCACATTAGGATACTTGCGGTAAAAAATGCCCAATTATTCTGTTACTTGGATTAAGTAAATATATGCGTGCAGTTTGTTAGCTTCTTCATTCTACGTGACCTCTTTCTCTGCATGGGTAAGTTTTGGCTTATCAATTGTGGTCTATAAAGGGTTATATGGGCATTGCATTCACATCAGGTCTAAGTTCTTCATATTGTGGGTAGACAGACCTACTCTGCATTTATGGCTCATTACATTAAATAGTTTTATTCAGCACGGATAGAGTGATCAGATAGGGAAGAGGAGAAAGTCATTTGAAGTCAAATAAAACCTCCACTTTCTCACTTAATTCCATTAACCTTTTTTCTCGTCATCGGTGCTGTATAACAAGGATGGGGAGTAATCTTTTTCTCTTGACATTTTTATTAGGCCTGACTTCCACATTGTAATTAAAGTGCCATTTCATGGCATTGTCTATTGTTTTATTTTCAGTATCTTCAAGGGGAGAACAGTGTAAACTGATATCGATTTATCTTCAAAATGTATTAAGGGTGCCTTCACACTTGCAGATGGATCTGCAGCGTTTTGCAGATGCATCTGCAAGTGTGAGCATGCTGACCGCGGCCCCTATGTTTATAATAGGGCGCACCGGGTCTGAACGCTCTCATTCATTCCTATATGTGTACTGTCAGCAGGCGTATGCCTGCTGACAGATCACACACTCCCGCCCGCAGCATGGACGCTACATCTCGCTCCACAGTGCGACGGGAGTGTGTGATCTGTAAGCAGACATACGCCTGCTGACAGTACACATATGGGAATGAATGAGAGCGTTCAGACCCGGTGCGCCCTATTATAAACATAGGGGCCGCGGTCAGCATGCTCACACTTGCAGATGCATCTGCAAAACGCTGCAGATCCATCTGCAAGTGTGAAGCCAGCCTAAGCCTAATGTGGTATTCTTTAGTTGAGCAACGTGTTTTGAATGTTATTGTTAGATATAGTCTGCAGTGGCATTCTGCAGTAATTACTTTAATTGGCATTTCTGCTATTTTTTTCTTTTCAGAGATGAATATTTTCGCATGAAACTGCAATGGAAATCCGTTAGTGAGGAGCAAGAAAGGCGCAATTCAAGGCTCAGAGACTACAGAAGTTTAATAGGTATCTTAAGACGTGACATAACAGAAATATTGTCAAAAACAATTGGTATATTCAGTTTTACAATTTATATTTAAAGTTGAGTAACCTTCTAAATACATTAATTTAGCAATTTTCACTGAGTAATCAGTTTGCTGAAGTACAACCTATTTTATTGTCCAGAGCTGTATTTATTATTGTGATGCTTGAAAGTAACAATTCTGTTTTCAGACATCCTTGAAAGCATTGGCCCCCAACATTATAGGTTGTCGCCTCTATGCAGGGTAAAGGTGGGTTTGCATTAACCAATTTATGCCTTTAAGTGACTGACGATTGCAAAATATTTAGCAATCGGCAGTTGTTTAATAGCCTGTTTAGATGTAGACTGGGCTTAATGATTCACAATGTGCGATCTGCACACTGTACAGAAGCTACTATTGTTCTCGGCAGAGCAAGTCCTGTTTACGCAGGGTGATGCACTGCTGAAAACACTTTTTTGCAGCATAAAAACAGAACTTCACCTGGTGAACGACTGTTTTGCTTGTTCATCATGTAATCATCGGCCTGTTTGTCCTGTAAGGTAAGCTTAACCCACTCATTCATGATAATCTGTCAGTGTAAATGCATATGTAGTGATATTTTGTTTTCTCTGAGCGGTATCATTCATTTGTTCCTGGCAATTTGGCTATGGAACACTCCAGGGGAAGGAAGTTGTGGCCCTGCATTCATTTCCTCTTAGGCTGGTTTCACACTTGCGGACCCTTCCGCAGCGTCCTGCAGAGGGGATCCGCAAGCTGAGCGCAGGCACCGTAAGTCCCTATGTTTAACATGGAGACGCAGGTGCCTGCGCTCTGATGCAGATTGGCGTGCGCACCCTGCACAAATCACACACACTCGTCCACACCAGGAACGCGACATATCGCATTCCTGGTGCGGACGAGAGTGTATGATTTGTGCGCAGGCATGCGCCTGCGTACAAATCATACATTGCAGTGAATGTTGGTGCGCACGCCAATTTGCATCAGAGCGCAGGCACCTGCGTCCCCATGTTAAACATAGGGACTTGCGGTGCCTGCGCTCAGCTTGTGGATCCCCTCCACAGGACGTTGCGGAGGGGTACACAAGTGTGAAACTAGCCTTAGACTGCTGCAGAAAGCCTAGAATGTACTTGGGTATCTCTGGCAGACTGTAGACCATAAATAAAGAAGTGGCACTGAACAACTGTTTATCATCTATCCTGAGGTTATACCATATCTGCCACTATTGTAAGTAACCCAATAACTGCTTAGATAAATGCTAGTTCACCAAAATGCCGGACCTTGGTCCATTGGTCATGTCGGTTGTCTGTGGTACCTAAATTAAAGCGCTGTAAACATCCTACCTGCCAACATTTCTGGTACTTTTCTGATTGATGCTCACCACGACCTTATACAGGCGTCATAACAAATCATAACAGGTCCACAAATTAGAAGGTTCACCAGGGATACTGGTAGGTAAGAGACGGTTCACAAGGCTCTGGTCCATCAGCCATGGAATATCACTGTGTCTCAGTACCAGAGTTTTGTGATTCTTGTTGATAAACTCTACAAAACATCTATGTAGTTCAATAAGACAAATAACAATTAGCTTTTTTTCTGGTGGGTTGATGGTTTTTAGGTTTTTTTCATTGTTGATGCGGTTTTGGAATGAATATTATGATTTTGTCCAGTGAATAGTTTGCCTTTTTTCTGATAATGGGATTCATAATTTCAACAGCCTTTTAAATATTCATATTATCCCTTTACTTTTCGCATATTGGTGCAGTTCTTATGATTATTCAAATGTAACTCTTGCACATTAAAGTGGCTTAGATCACAGAATATTTGATCAGCATTATCTGAGTATTATAAAAATACACTTATCTACTGGACTTCAAGTAGCAGTGCCCTCGGAATGATGTGCACTGTAATGTATTTTTCTCTGGTATTCATCAAACGGAGCTGTCATTCCAAGCTCTCAGAAATGAGTGTGCCAATACTCTGCATTTGGAAGATACGGCTTTGCTGTAAATGAGCAGTTCATCTCTCAAATATTTAATGTCATTTCCTTTATCCGTCATGTTAGAAAAAGATGTGAACCGCACAGACCGAACAAACAAATTTTACGAAGGCCAAGATAATCCCGGATTAATTCTACTCCATGACATTTTGATGACATATTGTATGTACGATTTTGATCTTGGTAAGTGGATGTTCATTACTATAGAAAAAAGTGTCTTTACTTTTAATTAACTAATATAACTTTTCTGTCTGCAAGTCTGGTCTGCTTCTGGTCTGTGTGTATTTTCCATTCGTTTTAGCTATTTCTGTGGTTTGTGCCACCATTTTGGGGATGTAAGAAGCAGGCTCATTTCTCATCATTGTGCCTGCAGAGGCTGTGACAATTGGCTGGCTTTGTCCAAACTCTGTAATCTATCACAATTCAACATCAAATGTATTATTATTTCTTTGTGAAAATGTATGGCTCTCGAGACAGGAGACAAAATGTTTATTTCACCCTACAGTGACAGACAACAAATGCGTTCACCAAGGAACAAAATATGATCAAAAATGATAACGCTTGTATTGACGAGTGTGAAAACTAGCATTCTTCTGGAATTGAAACCAGTTTTCTGCACATAGCCATATAGAAAGCACATTGCTTCCATTTAATAATGGGAACGCCCCATAACATTCAATACCCAATGCCAAAATGCCATTATTATCTTCTAAAATGTGTAGCTGCCTGGCTTTGCTATGTAGTTTAGTGTGACGCTTGACAAGTTCTATTCAGCCTACATGTATTCTTCCTTTCTCAAGTACTGCTCTTTTAGGAGTTGATCAGCCTTGTTTACAGATGGCAGAATCAGATAAGTAAAGACTTCACTTCAGACCATTTTAAGACCAATTTTAACTGTAAAAAACTTTCAGGCAAATTAATAAAAGTCAGTCATGAAACTGTGTAAATCATCTTGTATACATAACTGTAGTCTAAAGCCAGCCCTACGTATGAGGCAACGACCAAACAATGCTTCGGCTGATCCTTCGGCTCTTCCATACACAGGAGTTCTCGTTTGACCAAGTGCTCCTAAATTCTCTACACGAGAGCTGCCACAAGATGTCTTTGAAAGCTGCCTGTCTCAGAGAGGACAAAAGGATTGGCAGTCCGAAATCAGACATACCAGATCCTTCAGTACCCCAACAATCTGTTATTGGGGCCCCATTGCACAACAGACAGTCTTTTGGACTTGTCAATATTGGTGGCTTAATCCGACATTAGTATAATGTTTATGGGAGTTTAAGATTAAGAGTTTTAGATTTTTTGCTGCATGCACATATTTCTTTGGACCATAAAAGTTTAACAAAAAAAAATGTAAATGTAATTTTGTTTTCTGTTTTTAAACTAAAAAACATGGCTGCCTAGAGATCTCTCTTAGGAGCAGTGTCATGTAATATGTAAATAACTTTCCTTATTCAGCCACAGCATTAGAACTACAGACGAAGTGAGCAACATTCATCTTACTACAATGCATCTGTAAAGGATTGGCAATTGTTAGTTGATGTGTTGGAAGCTGGGAAAATAGAAGGATCTAGGCAAGTTTAGTAAGGGTGAAATTCTATCTTTTTACCTGCTTGTCGTTATTGGCACCCTTGAAGTTGAAGTATATAATGTGGAATATCTTCTGAAGAAAATGAATCAAGCGAAACCGCTTTTTTGTATAGAGCACTCGTGTTTGATAGAAAAGGGCAAATGATGACAATTTAAAAGAAAAAACAATGGGAGGAAAAAATAGAAAAACTTAAAGCTTTCTTTGACACTGTTATTGGTACCCTTTTACTTAAAATTAGCATGGAAACACATTTTTACTCATCTGTGGTAAATCACAAATGAGAATAACCTGTGATAAAATTGTTGATGCCCATGTAACCTGAAGTGGCCAATGAATGATGACTTCAATATTTTAAAAAGCCACATGTTGGGCCCTGTTCCTTAGTCACAATGGGGGTAGACAAAGGAGCTGTCTGAGGACATCAGAACTGCTATTATTAGCAAACACAAGACCAAAGGGTATAAGGGCATCTCCAGAGACTTTGCTATCCCAGCTTCAACCTTGCACAATGTTATTGAGACATTTGTCAAGCATGGAGCCTTCAAGAACCTGCCTGGATGTTGGGGGGGAAGGGGAGAGAGGAAAATTGACAGGAGATGTCTGGTGCAAAGGATGGAAAAAACCTTAAGCATTCAATTATCTAAAGGCCAACCTGGAACAGTCTGGGTTCATGGTCTAAGCGAGTACCATATGCCGCACGCCAAACCAAGCTTTATGGGTGGAGGCCAAGGAAGACACCTTTGCTAAAGTAAATACATAAAAAGAAACAACTGATTTTTGCCACAGAGTACCTTGATAAACCACAATCCTTCTGGAAAAATGTTATATGGACAGATAAAACAAAAATAAACCTTTTTGGTAATGCAAAGCCATTGATTACAGACGGTGCAATGAAACTTATACGAAAAAACATCCTACCAACAGTTAAACATGGTGGATGATCCATAATGCTGTGGGGTTGATTTGCTGTGTCTGGTACTGAAGGCCTTGACCGTATCACATGAATCATGAAACCAGAGAATTATCAAGAGATTTTAGAGCAAAATTTCCTACCAGGTGTAAGAAAACTTGGTTTGAGTCAAAGAGCATGGGTCTTCCAGCAAGACATTGACCCAAAGCACACATCCAAACGTCAGCTGGAATGGTTGACAAAGAAATTAATATTGACTCTTAAATGGCCAGCAGGTAGCCGTACACCACTCGGCAAACCACGAGGGCCCACTTACGGCCACGTAGATACTCCCTAGAGGTTGCCGGTTTTTCCAGGGTGCATCTCAGTAGAAAAAGTCCAGCAATTCAAAAGAAGTGAAACAGCACTCACCGGTACTTCTGTGCTCCGTTTATTTATGCAGAATGGGTTACATAGGTGCTGGGAGGGGGTCCGGCTCTGTAGCACCCCCTCCCTGCACCTATGTAACCCCGTTCTGCATCAATAAAGCAAGCACAGAAGTACTGGTGAGTGCTGTTTAACTTCTTTTGACTTAATTTCCATTTACTTCTTAACATATCATACAGTCTATAAGAAAAAAATGAAGGGGTGGCAATATTGGTGAGCAGCACTGTAAATGGCTAGGTGAAACTATTTCTAAATCAGCAGGCCGTGTAGTATGCACTATAAATAAAATCTGGAAACTTGGTAATAGGTTCACCAAATGGGTATGGTACCACAGAGGGAATGTTGTAAAATAGATTTCTGAAAAATTGATTGAGTATAGTAGCAATATATCTAAACATACAGTGCATCATAGCTCACTGTATATGGGGCTTCGTAGCCGCTAAACAATCACCGTGCACCCACTGACACCTGTTTACATTCAGAAGTGCTTGAAATTGTCATGTGAGCATTAGAAATTGAACATCAAGGGAACCTGGTTTCATTATGTGGAAGGCCAAATGCATATATGTATCTAATTTGGAAAGAGCTGTCACTGGGATGATCAATGGGAAGAAGCAAGCTGGCAGATTACTGCTATGGGCAATATATTGATGGGAAAACCTTGGGTCCTGCTATTTATTCTGGTGAATGTTGGTCTGTATTTACATTTTTATTTTATATACCGCAATAATAGAGCTTTGTGAATCAACTTGCAGGACCTAGTTCAGCGTCTAGATAAGTATTTTCTAGCTGCTTCATGGTAGCCATGAGAATTGCTTACTACTTTATTTGTATCTCTTCTTTTGATTAGCCGACCTTGCTCAATGTTCTCTTTTTGGCTGAAGAGCCATGGATCCCAGGACGCAAGAGGCAGTCCTCTGGGCTCTCATCCAACAGACAGATATTATTGATCTGGGCATGGGAACATGTCCTGCCAATTGATTTGCACCATCTCTGGTCAGTAGTATTGTGTGGCATATTTCACAGTGGAGCCAAAAAACAATTCTAGCGCTATATACCTTTTATGTCATGGCCCTGACCATTATGCTTTCATGTATGGTAACAAGGAAACTATTTAGGCCTTTCAGTTGTATTGGTGCTAGTGCTGTATGCCAGAAACTTTTCCAATTCGTATGTTAAATGCTTTAACATAATGAGATCCAATTTGAGCATTGTTTTGAAATTTGCCAACTAATTAAACATTGTTGCAGACCCAAATACACCCCTAAAGTTACAATTTCAGTTAAAAGCAGTAGTATCTTTTAGAAAAATAATTCATTCAGCACCGTGGCAAGAATTATTCTGGATTGATGTTGACTTGGCCTTCTAGGTTCACGCAACCTTAATTCGATTCAACATCTGTGGTACAAGCTGTAAACAAGTCCCACTCCTCTGCAACTTACAGTATACCATATGACACTGATCCATGATCTTATAGAGTTCATGGCTTGCCTAGTCTAAACTATTTTGATACCAAAATTGGGACCTACCGTCATGGCCAAAAAGTGTCGGCACAGTTTATTGTTCCAGAAAAGGAAGTATTTCTCCCAGAAAATTATTGCACTTGCAAAATTTTGTCATACACATGTTTATTTCCATTGTGTGTATTGGAACAACACACAAAAGTGAGAAAAAAGAGGCAAATGGTCCTAATTTTACACACCACTCCAAAAATGGGCCAGACAAAATTGTTGCCACCTTTCCAAAATTGTGGGTTGACATCTCTGTTTCAAGCATGGGATGCTCGTTCAAACTTGCCTGTGGCAAGTAACAGGTTTGGGCAATGTGAAAATCACACCTGAAACCAGATAAAAAAGGGGAGAAGTTGACTTAATCTTAGCATTGTGTGGCTGAATATGCCATACTAATTGTGGAGGAACAAAAAAAGAGAACTGTATGATGACTTGAATACTAAAATTGTTGAAAAATATCAACAATCTCAAGCTTACAAGTCCATCTCCAGAGATCTTGATGCTCTTTTATCTAAGGTGTGCAACATATTCAAGAAGTTTACATGTAGTTAATCTCTCTGGATGTGGATGGCAGAGAAAAATTGTAAGGTCACAAAACAGGATATTCCAGACGGCGTATAAGCAGCCCCAATCAAATTCCAAAGAAATTCAATCTGTCCTGTATGCTCAGGGTGCATCAGTGTCGGTTCAAACTCTCCGTCGACCTTTGGATGAAATGAAACACTATGGCAGGAAACCCAGGAGGACCCCACTGATGACATAGAGACATAAAAAAGCTAGACTGCAGTTTGACAAAATGTACATAAATAAAGCAAAATCCTTCTGGGAAAGCGTATTCCAGACAGATGAGACTAAGATAGAGCTTTTTGGTGAAGCACATCATTCTATTGTTTATTGAAAATGGAATGAGGCCTACAAAGAAAACAACATAGTACCTGCAGTCAAAAATGGTGGAGGTTCAAATATATTTTGGGGATATTTTACTGCCTCTAGCACGGGGTGGAAATAAACCACTGGAAAGTTCTGAAGTAGCCATCAGCGAGTCTGGATCTAAATCTCATTAAACACTGTAGAGAGATCTTAAAATTGCTGTTGAGAGAAGACACCTTCAAATATGAGACCTGGAGCACTTTGCAAAAGAGGAGTGGTCCAAAATTCCAGGTGAGAGGTGTAAGAGGCGTTGATGGTTATAGCAAGCGATTGATTAGTTATTTATTCCAAAAGGTGTGCAACTAAATTTTAATTTGAGGTACCAACAATTTTTGTCCTAAGCTTGAATAGAACTAGGCTACATCATTAGACAACCAAACGACTTGAGTGGTGATATTTTTTTGAGGGAAAAATTAGACCCTAATTAGTAATTCTGTATATCACTTTAAAATCATCACTAGATTTATTAGGAGCAGTTTACACGCGTGGCAATGATATAAAGGACAATTGCATGAGGGGTGTTCTTGGGTGTTACACTTAATTAGTGCCTGGTATAAAGGTTTAGAAGATGGAGTAGCGTAAATGTTATTTATGTTTCCTTTGATCCAATTTCCATCTGTTAATCCTTTCGGTGCTGTAGGGGGCTTATTGGCTAATTAATATAGTGTGTCCTAGTGAGAGTCTTGGGTCTTTCGGCAGTGGAAGTGTTAATCGCCATGCTGGGAAGGTTTATCCAGATCACTTGTGCTGTAATGAGAAATTGATTGTTGAGATATTATCAGGATGACATTCAAATCCTCCTCTTTGTTACAAAGTGCTCGGCTGTGACGGTAATGGCTTATATCTATTTTCTCTCTTGTTTTTGCCTCTGTTGTGGTAGAAAACATGGTCGCTTGCCCAAAACAATATAATTTACTTTCATTTGAAAGTCAGAAAATGTAGATAAAATAATAATGCATTTATTGCTAATATTCCTTACATATATTTTAACATGCATATGCATTTAACTATAATATCCTTAGAAAAAGCATCTGTGTAATCTTATTGGTCAGGGCACTTCAGCCAATACTACATCCCTTCTTAAAGGAGATCTGTCAGCAGGTTTTTTCTATGTACTCTGAGGGCAGCATAATGTAGAGGCAAGAATCCTGATTCCTTTTATGTCACTTACGGGCCTGCTTGTTACAGTTTACAATAAAGTCAGTGTTTTACCAGCAGGAGATTATCACTAGAGGACTAGAAGTCTTATGACATACAGTCCTCCTCTGTATAACCCAGCCCCTACTGCCGATTTGTAGCTTTCTTCCAGTGAGCAGTATACACAAAAAGCTGCCATTCAGTAGTGTGGCGGACTATCAGAATGCAGCATTCAGCGAACTGATAGATCTGCAGCAGATAAAATGAGGATTTTTATGAGAACTACAGCATCCAGCCCAGTAAGGGATATATCGCTGGAATCAGGGTCTCAGTTCCTACATTATTCTGCTTTCTGATTACATAACTAAAACCTGGTGACAAATTTCCTTTTATTGTCCTGACTGTAAGATAGAGCAGCAATATGCTATTCTCAGAAAAAA
The DNA here is from genome assembly GCA_033576535.1 of Allobates femoralis. NCBI lineage: Eukaryota > Metazoa > Chordata > Amphibia > Anura > Aromobatidae > Allobates > Allobates femoralis. The sequence goes on from JARQOC010000004.1 coordinate 357,204,182, forward strand.
AATGGAATGCATAACCTAGAGCTTTAACCACTTTCAGACATACTATTTATCTTTACATATATCCTTCCCATTGCTGGTTTAATACATACAGTTGGTGCTACGGTAGATGTTTTTGGGGCAGTGACAGAATTGTCATTATATAACCTCTACATCAGTACAATGGATCTATTACAAAGCCATTTAGATCATTGGAGTGTAGACTTTCAGCTTTGTTCAAAGGGGGTGTTCCAAAACAGTGCAATATTGGTTTAGGAATTATAAACTTTTTTCATATAGTACCTCCATGTTGGCAAGCCCAAAAACAATTGCGCTATTGACTAATAAGCCAGTTTATGGTCCAACCAGTTTTAATTATTTCATGGCAAATAATAGGTCTGGAGGTGATTCCAAGTCTTAGCTCTTGGTAGTTTTTCTTGGGAACTCTTGAAAGACAAAACTACCATAGAGGTAGCAGAAAAATATGTTGCTGTGCCAAAACAGTTTTACAATTTCTTAAAAAGGAGGCATGCATTGGCAAGCTCAGCAACCCCAAAAGTGCTGAAACACTATGGAAAACAAAGCATGAATGCAGAAGACATCTCTTGATTAGATGTTATAAAGGTTTTTTTTTTTTCCTACAAATTCAAGAAAACGCTAAACTAGGTGTATATCATTGTCAAAGTGATGCCTTTTTTTTTTTTTTTTTTTTTAAACAAATTTTTTATTCAAGTATTATAACAACAGATGTAACATGTTTACACCATTATAACAAATAACAGTCATGTCCAAATAATCACCACCGTGTAAACCTATTCCAATCTTGAATTTATCCTACCAATGAGTTCCTCCTGTGTGGGGGTAGAAGCTTTCCTCCAGCGCCTTGCCAAGCTCTGACGGGCCACTAACAAAACATGGTTTATTACTGGAACTAAGTTTGTGGGAAGATCTAACCCAATATTTAGGTTTCCCTTTAACTCTAGAGGGGCCCCTGGTAGTCCTATCAGGGTTCTAATTAAGTCTGCCACTCAATTCTAGAATTCTCCTATCTTGGGGCACCACCACCACACATGACCAAGATCCCCTTTTTTCCACATCCCTTCCAGCATAATGGGGAATATGATTTATTACATTTTGGAAATTTTATAAGGGGTCAGATGCCAGTTCATATGTATTTTCTTTAGTTATTCTAGATTAGTAATGCAGAAGGCATGCCTTTGAGTAAATATGGCCGCAGTCCACCAGTGTTCGAGGGTGGATGAGAAAGAGAGTGCCTCCTCCCAGACATTCATATAAGGGAGTTTGACCGATTCTGCTGGCAAATTAAGAGTCCTATAGAACAGAATCAATCCGTATTCATTGGAGTATTCTACTTTACAGTATTTCTGCATCATGTCTGATGTGTCAGGGCTCCACCAAGCTGGAAATGTACACGAAATTATGAATTTGGAGGTACTGATGAAAGGACGTTTTGGGAATCTTGTAAAGTTGGTACATATCTTCAGAGGGAAATACAAGGGAATTTCAGGGAAGAAAGGTGTACTACGGTCTGCGCTGCCAGAAATATCAAGGAAGACCCAAGACGAAGTTTTGATCCAAGCTTTCTTTATTCTCCTCCAGGTGGAGGAGAATAAAGAAGGCTTGGATCAAAACTTCGTCTTGGGTCTTCCTTGATGTTTCTGGCAGCGCGGACCGTAGTACACCTTTCTTCCCTGAAATTCCCGGTTTAACCCCACGTGTGGAGTCGGTGGAGGTCCAGCAGCAGCCATCAGGATACTATCCTACATGCGCACAAGCCAGTTGTGGGTCACACAACTGTAGTAGGTGAGTGGATTACACTTTTTCACCGCTGAAATTTAGTGTCTAGTGATAAGGGCACTATTGCGCCTCTTGTCCCCCTCCCCTCTCTCTTTTGATACAGAGGGAAATACAGGGTCATCTAAAAGTTTGTCAAGCGTGCTTACACCTGATTTCACCCACAGGTCTAGAGACAACCCAGAGATGCGTGCCTTGATCGCTTTTACAGAAATGTATTTAAATAGGGATTTTGTCAGTGTTCTATCAAGATTATTCCAATAAGAAATCAACGAGGACATCGTACAGTGTTGGCCAAAAGTATTGACACCCCTGCAATTCTGTCAGATAATACTCAGTTTCTTCCTGAAAATGATTGCAATCACAAATTCTTTGATATTATTATCTTCATTTAATTTGTCTTAAATGAAAAAACACAAAAGAGAATGAAGCAAAAAGCAAAACATTGATCATTTCACACAAAACTCCAAAAATTGGCCGGACAAAAGTATTGGCACCCTCAGCCTAATACTTGATTGCACAACCTTTAGCCAAAATAACTGCGATCAACCGCTTCCGGCAACCATCAATGAGTTTCTTACAATGCTCTGCTGGAATTTTAGACCATTCTTCTTTGGCAAAACTGCTCTACGTCCCTGATATTTGAAGGGTGTCTTCTCCAAACAGCCATTTTTAGATCTCTCCACAGATGTTCTATGGGATTCAGGTCTGGACTCATTGCTGGCCACCTTAGAAGTCTCCAGTGCTTTCTCTCAAACCATTTTCTAGTGCTTTTTGAAGTGTGTTTTGGGTCATTGTCCTGCTGGAAGACCCATGACCTCTGAGGGAGACCCAGCTTTCTCACATTGGGCCCTACATTATGCTGCAAAATTTGCTGGTAGTTTTCAGACTTCATAATGCCATGCACACGGTCAAGCAGTCCAGTGCCAGAGGCAGCAAAGCAACCCCAAAACATCAGGGAACCTCCGCCATGTTTGACTGTAGGGACCGTGTTCTTTTCTTTGAATGCCTCTTTTTTTCTCCTGTAAACTCTATGTTGATGCCTTTGCCCAAAAAGAGAGAACATTCTTCCAAAACATTTTAGACCTTCTCATGTAAGTTTTGGCAAACTCCAGCCTGGCTTTTTTATGTCTCTGGGTAAGAAGTGGGGTCTTCCTGGGTCTCCTACCATACAGTCCCTTTTCATTCAGACACCGACCGATAGTACGGGTTGACACTGTTCTACCCTCGGACTGCAGGGCAGCTTGAACTTGTTTGGATGTTAGTCGAGGTTCTTTATCCACCATCCGCACAATCTTGCGTTGAAATCTCTTGTCAATTTTTCTTTTCCCTCCACATCTATGGAAGTTAGCCACAGTGCCATGGGCTTTAAACTTCTTGATGACACTGCGTACGGTAGACACAGGAACATTCAGGTCTTTGGAGATGGACTTGTAGCCTTGAGATTGCTCATGCTTCCTCACAATTTGGTTTCTCAAGTCCTCAGACAGTTCTTTGGTCTTCTTTCTTTTCTCCATGCTCAGTGTGGTACACACAAGGACACAGGACAGTGGTTCAGTCAACTTTAATCCATGTCAACTGGTTGCAAGTGTGATTTAGTTATTGCCAACACCTGTTAGGTGCCACAGGTAAGTTACAGGTGCTGTTAATTACACAAATTAGAGAAGCATCACATGATTTTTCTAACAGTGCCAATACTTTTGTCCACCCCCTTTTTTATGTTTGGTGTGGAATTATATCCAATTTGGCTTTAGGACAATTCTTTTTGTGTTTTTTTCATTGAAGACAAATTAAATGAAGCTAATACCAAAGAATTTGTGATTGCAATCATTTTCAGGAAGAAACTGAATATTATCTGACAGCATTGCTGGGGTGTCAATACTTTTGACCAACACTGTATGTAAGGGAAAATTCAATTTCAGGGGTTTTAGTAGCTCGATCTCTAGCAAAAGTCTAGTAGACCTGTGGGGAGCAAACTGTATTTCTATTTGGAGCCATCTATAATTAAGATCCCCAGCCCACTAATCCTTTGCAGCCTCGAGTATAGCCGCCTTGTGTTACAAAGATAGATTTGGTATACCCGTTCCACCATGAGAATATTGGAAATGTAGAGCCTTGACCGCCATTCTTGTTTTTTGTTTTTGCAAATAAACTTACCAAGTAGGGATTGTAGGAACCCTAGCCATCTAGATGAGAATTTGAGAGGGAGACATCTGAACAAGTAGGTAATCTTAGGCAGCAGCAACATTTTTACAATTTGTATTCTGACAACCCAGGACAGTGGGAGAAGGGTCTGCCTTTCCAAGTCTCCATAAACTTCCGAAATCAGTGTTTCGCAGTTCAACTTAATTAACTCTCTTTATATTTACTATATGTTACTGTTAACATCCGCTTATGTTTTGTCTCCACTTTAGGATATGTGCAGGGGATGAGTGATTTGCTCTCACCAGTTTTGTACGTTATGGAGAATGAAGTTGATGCCTTTTGGTGCTTTGTATCTTACATGGATCAAATGGTAAAATTATTATAGCTAATGATACAAAAATTGTTTTTAGAACAGTGACACACATTGTGTTTTTTGGGTTCTTCTTTTTTGTCATGTTATTACCATGTATCCCTATAAAACCAGTCCTTTTTCCTTTTTATTATAACTTTCTATAAATTTATGGGATTTTTCAGGTACTAAAAACTTTAATCCCTTGATGATTTATGATGTGCCATGCACATCAATAGCGATCTCCCTTCCTTTGATGCTGGCTCACATGTCGAACCTGTATCTTTTCCTTGCCGATGTGCTATCATGACAACCAGGAGTCTGCTGAAGAGCCCTGTGTATACCATCGCTGTACTTTTTTTAAAACCAATCCGTGGCAGGCGTTCATAGGAAATTGTGATTTCTTCTATATGCTGTACAGCAATGATGTGACACTGCCATATATAAGACAAGTGACCAGACTATTGCAGGTTCAAGCCCCATATGGGAATTATTGAATACCATACCAAATGAAAAAAAGTTTTTAAAAAATATAAAAGTTAAAATTGTGCCTCCCCCCTTTTACCACATTAAAAATAAGAAATTTAAAAAGAAAAATAATATTTAAAAAAAAAGTAACACGCCAGAATTGCAGTTTTTCGACTTCTGCAATAACAGAAAACATATGTAATAACTGGCAATCAAAGCCATATGTACCCCAAAATATCAGTAAAAACATTGGCTCAGGGCACAAAAAAAAATAAACCCTAAAAAAATTAGCTATTCTGCCACATTTGGAATTTTATTCCTGCTTACTAATACATCCTACGATAACAATTAATGGGGTCATTCAAAAGTAATGCTCATCCTGCAAAAAACAAGCTCTCATGTGGTTAAATCAGTGGAAAAATATGAACGTTATGGCTCTTGGAATAAGGGGAGGAAAAACGAAAGGGCAAAAACAAAAAAATCGCCCGGTCCTTAAGGGGTGATATTCTCTTTTCAAGTTTTCAAATAAACTTGTGCTTACCATGAAAAAATATCAAAATCATCTTGTATTTACCCTTCCATGGTCCTGCATTGCCTCAGTGATTGTCTATAGGTTTGTGGTAATGTCACATCTACAGCACTGCAGCCGTTATGCCAATGTAGACTGTACAAGTCACTGAGCTTGGTGATCGGCTGCAGCACTATAGATTTAACTGCTAGGAACACCAATTTAAAGCTGTTAAGACAAACTCAGCACCTCAACTTTTGTGTTCACAGCATAGCGCAAGTTTAGTTGTGTTCACAGCACATAGCTCAGGTTTAGTTGTATTCACAGCATAGCGCAGGTTTAGTTGTGTTCACAGCATAGCGCAGGTTTAGTTGTGTTCACAGCATAGCGCAGGTTTAGTTGTGTTCACAGCATAGCGCAGGTTTAGTTGTGTTCACAGCATAGCGCAGGTTTAGTTGTGTTCACAGCATAGCGCAGGTTTAGTTGTGTTCACAGCATAGCGCAGGTTTAGTTGTGTTCACAGCATAGCGCAGGTTTAGTTGTGTTCACAGCATAGCGCAGGTTTAGTTGTGTTCACCAGTCAATTGGTTCCCCTATATGGGGATATATTCAGTTTACAGGTTTATGGTTTAAGAGTTTGTGTGAATGGATTTGCAAGGTCCTGTCCAATGGTCAGATCAATAATCTCTGACCCTGAGATTGATCCAAAAATGATTGACCTGCCTGTTGGATTGTGTCTTTTGCTTTAAATCGCATAATCTTTACTTTGATATCATTAAACTTCTTTTTTTTTTTTTTTTTTTAAAGCATCAGAACTTTGAAGAACAAATGCAGGGAATGAAAACACAGCTGGTCCAGCTGAGTACTTTGCTGCGGCTTCTGGACAGTGGCTTTTGTACTTATCTAGGCATGTATACATTATTGTTATGGGAGAACCATAAGACAGTTGTGCTATGTACACACATGGCTGGAAGCATACATAGAACTGCAATTTATGGTGTAGTCCAAAATGCTTAATTTGAATTTGCAGGTAAGACCTAGTTAATGGATCAGTTACCTATCAGGCCTCTCTACATGGATACTTTTGGGGTAATTTATTAACAGATTTGTAACCAGATTTATCGTGGAAGTGAAATATTTGTAAGAAACAATCCTATTCTGATGACCCATAAAGAATGTATGGATGGGGGTAACTGAAAATGCTCTACTATTCCTGATTTGGATTACAAGGCTTATATACAGAACATATGAAGCCAAAGATACATGCTGCGTAACCTGTAGATCATTGCTGAACGTCACTTTATTCTTGAGGTTCACTATAGTTTTATCTCTGATTTTCCAAAATCTTACTTTTGTAATAAATTCCTATTTTTTTTTTTTTTATAATCTAGAATCACAGGACTCTGGTTATCTGTATTTCTGTTTTCGGTGGCTTCTGATACGATTTAAAAGGGAATTCAGTTTCCATGATATTCTTCGAGTGTGGGAGGTAAGCTCCGGTGGATTTGCACAGAGTATATGTAGCATGCCTCAGAAAACAAACAAGTTTTATCTAAAATCCGACCCTGCATTGAGTCTGTGTATGGCGAACTCAGGCTTCCAAAATGGTTAAGCGATGTGGAACTAATCATAAGCCTCTTCATTTTGTGCAAAACGCAACAGATGAAAAGGTGAGGAGGACCAATGATTTCCTCTGTCTGAGCTGCTCATTTGTATTCATAGATTTTGAATGTAAATGACTCCAGGATTCTCATCATCTAGTGAGAGGTTGTAAACTGTTTTCAACAATTTTATAGGTAATGTGGACAGACTTGCCGTGTCAGAATTTCCATCTGCTCATTTGCTGCGCTATACTAGAGTCTGAGAAAAAGAAAATAATGGATGGGGGCTTTGGCTTCAATGAGATTCTGAAGGTATGTCAATGTTGTAATAACACGGTGTACAGTATTAAATGGAATTACAGTTTATGAATCATACCTGGGTTAAACTGCTGTAACGTCCTCTTAGTAATGTCTTTACATCGTGCTGCCTCCCAATGTGTGACTAACAGCACTCGACCATCCGTCTCACTTTGCAGTTTGATCCTGTACGGAGACATCTCACAAGTCATCCTAACATTCTGCCTCATCTGTGTCGTACACATTGCACAATTCTATTTTACAGCGCTCATTTATCTTTTTTTTCTCCTTCTCTACAAATCTATATTGCTTTTCTTCAATACCCCCTCTCTGACTCCAATGCACCATAAATAAGGTTGTCAGTGATTCCTCTGACCCTGGCTCCGCTATGTTACATACTTGTTACACAAGGCACATAGAGGGGATTCATCTGAAAGCCGCCATTAACTCTCATTTTGTTTTTTAGCACATCAATGAACTTTCCATGAAGCTCGACGTAAATGATGTTCTCTGTAAAGCGGAAGCAATCTCCTTGCAGATGATGAAATGCAAGGTATTACAATGTAGTCTGTGACCTTTACAGTTTTAACAGTGTTACAATCTTATTCTACAGAAAAAAGGACATTTTAACTCTGGAACCGCAGGGCAGTTCTGTTACTTGTTCAGTAAAGGTTAATATTATGATTATGTGACGGTGTATCTGATCTGATGGATGGGTAAAAAATGACCTTGATAGAATTAATTACAAAAATTACAACAACTCTTGCACCAATCACACAGTTAGCAAGCATTGAACATTTGTGTCTGCTGGGGTCTTATGGCTTTTAGGTTTAGCAATCTCTGATTTATGTTTTATGATGCGAGTCGTCTGTATCAAGTATGCAGTTGTCACCCTTGGGAGGTGAGGGAATCCGGTAACTTGATGGTGTGATGAGCAAAGGGGTCAGGAAAGCCTAATCTGACCCTGGTGCTGGGGTCCCTGGCTCGTCCTGATCTCAGAGGTACCGATGGTCAGGAGTTCCGAGCTGCCACACTTTACCCTAAGCTCCTGATTAGCCCTAGGCTGAGGGCCCCTACCTCCACTCACAGGTTGGGGATCTCAGCTTCTCCCACGGCAATAAAACTCCAGGAGAGGCTTCAGCACAGCAGCAAGACGTCTTCTCAGCTCAATGACCAAGAGCCAACTAACTCTATAAACGACGTCTGACAGAGGAGAGGGAAGGCTGTTTAATGCTAGGGGGAGGGGATTCCCGGTGAGTCACACTTCATCCACTCAACTGGCAGCTAAACATAATAGTGAGTGCAGCTCTAGAGCACAACACAGGAGGCAAAAACATTCACACCAATACCTCATACAGCCCTTAAAGGAAAACAACACATACAGCAGCATCCGGCAATGTCAGCGCAAACTAAGCGCGTGACAGTAGTTCTTCAAATCCTTGTGTGTGGGACCTATGTACAGAATCTTAGCCTTGTAGGTATGTAGTACAGGAAATCCAAAGGATGTGTTCTATTGTGTTTCTTCTTCACATATAGTTACAGACTTGTACCCATAAAAAGCTATACTATAAGGAACATAACTGGCTGCTGTAAAAAAAGAAAAAGGCTGTTATAGAAATCCTATTGGATGGTTTTTAGATCATTCATTTTTTTTCTTGAATTATTTAGTGTTTGTTGTATACACGTTACTTTCATTCTTGTTTTTATCTTTGACGTGATCCTTGTTGTTTTCAAGCATCCACTAACTATACATAGCTCAAATATCATAGCATTTCATAGTTTTCTAGCACCGCTTTCCAGCATATATCCAATACATAGCTCCTGTCACATCATCTTTACAAAGATCAATAATAATGTCATAAAGAAATTAGACGTACTCCCTCCCTGCCCTGCATGTTCCCAAACTCATTTCTGAACCTTGAGACATTTAATAGAATGTTTACTGGCGTGTTCTCACTTTCCCATAATGGTAGATGTGTGGGAAATCTAATTGACCATATTGATGTCCACGATGCCTATCCTTCTTTATTCTGAAAAGAGAAAAGCCACCACTAAAGGTATCTGACCTAAGCATATTACCCTATCACAGATGAGAACCAGTGTTCAGCTGACCGCAAACTAAAGTGCACCTTCTTGTCAGTAATACTGCCCTATTCTGGAAGGACCTACTCTATTATGTAAACTTTAAGCTCTAGCTATTCCTGATCAAGTCACCTGACAATGTCATTCCCCAACACACTACTACAAATATCTACTGTAATAATCATATGCGAGGGTCATTTAATGTTAGTGGGGCATTAAAACTGTCACATGGCAGGTTTTGGGAAAGATATGAATCGGACTGTTAGATATCACTTGCCTGATGTATTTGTTCTTGGAAGCTTAGAGCAGGGGTGGATAACTCCAGTCCTCAAGTGCTGCAAACCGTTCATGTTTTCAGGATTCCCTTAGCATTTGAAGTTGGAAGCATCACCTGTGCAGAAGATTAAATTATCATCTGTCAAATACTAAGGAACTCTTGAAAACCTGCAGTGGGTTCAGCCCTTGAGGCCTGGAGTTGCCCACCCCTGGCTTAATGGAATCTGGCAGTGATTTGCTCCCATGTTTCTACTGAGACCACATGCACAATAAGAACCAAATTTATTAAGGTGTTTTCACCTGTTTACTGGTTGTAATACACCTTTATTAGAGTAACATTTCTGACAGAATCCCATGGCACCTTTTAATGACTTCGGTGTTAATGTGTATGGCCAGTTGGTAAGGGTAGATGACTTGTGTTACTGACCGAGCCTAATAGGAAAAATTGATTACATACTGTTTTCCATAAAACAAGAATGAATTCTAAGATGTTTATTGAAACTAGTCATCCTACAGGATAAAAAGGAGTACATTGCCTGACCTGAATACTCCATTAAGCCAAGCAGATTGATTAGATTTTTTCCTCTAATATGATACATTTCTAAATTGGGTCCCATGTCACAAATAAATAGCATGCAGAAATGTTAGAATAAAGGCATTGACGAAGGACCAAATGCCAAAATACATTTTAATAAATAGATCTTGGAATACCTATGAATGAGATAAACGTATATGTGTCCCTGCTATGTACTGTGTAATGGATGTGTCTGACCGTACAGGGGCATAGTCTGATCATACCACATCTCTTGTGCTGAGATCTTATATATGTGTCCCTGCTATGTACTGTGTAATGGATGTGTCTGACCGTACAGGGGCATAGTCTGATCATACCACATCTCTTGTGCTGCGATAACCTTATATATGTGTCCCTGCTATGTACTGTGTAATGGATGTGTGTGACCGTACAGGGACATGGTCTGATCATACCACATCTCCTGTGCTGAGATAATCTTATATATGTGTTCCTGCTATGTACTGTGTAATGGATGTATCTGATTGTACAGGGACATGGTCTGATCATACCACATCTTCTGTGCTGAGATTATCTTATATGTGTGTCCCTGCTATGTACTATGTAATGGCTGTGTCTGACTGTGCAGGGACATGGTCTGATCATACCACATCTTCTGGGCCAGGGAGGAAGTAAGCAGAATCTTGGACAAAGTGCTTCAGTGTCCGCGCTGCTGCTCCGAGACCAAAGAAACACAGACACAGGAATGTCTGGTTCAGCTACAGCCTTTATTTTCCGACACGTTTCGGAGCCTCCTCCCGAGCTCCTTCCTCAGGGAACATCCCTGAGGAAGGAGCTCGGGAGGAGGCTCCGAAACTCGTCGGAAAATAAAGGCTGTAGCTGAACCAGACATTCCTGTGTCTGTGTTTCTTTGGTCTCGGAGCAGCAGCGCGGACACTGAAGCACTTTGTCCAAGTTTCTGCATCACAACCACGGTCACCGTTGGGAGTGCGGTCCCTGCAGCAGCTGCTTGTACGCTATTCTACCAGTTGAGGGTTTCACAACTGCTAAAGGTGAGCAATTCCACATCGATAAATGAAAGTGTGTTATTGAGATAAGACCCTATTTGCGCATTCTTTCTTTCACAGGGAGGAAGTAAGAGTATATAGATGTTACAGCACAGGATCGCAGCTGTTGCTTTCTGTGATATAAAACATTGCCTGGCCTGTTTTACCCATTTTACAACACAGAAAGCATTTTTAGGGATCTCAGGCTATCTTGTCTGTTGTGGTCCCACAGATCCTGGCGAGGGGAGGAATGTGCAGACCATGAACTGGAGCAGCTTTGTGGACCTTTATTAATAATGCAAAATCTAATTTTTAAAATGTACTTTGTTAGTGGGACAACCCTTTGATTGATGATCGCCTGGTTTATTTGAAAATATTTGATTATCTTTGGATGGAAAGTGTGAACATATTTACTTAATATACAATTTGGTGTCTCTCGCCTAGGATTTACCTGAAGCAGTTTGTGAGGTGCTAGGACTTAAAGAAAATACATTGCCACCAGCATTGGACACAGCTGAAGATTGTGTTATCAGAAAACATTACCAAAACTCCTCATCTCCGAATTCCTCAGTGCCTGCACTTCCTCAAAATGGGACAAGAAGTAACTCAGGCCTGAAACGTTTGCCAAACAGTGTTCACACACAACCCTCTGCCTTGTGAAGCTTCTCTTGTCTTGAGGCTCACAGACAAAGACACTTGATTTAATACATGATTTCGCTGTTAATCTTGGAGATTTTGGAAAACTCAGATATTTTGTCTTTGCATTAAAGCTTTTAAGAAAAGATCTAACATAATGATTTGTAATTATTTTTGTAGCCAACGCTGAACCCAAATAGCCTGTCATGATCATTCCACAATATTACAGCAAGGAATTGGAAAGAATTTGGAAATTGGACATGGTTTTTGTTTTTAACCGGCTAACATGTCAGCTAATGAGTTGAGTAGCTTGAAATACAATACTAATTAAAATTCCATTGTGTATGGAATAACAATTCTTAAAGCTGTATACTTTTCTGCACAATTACTCATGCTTCGTTCTGCATATTGGCAGAATGGAGAACTGTGACATTTACTGTGTAGCTAGTTTTCTGCCACAAAGGGGCCTTTTTAGTTTTTTTATTCTAGTTAACAACCATAAAACAGAATCAATAACCATGGCCATAATGATAAATATAGTGGGAGAAGAGAAATAGTAAATTCAGCATTATCCTATACAGAGAAAGTGTCATCATTTATTGATAACCTGGCAGAGCAAATAGTTATCAGACAGTCCATTATTCACAAAATCGTACAAGTCTCAGTTCATATAACCTAACTACATGATTAAAATTTAAAAGGATACTCTGGAAAGAATATACAGTCTTTAAGACAGTCACTTAAAAATGGCTCCTAAAGAAGGAAAAAAATATTCATAGGATGTAATGGAATTAAAAATCTGGTTATTCATTTCAGGGGTAGTGATTTCTAAAACCATTTCCCAAGATTCTTAAAGGTTTTTTTCTGGACTTTAACATTGATGTCCTATTCTTAAAGGGGAACTCCGGGAAGATAAACATCTTTTGTATGGTACCTGCACTCCTATACTATAATGCTGAGCTGCCTTGTAAACTTGTATATTGTTTAGAACACTTGTAAATCACTTATTCACCAGCTGCTCCTAACCCGTCACCCCTCCCATATGGGACATCACGTCACGCTTGATTGTGCAGTCCCCCACAGTAAGCATCAGCGAGTCTGATAACAGACACTTCCTCATTCCAATCACATCCTGCTGTGAGCCACTCTGTTATGAGCTTCTGTGCTGAGAGCAGGGGCGTGGCCACACCTCTTACATTGGACTGTGGGGCAAGCAGTTTTAAGAGACTAGCTGTTATCACAGGACCTTCTGTGACGTTACACCCACGTGATTTGAATGAGGAAGTGTCTGTTATCAAACTCGCTTATTGCGGGGGGGAGCTGCACAATCAAGCGTGATGTGACGTTACACATGGGAGGGGTGATTGGTGAGGAGCAGCTGGTGAATAAGTGATTTACAAGTGTTCTAAACATTATACAAGTGTAACAGGCAGCTCAGCATTATAGTGTAGGAGTACAGGGACCGTAGAAAAATTTTATCTCCCAGGAGTTCCCCTTTAAGGTGAGCCATCAATGTCTAATCGGTGGGAATATGACAATTGGAACCCTGGCAATCAGCCATTCCCAGTGTTGCTGTCTGCCAGAAGAACTTGGTTGCAGAGCAGCACAGCTCCATCAATGGAATAATGGCATGGCCAGGTACTATACATCCATCTCCTTTTTGATTTGAAAAGGGGGTGGATATGCTGTACCCTAGACGTAGGCATTATACAGTTGATGTGCTGTGCAGCTCCACTACTGCAAGTGGTGGCACTTGTAACTGCTGATCAGTGGGGGTGTTGAATGTCACATTCTCACCAATCTCAGGATACGTCAACTAAGGATAGATCAATATTGTTAGTTCTGGATGACCCTTTACAAGGAAGTAAAGGAGTGTTCATTGTTTTTCCGGAGTATCTACTTGGAAAATTAGGTGAAATTTTTAGAATTTACAGTACGTATTTGGTAAACTTAATTTTACCCTTATTCTTGAGGTAGAGCTAGACCCTATAATTAGTAAACTATTAACACATGCCATACAGCAAGGATCCCTCTACTGAATTTGGCTTTTTCTAAGGCACCACAGCAGTGAGACGGGCAGGAACGACCGCTATTTCATCATCAGGGCACTGAAAGTTAATGAAATAAGGCTTAAGTAAATATGCTCTGTCGGATTTCAAACTTTAGGAAAGGAAGCAATTTAATTCTTGTTTTTATAATCTTGTCTATGGTCATATCAGTTGAGTTATATCTTGAATTATTCACATAACCCCATATATTATTGCTTCTGTGTGTATATATTATTTATAAAATTGTCGCAGAAATGAATTTCTTTAAAATATTAAGCTGAAAATAATTCTAAAACTTGATCTCAAAACCTTTTGATGCTACTTTTCTGATGACTGTGGTGCATTTTGTACTGAGCCCATTTAGTGAAAGTTGATACCAGTTCTCAGTTCATTACGGCTTATTCCTACCACGCGCAATTATTCACTAAAGATAATCTGGTTCGAGTGCAGGTTTCCAATGTGGTGACTAAATTCCATCTATACAGTCATTTCAGTAACTCATGCCTTTTGTCATGGTCAGCCTTCCGATGCATATGTCATGCTGCATGAGTGCTAGTTATGGCTCTTGCATAACTAAATCCATGTATTAATTGTATAGTGACAATTGTAAATATCAAATCTCAAATGTAATTATTTCAACTGTAACTTTTACAAGCAGTTTGTTACTTTGCAATAAAGTTTTCCTGAAGGTGTTTACAGCAAAGATTTAAGGGTATTTATTTCCATGTGCTAAGATATCTATTCATAAAATGCACTGTATGAAATAGACTTGATTATTGATACTGCCATCTATACAATATAGTCACATGAAGCCTATTTAATATATGTAAATAATATCAGCTTATGTGTGATTACTCAGGGAATTGCATGTTTGTTTGTTTTTTAATCAGATCATTTTTATTGAGGTTTTCAGAGCATGCAACACAATATCCAAAACCCCCAACTCCCAATATCCCCCTTCCCAACCACCCCACCTCCCCTTCCCACCCACACACACCCCTAAGCACAATATCCACTCAGCAAGAATTGCATGTTCTTGAACACTAACCTATCTAATTTACTTTACACATTAGTGTATTGCAACCAAGCTGTCATCATATTAGTATAAAAATAAATAATTAATTGAAAAACATTTCTGTGGGGTCCCCTGTATTTTGATACACAGCACAGATGAAGCAGTCGGCTGCAAGCTGCAGCCCCCAGCTGTGTACGTTATCTTGGCTGGGTATCAAAATACGGAGGGCACTGCACTGGTTTTATATAATTATTTGAAAACAGTTTTTAAAAAATGGCATGGGGTCTCCTTCAAATTTGATACTCAACCAAGATAAAGCACAAGGTTGGGTGTTGGTATTCTCACCCTGGGGAGGCCCATGGTTATTGCCTCTCCAGGCTAAAAATACCCGCCCGCATCCACCTCAGAAATGGAGCATCCATTAGAGGCACCTTGCGCTTTACCTGGCTCTTCCCAATTGCACAGGTGTAATGGCATCGGGGCAATATAAGGGGTTACTGACCGTTGTGAGTAGACAGCTGACATCAAGCCCTGGATTTGTGATGTACAGGTCTCTGAGATCTCACATTACCAATCCTGTAAGTAAATAGTTAAAGGATTTTCCTCTGTTTTTTTTATTTGTATTACAACAACAGATACCCTCTTTTACCCACTTATTAACCCCTAGCAACTCCTACAGTAATCCACAACATAGTCCCTCGAAGTTCCCCGACTCTGCTACTTCCAGAGCTCATGCTGAGCGATGACCTTAAAGTGATTGCTCACTGCAAGCTCCGGCACACACTGACAGCACCAAGAAAGAACAGTGACTTCAGTGAGTTTACCCAGTACTCCAGCTGTGAACTCACTGATATCACTGCTCTCTCTCTGTGCCATCAGTGTGTGTCAGAGTTTGCATTGAGCAGTCACTTTAATGTCATCATTCAGCACGAGCTATGATTGTAGCAGAAGCAGTAAGAGGCTAGGGACCTCAATGTGGATTACTTTTATTGGAAACATTTTTCATAACATTTTGGATCACATTTATCCTATGCTCTATGCTGAGCACTTACATTGGGGTTTCTATCCAAATTTACCAAAGACGTGAATCAGACGACACCCCTGAGGGATCCATTCATTAAGATGAGGCAGCAAGGTTACTCTGGACTCCGTCTGGCCTTGGTACAGAGTTGCTTGTCTTTTAAGAAGTGAAAAAATATGTTTAACCGCAGTTTTATGCACACTTAAAAAATGGACATCGTCAGGTCATAGGACAGAGAGTCCAACAGGCCTCCATCTACCTTGTTACAGTGAATCTTCTGTCTGAATCACGTATTTCAGGGATTTAAATGGAAACCTGGGTGTAAGCGCTCGGCATAGAGTGCAGGATACATGTGAACCGACAGGGACTTTGATCTTTGGGAGGCAGAAGGAACAAATTGACAGCAGTTCAAAAATTACTTTTGTTTATTACTTGCTGTAGAGCCTGGCGTTGCCCAGGCATAATGCCCATATATGGTTGTAATGCCCATATATGGTAATATCATCTATATATGGTAATATCAGCCATAAATGGTTATGTTTGTGTATGTATGTATCATTGCTCTACCTGCTCACAATAGCTCTGTCCTTACACATAGCCCTGCCGACTCCATTAAGCTCCTCCCTTATGTATAGACCCATCCCTTCATAGCTCCACCCCTCCACATAGTCCTGGGGCAGGGCTATATGGAGGGGGTGGAGCTATATGGAGTGGGTATGGCTATGTTGAGTGGGCGGGGCTATGATGCACATATACACTCCGCTTTATATATTAGATTTATGCCGTTCACTGTGTGTTATAAGTGATTAGATGGCTTTATTCTTTGGGTTGTGTGATTACAGTGATTCCAGATTAATGTAGTTATTATGTTTGGCTATTGTCAAACACTAAAAAATACTTTATTTTGTAAAAAAAAAAAAAAGTTTTTGCATCAACAGTCTTTGAATTATAATTTGATTAGATTTCTGTTGACATAGTAATGTAGGGGCTTATTTTTGTGAGATGAGTCAACATTTTTATTGGTACCATTTTTGAGCACAATTTATTTTATAGTTTTCTATTCTGATTTTTGGGAGACAAAAAAGCATCACTTTAGAAACTTTTTAGGGAGATTTTTGGACCATTCATTGTGTGGTAAAAGTGATAAGACCACTTTATTCTTCAGAACAGTACAATTATAGCGATACAACATTTATGTACATGTTTTATGTATTACTACTTACACAAAAAAAAAACAATTTTATAGGAACAAAAAATTTTGCATTGCTATATAATGAGAACTATTTTCCACTGATTGAGCTGTATGGAGGCTTATTTTTGCAGGACAAGATGACGTTTTCAGCAATATTTTTTTTTATGGCGTCCAGATACCAAACATTTGCATTTGTTTTTGTTTATTCTTTTTACATAAATATAAAACAGCAAAATTGCATTTTTTTAAAATAAAGGATATATAGAAAACTGCCGAACTGTGTTTAGGAGACAAATGAACAATTGAAACAATATATAGAGATGCACATAGCCTATACGTAAATATACCTAAATATACATATACATTTTTAAATACATTTTACACTCACTGGGAAACAACAAATGTAATGAAGAAAAGCTTTTTAGTAAGTGTTCATATTACCCATAGCTATGGAATATCTGTATGAAGGCAGCTTCTTCCACATACACACATCTCTGTGCTCATCAGCATTAAAACTATGTCACACACGAGCTTGATTGAGAAAACCAAGGCTTGTTTCACACTCCAGTTTTTTCACTAATTAGGTTTGTGTGCCAAAACCAGGAGAGGAACTTCCAGAGAAAAACTATAATTGAAACATTGACCACTGTTCTGGGTTTTGGAGACCATCCTGGTTTTGACACACAAACCTGATGAACCTGATCAGGGAAAAAACTGCAGTGTGAAACCAGCCTTAGGGTACCGTCACACTTGACGACTCACCAGCGATCCGACCTGCCAGGATCGCTAGTGCGTCGCTGTTGGGATCGCTGGTGACATGTCAAACAGTAAGATATCACCAGCAACGCAACAATGATCCAGAATGATGCGGAGGTTGTTGGGCCCATGTTTCTCAGACCTGTAGTATTGAGGTCGTTGCCTCTGTCAAACACACCGATGCATGCTGCCCAGCGGGACCCCAATGATCAAAAAATGGTCCAGGCGACTGACACGACCAGCAATCTCACAGCAGGGGCCTGGTCACTGCTAAGTGTCACACATAGCGAGATCGCTGGCAAGGACGCTATTGCATCACCAAATTTGTGACTTAGCAGCAATCTCGCTTAGTGTTACGGGGGCTTAAGAGGAAAATTCAAATTTTGTTCAACATGCTATTGCTGTGTACTGGACGATGGTGTCTGCAATCAGGATGGAGAAGCAGGTGAGTATAACTTTTTTTTTTGTTATCGGCCACATTTTATTTACGGGTGGGGGGTAGCCTTATATTAAGCACCCTAGCAAAAACTCCACTACACCTTACTTTCGGGGGGGCGTCATATTTTCGGGGAACACTATATATATAATTGCCTTATGTCCTGACATCCGTTTTGTCGGGATGGCATGTCTAGGAATTCCACAACTCCAAGCCCCGGAAGTACGAGGAGACTAGTGGGGGGCTGATGGTGTGGGGGAGGGGGCTGATGATGCGGGTGGAGGCAGATGGTGCGGGGGGAGGCAGAATGGTGTGTGGGGTGGCTGATTGTGTGGGGGTGGCTGATTGTGTGGTTGGTGGCTGATGGTGCAGGGGAAGGCTGATGATGGGGGGAGGATGATGATGCAGGAGGGAGGCAAATGGTGCAAAGGAAGCCTATGGTGCGGGGGGAGGCTGATGGTGGGGGAATTGTCAGTTCGATGTGTGTGTGTATGTATGATGCATGTGTATTGTGTTTGTAGTGTGTCTATATAGTGTGTTTGTGTATAATGGTGTGTGTGTATATGTGAGCTGCCATGCCACATGACGTGACGGGTCACGTCCTAGACATACACATGTATTCATGCATACATACATATATACACACACCATCTAGGGCTGGGCGATTAATCGAATTAATTCGATTAATTCGCCCCCTGCTGTGGCCACGATTGTGGTTTTATTAAAAATCGTGTAATTCGATTTAAAATGGCGTCCGGAGCCCCCCCCCATGGGCATACAGGCCCCCCCCTTGCTGCTGTAAACCTGTAAAGTAATACATCATTATACTTATCGCCGTCGCTGCCGCCGCCATCGCGATCCTCTGGCTTCATCCGGCTTCTTCCGACTTCCTCCTCCGGCGCACAGACAATGACGTCATTGCTTGCGCCCACCGGAGGCGGAAGTCAGATGAAGCCGGAGGAGCGCGATTGCGGCGGGACAGCGACAGGGATAAGTATAATGATCTATTACTTTACAGGTTTGCAGCAGCAAGGGGGAACCCTGTATACCCATGGGGGGGCGCCTGTATACCACTGGGGGCTGCTGCTGTATACACCACTGGGGGCTGCTGCTGTATACACCACTGGGGGCTGCTGCTGTATACACCACTGGGGGCTGCTGCTGTATACACCACTGGGGGCTGCTGCTGTATACACCACTGGGGCTGCTGCTGTAACACTGCTGGAGCATGTATATACCACTGGGGAGGCTGCTGTATACCACACTGCTGGGGGCTGTATACCTGTGCTGGGGCCCTCGGCTTATACACGAGTCAATAGGTTTTCTCAGGTTTTGGGGGCAAACGTAAGGGGGGTCGGCTTATACACGGGTCGGCTTATACATGAGTATATATGGTACCTCTCAGTTTTTTCTCTTTATTCATCAAAGAAAAGCAGAAAAAAAAATCGAGATTTAAATCGAAAATCGTCCATAGGTTTAAATTAAATCGAGATTTTGATTTTTTCCAAAATCGCCCAGCCCTAACACCATCATATACACATACTGCAGGTCACGTCATACACACATAGACACAGTGGGTCGCGTCATACACATATACATACATATATACACACGTGTCAGGTTACGTCATATACATACACATACACATATATACTTGTGCGCAGGGTGGATTTGATTTAAATCTAGCTGATTTAAATCACGATTTAAATCACTAGTCAGTAAGGCTTGATTTAAATCAGTGATTTAAATCAACGTTTCTACCTAAACTAGTTCTTGCTACTTTAACATGCAAGTAGATTAGGTTAATCATTCATATTTGGACACCACTGTTCTGTTGTACTTAGGAAGGAGAAAAATAATCCTGACCTTAATAACAATTTAAATAGATTTATTCAACTGAAACAATAACAACATTACAGCATAAGTTATTTGCTTAAACAAACATCCATGTTTGTTAACTAATTTGGCTAAACAAAATATATATATATTTTAAGAAACTTAGACTGTCAGCCCAGCCGACACATGAAAAACTTAAATACTACTGTCCCTGCTGTCCTCTGTAGCTCACTTGTCGTCATCTTCATCATCATCTTCTTCTTTGTTCCTATTCATAGTCTGGAAAATAACAACAAGCTTTCCTGCTTTATTGGGTCCCAACCGATTTCTCAATTTAGAATGAATGAGTCCAAAGGAAGAGAATATTCTTTCAACGCCTGCAGAAGAAGCTACTGCTGTTAAAAGTGAAATCATTACTTGAACAATCTCTAAATCCAAGCGCTTAAGTGACTTCCACCAGTTTACTGGTGTGACCTTCCTTAAAATATCTTCAGCAAACATATATTTCTTGAATGGTTCCCCCTTAGCTCTGAAGTTTATTATAATTGGCATTAAAGATGGATGATTGCTGGATACCCATGTCATAGCTAACTCCTCTTCCTCAGCACTTAGGTTTTGACCCTGATATTGGATATTGACAATATTTGCCAAAAAATGAGCTGGAGTCAGTGCTTGTCCCATTCGTTTGTTTACTGCTTGTAATTTAATTATGTCCATGTGTAGTTCTGATTTTAAGTGTTCACTCAGTTCCTTCCAAATTTCAACAGCTTCCACAATAAAACAGCTATTTTTCTGTATTTTGTTTAAAGCTTGAGAGATGGATTTCAGGAAGCTCAGCATATGTTCAACATTTCTCTTAAGCCCAATGTTGAGGATTTTGGCCGTGACAGTGCCATCTATTTTATCTCAATTTTCTTCACAAAGTGTCATCAGAATAGGCCAGTTTTTGATATACTGCTCAAAACAGTCCACCACAGAGTTCCATCTAACATCTTCTGGGAGCGTTAGCTTGGTTCCACCCATCCTTTTCAGAGCTGCTGCAGCAAAATGATTATTACGGAAGTATTTAGCAATTTCAACAACATTAGCCTTTATTTCTGGAACACTTAAGTCTTTGGCTAAGTGGTGCAGCAAATGAGCACTGCAACCATATGTTATTAGCAGCTTTG
Source organism: Allobates femoralis (assembly GCA_033576535.1). Lineage (NCBI taxonomy): Eukaryota > Metazoa > Chordata > Amphibia > Anura > Aromobatidae > Allobates > Allobates femoralis. Next base: position 357,225,386 of record JARQOC010000004.1, read on the forward strand.
TATTCCCTCCCTGCTCTTCTAAATCTCTTCTCATCTTGGATACGATTGCAGCATTGTCAGTGACCAAACTGCGTACTAGACATTTGAATTTTTGTTCACATGTCATTATAGCTTTTACTGCCACTTCTTGTAAGTATTCTGCTGTGTGTGCATTTCCTGACGTATCAGTTGTTTGTGCAAGGAAGACTTTACCTTCTTCTGTTGTTATACAAGCACATACAATGGGATCATTGTGGACATTACTCCACCCATCAATACTTAGGTTAACAATTTTACCCTCCAGAGCTGTTGCACATTGCTCCATTTCTCTGTCATACACTTGATCCAGCAGTTTCCCTGCAACATCAGCTCTGCTGGGTGGACTGTATCCTGGTCTCAGTGACTGAACCATATTAATGAAATGTGGGTTCTCAGTTAGACGGAAAGAAGAGTTCGTTGCATAAATAAACTGGGCAATTTTTTCATTAATCAACTCTTTTTCTAATCTGCTAGTTCTTATCACAAACCTATCTATGGTGGTTCCAGGAGGTAAAGGTTTTTTCTTCCTTTTGGGTGATGGGGATATGTGGCTGTGGGTGTCTGATGATGCTGCTCCTGCTAATGAAGCACTATCCTGGATGGATAACTCTGAAACTGTAGAACAGGATGATGGTGATCTTGGAGGTGGATAGTTTCCAGAATCCATGAATTCCCCTAAACAAAAAAAGTCAATGCTGTTATTTTATTGTTTATTATACAATTTCTGCTTATTGTACACAACACATCACTGCCCCTGCCCCAAAAGGAATATTTGTTTTTCTTCATAACTGTACCAAATGACAGTAACATGCAGTAATAGTAAGAAATATAATTTTTCTCACACATGACAGTTCAGTCTTTAGAAATAGGATTCAATAAAAATGTTTACCAACCTGAAGATCCTGCCTGTTCAGAAGTGTTTTTTTGGTCATCTTCATCACCGCACTTCTCATGATGGCTTTGCATCTCTTTGTTGCATCGTTTGCATTTTGCACGCATGCCTGCCTTACCGATAGGCGAAGGAGCTTCATTAAAATATTCCCAAACTGGGTCTCTTTTACGGCCTGCTGCCATTATAAGGAAAGAATGTAATAAACCTCAGATCGTACACACAAACAGATCCAGACTTGTCTGTCTGTGGCTATGCTGCAGTATTGTGCTCAAAGTTTCACTTTCATTTTCTTGTCTGCTTGCCCTTCCTCCTCCTCACACTTAGATTCACATTCTTCTTGTGTTGTGCAGATCTATTCCACTCCAAACAATCAGAAACATATTGTCTAACTTCTTGGACTTGGCACTGAAGGGGTTGATTCTGTATTCATTGGTTTGTAGAACAATAGGATTAAGGTCTTTTTCTCAACTCTGTTCATGTTGTAACATTTTTGCCGTGAAGAAGAGGCTGGGACCTCTGCAGAGTCAAATTCAGTTTTGAGAACTGCGTAAGTAAAGCGAGCGTCTGTGATAATATAGGAGAGAAACTGCCCACTAATCCTACAGAAACCTCTGGAAGAGCATGGCATTGTGAATGTTACACATATACAGCCTTTATTCTACTGAGTTAAACAACTCAGCTTTATCTCATGATGGAAGAACCTTTGGATGGTAAAATATTTTCCTCAAAAAGCAGTTTACTGAAAAAAATCCGATTTAAATTAAAAAAAAATCAGATTTTTAAAAAAAAATTGATTTTTATCCACCCTGCTTGTGTGTGTGTGTGTGTGTGTATATATATATATAATATATATGTGTGTGTGTGTGTATAATATATATATATATGTGTGTGTGTGTATATATATATATATATATATTATATATACACACACACATATATATATATATATATATATATATATATACACACGGTGGGTAACTTAATACACACACACACACACACACACATGGGGTACACACATGTGACGCAGCGGGTCCACAAATATACAGATATAGCGTGTCATGTGGCGGGGACTCATATACACACATGCGGCGGGTCACGTCAGTCACGTGACGTAGCGGGTCACATCATACACATATACACACATAAATACACACGTATAAGCCATCCCGATGCGATAGCATCGGGCCTCCATCCAGTATATATACACACAAACATATACTGTATTTTCCGCTTTTTAAGACGCACTTTTGCCTCCCCCAAACTGGGGGGGTAAAAGGGGGTGCGTCTTAAAAAGCGGATGTGAAAAAATAATCAATTAAAAAAAAAAATGAAATATTACCAGGGGGAGGGAGGTGCGCCTGCCGAGTGGGGGTGCCGGACGCCGGTTCCGTAGGGTGAGGGGCACAGATTCCATACCGGAGCTGCAGGGGATGACTGGTGGTAGCGAGCGGTGGGCGCCGCCATATTCTCTCTACCCGGCTGCATTCACTAAGCAGTGTGCAGCCGGCCGGTAGAGGTGTAGACTCCAGAATGGCCGCGCTTCTCCGTTATGGCTGCGGCCATTTTGTTGAAGTCTTTCCTGACTGGCTGCACAGTTAGTAATACTACTGAATGCAGCCAGCCAAAAGAAACATGGCGCCCACCGCTTGCTGCCACCTCTCATTCCCCGGTACTCCGCTCCTGCCCCCGTGCCCCCACTGCAGCGTCGGCCCTGCTACTGTGCCTCTCACCCTCCTGAACCTGCCTCCATACCCCCGCTCAGCAGCCACATGTCAGTTAGCCATTGGGGTCCGGGGGGGGGGATAGGGAAGAGGCATATACACAAAAGGGGCAATACACAGGATGGGGACATATATACAAGATGGGGAGGTGATAGTTTCAGGATGGGGGGACATATATAAAGGATGGGGGGCATAGTTTCAGGATGGGGCATATATACAGGATGGGGGGCATATATACAGGATGGGGGGCATATGTACAGGATGGGAGACATATACACAGGATGGGGGAATATATATGCCAGAATGGGGTATATATACAGGATGGGGGGCCGTATTTACAGCATGGGGATATATATACCAGGATGAGGGACATGTATACCAGAATGGAGGGGACATATATACCGGAATACCAGGATGGGGGGGTTTATGTACCAGGATGAGGGACATATAGACTGATTTGTAAGACGGACACTGGCATTATAAGACGGACCCCATTTTACATTAAAAATAATTTATTTTCTCTTTTCCTTCACCAAATTTGGGGGTGCGTCTTATAATCAGGTGCGTCTTATAAAGTGAAAAATACGGTACATAATATTATATTCATATATATGTGTATATATATGTATATAATATATTTTCATTATTGTTTACAAAAATGAATGAGGCTTTCAAGTATAAGTGCTATACTGGTAACATATCTTACAAATTCAAAAAGGACTCGTGTGTCACGACCCGTGCTGCTTACATTAGGGCAATCAGACAGTGATCATCATCACAGGATACTCCTTTTATTCCTCCTACGCATTTCGGAGCCAGTCCCGACTCCTTCCTCATGGAGTAGTGATGTTACATTACATGACAATTGATTATTATATATATAGTAGTTAATAGACAACAAGATCAACACGTCACAGGAAGAGGAGGGATGTATGACCTCATTCTGCAAATAAACCACTCCCATGCACTAGGAGAAATATAATTCATTTGAATGGTTTAAAGGAGCCAAATAAAGGGTGCAATTTAATCTAAAAGACGGAGCCATCTATATGTGATGGATATTATTATAAAATTTATGACCTAAAAAAAAATGTATTCATATAAAAAGATAATAAAAATATAATAATTAAAAACATCTTAAAAAAATCTTTTACATATAAAATTAAGTGGGTAGAATGATGGAATTACATAGGGAATAGAACTGGCGAGGAATATGTTTCTATTGTGATGCAATCAACATTTTCTCAACTGGCTAACACGGTACCAAACCTTTTTCTTATAATCTATTGTGATGTGCACTGTTTTTTATTTTATAGCTAACCAGGCTGTCGGCATGAAACTGATGATTAAAGGAAAGAAGCAGACCAAACAGCTATCCAAAATTGATAAAGAGCGAAGCCCAATTTGTGAAAGAGTGGAAAAAAAAGTGGAAGAAATATAATAATTAAAAACATCTTAAAAAAATCTTTTGCATATAAAATTAAGCGGGTGGAATGATGGAGTTACATAGGGAATAGAACTGGCGAGGAATACGATTCTATTGTGATGTGCACTGTTTTTCATTTTATAGCTAACCAGGCTGTCGGCATGAATCTGATGATTAAAGGAAAAGAGCAGACCAAACAGCTATCCAAAAAAAGTGAAAAAGTGGGGGAAAAAAATGAAAAAAAGAAGAAATAAAAAAGCGAGAAGATGGGAACTAAACCGAACCCTCAAGTTTTTTTTTTTTAGACTAAAAAATGAAAAATAAAATTGTAAATATCTAAGTGAATATAGTTGTGTATCTACTTGTGATGTTGAAGTCTTATTTCAATCCAAAAGATATGTACATAGTATTCAATAAGTGACAATGTGTTATATCTAACACATGTTATATAAACATGAATAATAAAAGAATAATACGTGTAATGTATAATATATAATGTAATGTAATGATAATATTTTCAATTTATCTGACCACCAACTCACTAATTTGGAATCAAAAGTTTTGAAAAAGGGATTATCTTTTTGCCCAGACTATGAACCTAAAGCGTTTGATCTGTTCGTTGATCTACATAAGTTTACAAGGAAAATCACACTAAAACGTCACTTTATGATTGAACCTGTGTCAGAACTGAACAGACAAACTGATGACAGTTTGATTGATGGAAAGAATGGTGATTTATTTCGCCCTGAAATTAAGTGCTAGTCTAAATTATGCCCACTAGAAGACAGGGGGATTCATATAGAATCCTTTCATGATTTGGTTCTAAAGAAATTGAGCAAAATTGATCAGTTCGTTAGCCAAGATAAAATGAGAAATGTATCTAGAAAAGAAGCAGCCACTTTGAAATCACTGAAAAAGAACAAAAGGATAGTGATCAGATAGGCACATAAAGGAGGAGGTGTGGTAATTCAGAATTATGAAAATTATGTCAGGGAAGCAGATACCATTTTGGGTGATCAAAGACCCAACTCCTAAACTAAAAAGTGAATATAATTTATTTATAAAGGAAGCATTTGACAAGGGCATTTTACATGAAAACGAGAAGAAATTTTTAATATCATCTAATCCAGTTATGCCCTTTTTATATAATCTCCCTGAGGCTACTTTCACACTACGATTTTGTTAAATCCGATGCTGTCCGATGAAAATCGAACATCATCGGATGCTCAAAATCGGATGCCATCCGTCCCAATTTTTTATCGGATCTGATTTAAATGGCTGTGGGAGGTTTTGGGAGTGTTCTAGGGTATTGAGCATGCTCAATACAGAAAATCGGATCCGATATCGGATCTGATTTTCCATCCGATCTGATCCCCCATAGACTCCCATATTATTTTAATCGGATCGCATCGGATCCGATGTGATCCGATTTTTTAATCGGATGCCAAAATCGGAGCAGTCTCCGATTCTGGCTCCTGAAAAAAATCGGACAGAATCGGATCGGATGCAAATCGGATGCCATTAAATGCACATCCGATCTGATCCCCATTGGAGAACATGAGGGCTAAATCGGATCCAATGCTGTCCGATTTTTATCAGACAGCATCGAATTTAAAAAAATCGTAGTGTGAAACCAGCCTAAGATCCATAAAGATCCTACCAATCCCCCAGGAAGACCAATCATCTCCGGAATTGGATCTTTAACTAGTAATTTAGCGCATTACATTGATAAAATTTTACAGCATCGTGTAATAAAACTAGCCAGTTACCTTAAAGATTCCACTGACCTGATCAGGTCTATTACAGACATGACATGGAAAGATTCCTATAGCTTCATCATATTAGATGTAGCATCCCTCTACACAAATATTTCACACAATATTGGTCTACTCTGCACCAAATGGTATCTTGACAGAGATGATGGGATTACTGTTGACCAGAAGGAATTCATAGTCAATGGTCTACATTTCACATTACACAATAACTATTTCATGTTTCTTGACAAATATTTCCATCAGATCAAAGGAACAGCGATGGGGCCTAAGGTCACATGCTCTTATGCCAATCTATTCATGGGAATTTTTGAACAGTTGCATATTTATGAGAATATCCATTATGTCGGGATAATAATCTATAAAAGATACCGTACATTGATGATATTGTGATCATTTGGGACCGTGAAAAAAGTGATGCAAGTTTGTTCTTAGAATGCATATACAATAACATCTGGGGGTTGAAGTTCGATTCTCACATAAATAAGGATTCCATCATTTTTCTAGATCTAACTATTGTCCCACTGGGCAATCAATTGATGACTAAAACATATTTTAAGAAAATAGATAAAAATAGTTATGTCCACTTCTGCAGTGCACACCACAGAAAGTGGATCGAAAATATACCTTACAATCAGTTCAGAAGGATTCGTAAAAATTGTACATCAGATGCAGATTTTAAGACATAAGCTAATATTTTGTCTGAACGTTTCACTTCACAAAATATCCATGTAAATTGATCAAACATTCTATAAATAAATGCAGGAAATTAAAGCAGATTGATCTAATCACTAATAAGAAGCGTGTGTCGAAGCATGAGTGTAAATTTGATTACAATTTCACAACCACATTTAATTGTCGGCATAAATCAATTAAGAAAATTTGTGAGGAGTACTGGCATATATTACTCAGTGATCCTGTACTGGGAAAGCATCTGCCCAATAATCCACATATAATCTTCAAAAGAGCCCCTACCATCAAAGGGATTCTAGCACAAAGTCGTCTTAAGGACCCGTCACACGGGGAGATATCGCCAGCGATGTCGCCGAGATCTTCCTGTTCAGGCGATGTTGAAGCGACATCGCCTGTGCGTCGCCGCTTGTAACGAGGCAACTGAACGGCGATTAATCTCTGTTTCTGAGTTCAGAGATTTCCCAACAGTGTCATGAAATCAGGCGATGTAGCTTGAGCGATCTGTATGGCTACTGCCGTGTGACGCGGCGATAGCAATGGCACAGGTGATGTCTGTGTTCAGGCAATCCATTCTGTATGCCACATTGACGGTGAGGTGGTGCTGTGTGACACGGCGATCTGAAAAGCCAACATCGCTTCAAGGTTGATTCAGTCGATTCCTGAATCGCCGGTTCGACCTGGGTTGACGGTAAGATTGCTACATGTGACGTCTCACAAGCGACGCTGCAGCAATGTGCGCGTTCATGAGATCGCCATAACATCGCCGGCGAGATCTTCCCGTGTGACGGTACCATTAGGGAATTGAATAAAGGTGAAACGAAGTGTGTCAATCTTCCGAAAGGGTCATATCGACATAATAAAAAGAAATGCCTGTGCTGCAATTCTATCAGTAACAATGTTAAAACTTTTAGATCCTCAAATACTGGTGAAACATTTGTGATTGAACACTCTTTAGATTGTACTTCCCAGTTTATTATTTATCTGATTGAATGTCCTTGTGGAATTCAATACATAGGAAGGACAATACAGCCTTGACATCTGCGTCTTAATAAACATCGATCCAACATCAAGAACAAATTCATGAAACATGGAGTTTCAAATCACTTTGCAATATCCCACAATAGTGATCCCAGCACTCTGAAAATCACCCCAATAGATCAAATATCGCCTCATGTATATAATAGAATTGATGCTCTCAACAAGAGGGAGATGTTTTGGATATATTAATTGAACACTAATGGGTTAAATTTAATCACAGAATTGAGGCAATGATGTATTCCCCCATAAAAAAAAATCAACGTTGATTTTGCATTGTCATATATTAATGTAGAGATGTGTTGTTCTCAAATCATAGTCAGATGTGTGATCTCTTTCTGCGGTACCAACCATGAATGCTATCATGTACATCATTCCCTTACATGTCACCAATTTTTGGATAGCTTCATCCTCCTCCTTGATGATACATTCGGTTCATTGGCTGACCATTAGATCTTGTGTGTCCTGTGTATAGATGTGTCAATGAGAGATCGATTTTTTATCATTCAGTTACATAGTGTTAGCATATGCATATTGACCGTGTCAATTCTTTACGCAGCAGCGCCGGCGCTTTTTCCTATAAAGGCGGACGCGGCTGCATCTGATGCCACAGAGGGGAGGAAGAATCCTGGTTCCTCCTCCCCTCTGTGACATGCGTGACTGCCCCCATTAGATTTCGCAGTGTATTAATATACACTGCGAAATCAAAGTTAAATAAAGGCTGACGTATGAAAAATAATAAAGAATGAAATGCTTGGTGTTCGGGAGCCGGGAGCCGCTGCAGGAATTGACCCGCTAGGACCTGTCGTGATGTCAGAGTGACGTTCCGGGCACTGATTGGCCGTTCGCGGTCATGTGATATGAGCGAACGGCCAATCAGCGCCCAGAAGTCATTCTGACATCACGACAGGTCCTGTTGTTCTGGTACCTGCCTTTCTCCGTGTCGGATCGCACAAACACCCGCCGAGGGTAAGTATTTGATTCTTTTTTATTTTACATACATTTGCGTTTATCTTATTTAGATTTTGCAGTGTATATTAATACACTGCGAAATCTAATGGGGGCGGTCACAAATGTCACAGAGGGGAGGAAGAACCAGGATTCTTCCTCCCCTCTGTGACATCACCTGCGCTTTATGGGCAGAAGAAAGCATGGTGTGTGAAAGTACCCACGTATTTTGTTGTGCTTTTTTGCGCGGCCGAAAAAGCGCGTGCAAAAAAGTGCAACAAAATATGCAAATGTGTGAACATAGCCTAAGGCCAGTTTCACATCACGATTTCAAGGCATCCAAGTGTATCCGTTTCAAAACGGATACACTCGGATCCAAAATCGGATCCCATGTATCCCTATGGGGCTCGGATCGGATCAGATGTGTGCCTTTTGCCATCCGATTTTGGCACCATCCGATCCTGTCCGATTTAAGCACAGACACAAAAATGTAGCCTGTGATACACTCCTGTGCTGGCTGTTTCAGTAAATGTCTCCAGCAGTCAGTAAGGCAAGGCCTGTGATTCACAGACCCTGCCTTACTGACTGCTGGAGACATTTACTGACAGCACAGGACTAGACCACCCTCCCTCCACCAGAACCTCACTTGTTAGGTAGTATAATCTCTCTTCTCTTGCAGTTCCACTTGTGACCTGGCTGCCAGAACCTCACTGGATGGCACAGCCAGGTAACTCTCCGGACCACACTTCTGCCCTCCAGTGCCGCCACTTGAACCTCAATGGATGGCACAGCCGCACAGATGGCTGCCCAACTGACGTAGTAGGCGGGTCGCGTGTGTGTCTTCACCGTGCGGTCTTTTTTCACCGTCTTCCTCCGCACATCGGACATCACATCATGATGTATGGATGGTCGGTGTGGAGGAGAAGGGGGGCGGAGCGTGAGCGTTAGTGCAACTTGCAAAACGTGCGGGCTGGCGGCGGTGCAGTGGTGAATTATAATGGAGGACATTTAGCCATTGGGCCCGGGGCAAAAGCCCATAATGACCTCATTATAATCCGCCACTGATTGGACCATAGAGGACTGGAGTAAGGTAATCTCTGATTAGTCTAATTTTCAGTTTTGCCCAACACCTGGTCATCTAATGGTTACACAGAGACCTGGAGAGGCGTACAAGCCACAGTGTCTTGCACTCACTGTGAAATTTGGTGGAGGATTGCTGAAGATCTGGGGATGCTTCAGCAAGGCTGGAATTGGGCAGGTTACTTTGCGAAGGACGTAAGAATCAAGGCCTGAAAGCACTGTTTCTTTTTTTTATTATTTTGACGGCTTCTAATTTGCTGCAAATAAATACTAATTTTTATGCTTTGAATTTCAGAGACATGTTGTCAGTAGTTTATAGAATAACACAACAATGTACATTTTACTTGAAAATATACCTAGAAAGAGAAAAATCAGAGAAACTGAAAATTTAGTAGTGGTCTCTTAACTTTTTCCGGAGCTATACACACACACACACACACGTACACACGCACACACGCACACACACAGTGGGCCATTTATATGGATGCACCTAAATAAAATGGGACTGGTTGGTGATATCAACTCCCGCTTGTGGTACATTAGTATATGGTAGGGTGAAAACATTTCCAGATGGGTGGTGACCATGGCGGCCATTTTGAAGTTGGCCATTTTGGATCCAACTTAATTTTTTTCAATGGGAATGGGAAGAGGGTCATGTGACACATCAAACGTATTGAGAATTCCATAAGACAAACAATGGTGTGCTTGGTTTTAACATACGTTTACTCTTTCATGAGTCATTTACAAGTTTATGACCACTTATAAAATGTGTTCAAAGTGCCCATTGTGTTGGATTGTCAATTTAACCATCTTCTCCCACTCTTGACACACTGATAGCAACACCGCAGAAGAAATGGTAGCACAGGCTTCCAGTATCCATTGTTTCAGATGCTGCACATCTCGTATCTTCACAGCATAGATAATTGCCTTCAGATGAGTGATGAGGCAAACTTTTTGTGAATGGTGAACTTAACAAACAAAACCACCGCTATTGGTCTGACACTAACCCACAGTGGATAGATCCCTCCAAGACTGTTAGGACACAAACATTGATGGTATGGTGTGGTATATGGGGTACAAAGATAGTGGGGCCATTCTTCATTCATGTCATTCGTCGAGATTAAGCATGCAGATGCCATCGCTCAGGACTGGCTGCATGGGTCTAAGGCAAATGACTTCCTCGACCAATGCCCGAAAGGCAAAGTGGTAGTATTTAAACAGGATAGGGGGTATGGGTTCCAATTGGAACATGACACCAAACATCTGGGCCATGTCAACCGAGCCACCCTGCAGCATGACGATCTTCCCCAATGACTACACGCCATCTATGTTGGGGATGAAGTCACATTTATGAAGGTGCGGGGCATGAAAGGGTGGTTTGCGGTTGGCGTATTCTCAGTTGGCACTGCAACCCAATTCCACAAGTGGCAGGCGGAGGCCGAGAAGAAGGCTACTTTCACACTGTGCATTTTTGGTCTCTTTTAACTTATCACTTTTTGTAGCCAAAACCAGGAGAGGGTGATAAATACAGAAGTGGTGCGCATGTTTCTATTACACTTTTTTGATTGTTACACTCCTGCAAAAACAGAGCAAAACCTGCAGTGTGAATGTAACCTTAAAGTGAATATGGGCAGAATACCCTCAATTAATCAACAGAATCCTTAACACATGTCCTCCTGAATGGGCTTTCCTTGCAGGCTATTTACTGGAAAAGACTATATATACCCAATCTCCGAGGTGGACTATGACACCATAACTAAGGCATCGAGGAAACAGCATGTCAGTGCTGTGTGTTGTTTTTGTAACTTTTTGGGATAATAAATCGAGCTTTTGAATATTAAACATACTGACTTAGGTTATGGAGAGTTTTTGACCCAATAACTTAGAGCACAAATTTCACTGCTTTTCATAAAGATGCTTTTATTAATTCATCAAAGAGATAAAAATGCAGGTACAAAGTGCTCAGAACGTATAAAAGATAAGTTACATATGGATCTGGATTAAGAGGACACTAAGGGGTTAGGGTCTTCTTGTCTCCCACTTCAGGACAAAATCATGGTAGCATTTTTTAACAGGAACCAATGTGCAGTCCTAGTATACATATGGCCATGAGCTGCAGCTTCCAGTGTATAGAGGGTTCAATAGCATATCGCCCTACTAACACAACCCACTGACTAATAACTCTAACCTATTATACATCATACTTCGCAACATAGATTTTGAACTCGAGCTTACCCATGTTAGTGCCAGATGTGGAGATGACCACTAGGGGACGCCCCGACGCGTTTCCCTGATGCTTCCTCAGGGGGCATGTTTGACCATGTCTCCCCCATCCTTATATACCCCCCCGTACCCCCGCTCACCACCTGCCTCCAACCTGCGCTGCTACACGCCGCAAATGAGCGGCTGCGCCGCCCCGAGCAGCGGCTTCCGGTCTTCACACACAGGAAGTGCGTCATTTGACGCTCCTTTCCGTGTTACTGAAGCCTTTCACCGCAGCCCGAGGCCGCCCGACCGCGCATGCGCGGACCGCAGACGCCATTTTGGAAGAGGGCATAAATGCCCTACTCTCTTGTATGTACTTTCCAGATTTGGTAACAGGACTAAATAGACACTTATACGGCTATAACTTTACTTAGTGACCCGGATAGAAGGGTTAGATGGACATTATAAAGCTATAATATCACTTAATGACCCGGATACACCCCATAAGTGAATTCGTATATTGACTTCTATATATATATATACAGGGATACTAATATGGACATAACATCTTGATGCACATAAAATTATACATAAACATAAGCAATACGTTCACCTTAAAGTGAATATGGGCAGAATACCCTCAATTAATCAACAGAATCCTTAACACATGTCCTCCTGAATGGGCTTTCCTTGCAGGCTATTTACTGGAAAAGACTATATATACCCAATCTCCGAGGTGGACTATGACACCATAACTAAGGCATCGAGGAAACATCATGTCAGTGCTGTGTGTTGTTTTTGTAACTTTTTGGGATAATAAATCGAGCTTTTGAATATGCCTGGGAATTCGTCTTCTATGCTCGCTGGAAACCATCTTCCCTTTCTTCCTAAGACTATGGCTACACCTACACTTTAGAGGAAGATCTGCAGCCTTTGAGTTTACGAAATGAATCAGAATCAAATTTGTAACCTAAATTACTTAAAATAATGGCCCTTACAACCTAAATTATGACAACGTAATTAAAAGAAGTTTTGTCTATTAAATGTAAAAACAAAAGCATGATATTTTCCTGAAAACCAGCTTGACTGATGTAAGACATATATTGTGCTGTGCTCGGATATACCATTGTCTAATATCCAGTTCGATAGGCAGGCTAAAGAAATCTTAATGAAAGAGTAGTGAATCGTTTCTGTGTCACTGTTATCATTCATCTTTTAATATCTTGGTATATTTAGGCACTGGGAACAGATAAAGACCTGTCCTCTTTTACACATCTCATTTCCGGGACTTCAGGATATTAGTTTACAACATTCTGATATTCGTCAGTACACCGGAGCAGGGTTGTAATACAGGCCTTTGTTCAGCATGGTATAACCATCATCATGGCTACTTTTCTGGCTGCATTAATGTAGATATTGCATAAAGAAATAAGGCTATGATTAGCATCTCCAAATGCTTTTTCTCCTGACATTAATTAAAAACTCACCTTTTACCTTTGGTGTGAATAATCTTCTGTGTTCTTAAAAGTATATGTGGTTCAAGGTAGAACCTGTCCTGCCAATGGATGTTGGAAGCATGTACCTCCTTTCAGAAACATGAAGTTATGATATATTGACAAAAGTATTAGTGCACAACGACATACGTCTTAAAGCATCACTCCAGCGTTTTGTTTTTTTTTTCACTGCTGGAGTGATGCTTTTAATCTAAGGTCTCTACTCCCAGTCACTAAACATGAGCATATAACATGGCTGAGGGCTATCTGCTGTTTTGTCAAAAAGCACTCTGCCCAATGTTATACTATGCAGTAATGTCAACTTGCGCCTTTTTCTCATACCAATTTGGCAGTAACTAGCCATAAACAATGCTGACACTTCAAGAGAACACAGTGAGAAATTCAGGCTATGACCCCAGACATCCTACAGAATACATTCAACAATATAGACATGCTTGGATGGGAACGGTGGACATTTTCAACACATCCTTTGAAACATCAGTTTCTCATGAACTGTAGTATGTAAAGTCCAAATTTCAGTACGATAGATTGTTTTTTTTTTAGAAGTTACAGCAATTTTTGTGGGTTAATTAGTGTGTGAATCACCCTATAGAATGTCAAGCATCATTGGACTCTGGAGCAGGGAAATGTGTTCTATGGAGTGATGGTTTATGCTACTTTATCTGGTGTCTGATAGACATGTCTGGTGTGATGCAGCGGCTAGCTGCATTGCCAAAATATCTGCTGGGGAGGTGTCCTGGCTCTCCACATACCTCCCCATGGGTGTGTCACATCGGACATAAGCTGACTCCCTCCTGATCACATGGTCTCTGTGATGTCAGCAAAGGTCCTAGATGCTTTCTGTTTTCAACACATGGTGAGCCAAGTGTGAGTCTAGAGCTGGCTGAAAAGCCCCGGAAGCTACAGAGAGTCTGGACTAGAGACAGAACCAATATGAAGCCAGTATATGAAGCCTGCAAATCTGTTAAATAGGTAACCCAGAGCATGGGCAATTGTGTGCATGGACGGGTGTCAGTTATTGAACTGTGCAGACATAACCGCAGTTGAAACGGACTAACAGGTCAGATACATTCCTGTAAAGTGTGCGGACGTATCCGCTGAAGAGATTGGACTGTATGTCAGTTCTGTGATGTTTACATGGCTTACAGTTGTGTAATAAACCAGAAATGGACTTATTACATGGAAAAGCACGGCTATATGTTTAAATATCGCTGCAAATTGAGTGTACCCCAACCTGCTTTTGTGCTCGATACATCACAGTGGATTTAGCAATTTACAGGAGGACATTACCTACCTGACTGAATTTTGTCAAGGTTGTGTAAAGGTTGGTGAGTGGAGGGCTAATGCCATGAGATTTCTTTTTTCAAAGGTTGGCCAAGGCCAACCTTGGAAGAAAGCTTCCTCTGAAGGGAAGTCTTAATGCTTCAGAATACCAAGATATTTTGAGAATTGTATTTGTCAATCAGTTTGCGAAAGGCCCTTTTCTGTTTCAGCATGCTCCACTATACAAAGCAAGGCCAAGAAGGAATAATCAGGCAAGTTTGCTGTGGAAGAACTTGACTGACCGCACAAAGCCTTGACTTCATCCCCATCACACACTGTTGGGATGAACTAGATTCAAGACTGTTGTGAAACAGATACTTTCATCCTATATCAGTGTCTGACTTCACTTGTGTTCTTTTAGATGTACAGTATGGACATCCTCACACTCCAAATTCTTCTAGAAAGCCTTCCCAGAACAGCAAAAGATATTTTTTTTTTAGCTACAAAAGATGAGGCTAACTCCATTTTACTTCCTATGGATTTAGAATGAGGTTCCATAAAAGTATGATGGCTATCTCTTGTGGATATGGAATAAGCCTTAAAAAGGACTAATTTGCCTCAACTAACAGTGCCCATAGATAAGAGTGGCTCTATCCCTAGGTAAAAAAACAGATCTTTGTCTATCATCCCATAAACCCTTTTAAAGTATGATTCACAACCATTGTTTTTCTGAACAGTTGCATTTTTTCACATCCAAGTGTGAGCACTGTCTGTGGGTTCCCGATGTGTTATGGAGTATAACTCACCTGGCCACTGCATGCATATGGCCGCACACCCGCTGGCAGCATTCCTCCAGTGCTCGCAGTGAGAACCGTTTTTTGTCAATAAGATTGAGGGGGTAGGTCCCCAATATGAAAATGAGAAGTATCAGTGCACTATACCCTTGGCCTCACCCAGGGGGCACCAAACCTCCCAATTTGCATACTAAATAAAAGTTTTTTCTCAGGACTGTACCAGCAGCAGGTACAGTGCTAGTATGGTTGTTATAGGAGCTAAGCTCTAGGGGGCCTACAACAATGCATTTTGATGGTGACTGAATCCTTTTAAATGGTGAATGTGCCATAAATGTGGCTCAACGTAGTTCAAAATTGCAGAGGGTGGATGCTGTATACGGACCTGCGCTGCATAGAGCAGAAAGATCAGACAGTGTACATCATTATAGTGTTTATTTCCAACGCGTTTGGGAGTTAGTCCCAACTTCTTCCTCAGGGATAGTAGTTTTCTAGTTTTGATAATAAATGTGGCTCAAGCACGGTTCTTGCAGTGCACTAAGTAACTATGATACGTAAAATTAGAAAAAAGTGGAAAAATGCAAATAAACATAAATAGTTGTAGAATGTAGATTGCAGTACAGCACAACCGGCAGAGAGCAGCTATAATAGTACAATACAAATATAATTAGAATGCTGGGTATTTATATTTAGACCTGCACTGCTAACACAAAAAAAAGAAAAAAACTGCTCACCGCAATAGAAATTCCAATGTGATCCGGAGCCCAGAGAGAAGTCTATGCTGAGATGTGGTAACAAAGGAAGGAAGAAATCCAGCTTCACAGAATAAAATTAATCCTTTATTATAAAGTCAAATAAACTACAAAGATCATCATAAGTGAAGATAGCATTAGAAAAAAAGTAATGATGAGTAAAGCTGAATGACAATTAACGCGTTTCAGGTGTTATTCACCCTTAATCATGTGGAGCTGGATTTCTTCCTTCCTATATTAAATCCTGCAGGATACGTTCATACATTGCGCATATTTTGAGCGCTTTTCTGCGTGCGCTTTTCAAAAATGCGCAATGTGTGTCTGCCGGCAAAGTGAATGTGAAATTCACTTTGCCGTACAGACACGGCGTAAAAATACGCAGCGCTTTTATGGGAGAAAGTGCGGGCGTAAAAAGAATTAACATGTCAATTCTTTGCGCAGCTGCGCCCGTGCTTTCTCCCACATTTTTTCCCGCTGGAATTACGCATCACTGTTCAGACGATGCGCAATTCCAGCGGGAATATGCCGGCACTGATGTCACAATCCTCCTCCCCTGTGTCACATCTGTGCCAGCCCCTTTGGGTTTCGTAGCGTATTAATATACACTACGAAACCCAAATTAATCCTGCTGAGGTATCAACCTTTTAGGGCCTGTGAACGCTGATTGGCCCGCTTGCGGTCATGTGATATGTGACGTCATATGACGCGCATATCACATGAACGAGCGCTCGAATCACAGTGCTCGATTACATCACACAAGGTGCTTGCAGGTCGATACCTGCAACTGCTCCCCCCTCTCGAACACCCGGTGGAGGGTAAGTATTCATTCTTTTTTATTTTTCACATATTTGCTTTAATTTAATTTGGGTTTTGTAGTGTACACTATGAAACCCAAAGGGTCTGGTAGACATGTCACACAGGGAAGAGGAACAGGATTCTTCCTCCCCTCTGTAACATCACTGAAGAAGTAGCCCCGTAAAAAAACGCGGTGTGTGGATGCGCTGCGTTTTTTTACGGGGCTTTTTTGAGCAGGTGCAAAACGCTGAAAAAAGCACCCGCGCAAAAAACCCCGCTATGTGTGAACAAAGCATTACAATACTTTTTACTATTGACATTAAGTTTATTATACCACTAACTGTTAAAGGGGTACACATGCCCGGTACTATAGGTCTAGCAACTCAATCTGAAGTGCCAGCTGCCTGTAACAACAAGCAACTGTGTCAAAATAAACAATATTGGGCTTGCAGGAGTCCTAATTTGATACTGATAAATTATTATTATTATTATTCAATCCTAAAGATAATCCTGCAATCTAAGGCTATGTGTCCACACTACAGATTTGATGCAGAAATTTTCTGCACCAAATCTGCATCTTGTGGCAGAAAAATGCACCAAACACAGCGCATTTTTGGTGTGTATTTGGTGCGTTTTTGGTACAGATTTGTGCCATGCGTTTTTCATAATGAAGTCATTGACTGGAAGAGCTGAAAAATGCAGGGAAATCAGCACCAACAATTGACATTTGCACCAAATCTGCAAGGAAAAAAAGCTACATTGGCACAGAATTTCTGAACTGTCAGCGTGGGCACAGAGCCTTAAAGGGGAAATGAAAGCTGAGTCCTACTGCCCAAATCATAGCATCTTGAATCAGAGACCATCTCTCATATTGTAGCCATGTGTTATTGCAGACGGTCTGAAGACATACATTGAAATGGTAGCTAGAGACATGGAAATTAGGATGACTGGTCCAAAAAATAGGTCCCTGGTGTTTGTTGCTCCTTCCCCATAACTGACAGATTTCTCCCTATACATACACTGGCGATCAAAATTAGAGAACAACACACAATTTTCTTAGGGCCGCTTTACACACACCAACTTCTGTGTCCAACTTCTGAACAGATCTCTGGTTGCAGTGAAATCATGGACACATTGCTCCATTTGTACACAGCCACAAAATGGAACAATGTGTCCATGATTTCACTGCAACCAGAGATCTGTTCAGAAGTTGGTCACAGAAGTTGGTGTGTGTAAAGCGGCCCTTAATCTTAAGGTCATTGTGTTGTCATATGTGAAAATATTCTAATATGAGTAAATTAGCAGAATTTATTTTTTTTAAATTCTTTATTTATGAAAAGTTTGACAGTAACAAGTAAGGGACGGTTTAAATAGGGTGAATAGTCCAGGAGGAAACAATCCGGTCCATTAGAACTAAACATCAAGACATCTTTCACATGAAACAAAGACAAGATATAGTGCAGTGCAAAATAATTGGGACAAATCATTTTTTTAAGTAAAATAAGTTTGTTATCAGTCAGTGATTCAAACCAGTTTTAACTGCTTTGAACAGGTGTGAGTGTACAACCTTGAGTAACAAAATGTGGTTTGACTGGTTTTAGTCAGAAAATAACAGCTAGCTGCCCCCTCAGCTTCAGTTGAGAGTTTGTTTCTGTGAGGAGTGGTGTAATGTACTTTTTCGCTCAGTGTGATTCGTGCCTGTAAACAAAAAGCCCCCGTCACACGGGGCGACATCGCCGCCCATTACAGAGGCGATGTGGAGGCATGGCCTATCGGCAGCGTCATCGCCCCTACGTCGCCCCATGTAAAGGGGTGATGTCGCCGGTGCCGGGCAGTCGCCTGGTTTCAGAGCACTGCTCTGAAACCAGGCGACCATCATGGGGCGATGTGCACACATCGCCCCATGTAACCGGCGCCGGCGACCTGTCAGGCGATAGGAGCCATAGGCTCCCATTGTCCTGCATCGCCGCTGGGGTTTCCAGACACCCCAGCGGCGATGCCGCCTGACAGATCGCCGGCGCTGGGCTGTAGATGTCGCCCCGTGTAAATGGGGGACGGCGACGCTGGCGGGGCGCCAAAAACATGCGCGCACCCGCTAGTCGTCGCCGACATCCCCAGCCCCGTCGCCTGGTGTGACGGGGCCTTAAGAGAAATCGCTTCTACCACTGGTATTGGAAAACCTACCGTTTCAAGAATAATTCGCACACACGATGAAACTGGATCCTTTTCTCCAAAATGAAAAGGGAAATGTAGAAGAAAAAGGAAAACGACACCAAGAATTGATAAAACACTTATCAAAAATAGTAAAATGAATGCAAGGAAAGCTTGCTTTGTCCCAATTAATTTGCATAGCACTGTACATCGACATAAATCAAGAGATAATAGTCACCTTATACCAGAGGATCAGATACCCAACCCCACCGTCCGGTACGGGTATAGAAGTGAGGACTAATAGGAAAGATAGGTGTAGGATGGGGAGAGGGATCTGGAGTAGGAAGGAAAGAAAAAGAAAAGAGCGCAGGATGGGGGGTCAGTTATCGGGGTCACTGACTGTTAAAGGTGTAGCTATCACCCCTCGAGCCTTGCTGAGCCACACAAAACCCTGCATCATCATCTCAACTAAGTATCAACTTATATTTATCCGTCTGTTTGAAATCCATCCAGTCAGCCAAGTGCTCCAAAACTTCATATAGGAGTCATGTAAGGATGCGGTTAGATCCTCCATGTACATAAGGTTGTTAACTTTCTGAATCCATTGGGAAACTGTTGGCGGAGAGCGGTCTTTCCCCACAACTCGGGATACAAGCCCTCGCAGCCATAATAAAAAACTTCAATAAAGAGTTCTTATAGGCTGAAAGTGGTCTCTCATTGTGATGCAGTATGACCGGAGCCGGGGTCAGGAGGTCTGCATAATTAGCAACCTGACTCACCACCTCCAATGCCCCAGAGCAGAAGGGTAGAAGAATCTCGCAATCCCAAAAAATGTGGACCAGGGAAACCACCTCCTTCCCAAATCTCCAGCAGAAAGCGTCAACTTTAGGAAAGATGACGTGTAACCTCTCTGGGACTCTATACGACCTAGACAAAATTTTACCTCTTGGTGTTTAGAGCTAATAGAGACGCTATGAGCAAGCAGACATATACGAGAGATCTGTGTCTCGGAAAATATAATATTCATATCAGCTTCCCTCCTTGCTATGAAAGGAGGATGCTTATCCAGGGGGGAAGCACCAAAATCAAATATATTTGAGACAGAGTATGTCTGGCCGTTCCTGGGTTCGTGCATAGGAGCTCAAACTGTGTCTTCAGGCGATTATAGCAGCGTTTCAATGGAAGCATATGCAGAAAGTGATTCAATTGGAGGCATCTCCACCAACCAAGTGGAGTCCAGTTGTCACATGACCTAAGGGTAGTTAAAGAGGGCCAATAATTCTCCCCACCGTAAGACTCCATTCTATCCCAGCCCGACTCGATCCACTGGTTAAACACCTTATCATCAAGGGCAGGTGCAAAAGCTGTGTGGCTCAAAATTGGAGTAAGTCTAGAGCAGGGGGGATTATAAAAGATCTTACCAATAAGGTATTACAGTACTTCATCGTGGCACCCAGCGTGGGATGCCAGTGTAGGTGAACTGAGGCAGAGGACAAGAGTCAGGGTAACTTATCCAACGGAATGGAACAGAAACATTTCTCTATTTGTACCCATGCCTTGTTTGGAAAGTCTATAAAATTAGCAGTTTTTATAAGCTTATTTCATAAATTGAACATATTTTAAAGGATAGAATAAAAATGTTTGTCATCTGACAAACCCTATTTATCTGGCAGCCTAATTTCCCAGTTTGCACTCACTTTGCAAAAATGGTGTGCCCATCCAAAGTGATTGAAACCCTCTGGCAGCAAGTTGTCCAGATGAAGGCCAAAGGGGGCACCCTATCAACCATAACAACAGAACTTGGTCATTCCAAGTCTGTGATTTCTAGCATATTGTATCTTTACAAGAGTACAAAGTCTTTGAAGTCCCCCAAGAAGGCTGGTCACCCTCAAAAGACAAATGCAAGAGAGGACTGGATAATACGGAGAATCACCATGGTAATAGTTTCAACACTGCAGCTGGACTAGCTCGCCAGTTCAGCACTGAACTGGGTATGGATTTGTCTAGTAATACAGTGTCACAACATTTGAGAGCATTTGGGCTGAAAGCCCACTCTGCTGTGACCAAACTTCTCATTAGCAGAAAGAATCAAAAGGCTAGAATCACCTTTGGTGAGGCGCATGCTGTGTGGACAGAGAATAAGTGGTCCACAGTTCATTTTAGTGATTAAAGCAAGTTTAAGTTATCTGGGTCTGATGGGAAACATTATGTTTGTAAACAAACTGGGGACAGACTGAACCCAAAGTGTGTAAAGAAGTCAGTGAAGCATGGTGGAGAAAATGTCATGATTTGGGAAATATTTTCTGTTGCAGGGGTTGGACCTCTCATACGGCATACAACCCCTGGCAAAAATTATACTCACCTGGCTTGGAGGATGTCCGTTCAGTTGTTTAATCTTGTAGAAAAAAAGCAGATCACAGACATGGCACAAAACTAAAGGAATTTCAAATGGCAACTCTCTGCCTTGAAGAAACTCTAAAAGAAATCTTGAAATCTTTTCCTTAGCCCATTGTAACTTTGTTCTTTTTCTGTTTAGGTGTTAATGGTGGCTTTTGTTTAGCTTTTCTGTATGTAAATCCCATTTCCTTTAGGCGGTTTCTTACAGTTCGGTCACAGACATTGACTCCAGTTTCCTCCCATTCGTTCCTCATTTGTTTTGTTGTGCATTTCCTGTTTTGGTGACATATTGCTTTAAGCTTCTGAACTTGACGCTTTGATCTCTTCCTTGGTCTACCAGTATATTTTCCTTTAACAACCTTCCCATGTTATTTGTATTTGGACCAGATTTTAGACACAGCTGACTGTGAACAACCAACATCTTTTGCAACATTGTGTGTTGATTTACCCTCTTTTAAGAGTTTGATAATCCTCTCCGTTGTTTCAATTGACATCTCTCATGTTGGAGCAATGATTCATGTCAGTACACTTGGTGCAACAGCTCTCCAAGGTGTGATCACTCCTTTTTAGATGCAGACTAACGAGCAGATCTTATTTGATGCAGGTGTTAGTTTTGGGAATGAAAATTTACAGGGTTATTCCATAATCTTTTCCTCAGAATTGAGTGATTCCATAATTTTTCCCCCTGCTTGGTCTACAAAAGTAACCGTTACTGGCTAGAACATTTTTTTTACAAGATTTCTTTTAGTGTTTCTTCAAGGCAGAGAGTTGCCATTTGAAATTATTTTAGGTTTGTGCCATGTCTGTGATCTGCTTTTTTTCTACAAAATTAAACAACTGAATGGACATCCTCCGAGCCAGGTGATTCCATAAATTTTGCCAGGGGTTGTACATGGCAGAGTGATTGGAAGTGTATATCAGGACCTTCTTCAACAAACATGATTCTTTAAGGTACCGTCACACGGGGCGATGTTGCCTGCAACATCGCTGAAAAGTCCCGGGTTCAGCGATGTTGCAGCAACATCGCAGGTGCGTTGTGCCGTGTAACAGCACAATGCAACTGCGATAAATCGCTGGATCGCAGTTGACAGCTTTGTGCACAACCCAGTGAGCGATAGCTGCTGCAACATCACAGCGGCGTCGCTGGCAACATTTCCCTGTGTGAGACCTAAGGCAGCGATGTCGGAAGCGAGCGCGCACCCGTAGAATTGCTTCCGACATTGCTGCAACGTTGTGACGGTACCTTTACTTGCATTCAGCACTCAATCAGCCAGCAATTTTCATGCAGGGCAATGTCCCCTGTCACACAGCAAAATAGGTAAAGCAGTTCCTTGAAACAGAAAACATTGAAACAATGAAATGGCCAGCCCAGAGCCATGATCTAAATCCAATAGAAAACCTCTGGAAAATCCTTGGTGACTAAGTTATGGAGTTATGGCCAAAAAACGCACAATAGTCACAGAACTATGGAAGAGACTGGAAGAAGAGTGGCCCGAAATCACACCAGAACAGTGTAAGAGACTAGTGATATCCTATGGTCGCAGATGTGCTGAAGTCATTTAACGCAAAGGCCTGTACACTTCCTGCTGATTGGGGACTGTTGTAACCTTCACAAAATTTAGTTGTATTCTTTCTGCTGTTCTACAATTATGATCATCACATTTTGTGTAAAATAAGGGTTTTAACTTGATATCTTTAATTATTTTGGAAAACACTGTTCTAGTGACATGATGTACCCCAACACAAAAACCTTCAAATGTTGATTAATGTAGAATAAATTCTGTCTAAAAAAATCAAGTGAGCATACATTGTTCTCTAATTTTGATCACCAGTGTACATAGCAGACAATAACACCTTAATATCCAATAGGACTATACGTGTACAGTGGTCAGATACTCGCTGGAATAAAAACTGCATGGGCATAAGGCCAATCCTGATGAAAGTTTCATACACTGTGTGCAGAATTATTAGGCAAGTTGTATTGTAGAGGATTATTTTTTTTATTAATCAACAACTATGTTCTCAATCAACCCAAAGCTTAAAGGGCACCTGACCCCTCCAAATGACCCCCAACTCTATTAATACCTGTCCCTGCACCCTTAAAGATCATTAGCAGCTGTCTTTTTGTGTAGAAAAAGCGTTCAGTAACATTGTAAAAAGCGCTATTATAAACTTACATGTCAGGGACTTCTTCACACTGCATAAGTCTCACAGGGCGTTCCCTGTGAGACTCTAAGCCGTCCTGACCCGCTCAACCCGCTCATTATCACGGCCCGATGGACGTGATAGCTAATCCTAATCCTCCTCGCCCTGCAGAAAGGGCGTAATAGCTGGTGTGACGCTATTTGCGCCACATTCGGTCCTGGTGACGTGTTTACACCCTTTAGGTGTGAGCCGACAAGCCGCGCATGCGCAATGCAATGGATCGTGGGGAAAATGTAAGTTTCCGCACATGTCCGGAGGTCCATTTACACTACATTAGCAAAAGTGCAACGTTGGCGCACATGTGCCACATCTGTTTTTTTGCAAGAAAGGTGGATTTCTGCTGGATTTGCAAAACGACAGATCAAGCAAACCTGAAGTTCAAAAGCTCAAGATTGCCTGATCTGCTGTATTTGCAAATATCGCAGATGTGAAACAGCCTTACTTTGTATTTGTATTTACATATATAGTATGTTATTATTACATTTAATGAGGCTTGTAAAACGTTTTCTACATGCAAAATATATGGCTAGAAAACACCATACACTTATATCAAGACAGCAGCAATGTCTTTTGTATTTTAAAATAAAAATTGCCACCCAAACAGTCATAGAGCAAGGTAATGTGCAGCAGAGAGGCTTCTCCCTGCATGCAGTGACCCTGTATTTTCCAGGCCCATCCTCATTTTTGAAGAAACCTCTGTTTTAATCCTGCTCCTAACATGTGCAGCTGAAGTCGGCATGTATGATGCCTTATCCTGAGCTTTATTAATATAATGAGAAGGAGGTTTTCAAGCAAAATGCTTGGGGATGAAAGAACAACAATAGCTGCAATCTTGTGCGTTGATCGATCAGCTGATTTGCTGAGGTTCTCATATAAATATAAAGAGCAGTCTGGTTACAGAAGCTGGAGAAGTCTGTCCAAGACCAAAAGAAGCGAAGTCTGACCACAGCGCCCTCTGCTGGCCACTAGGACTATTTACAAGCCAAAATGCAACCTGCAATGATGATGTTCTCCTCCAAATATTGGGCCAGGAGGGGAATGTCCCTGGATTCTGCTATGTCCACTGATTTCTTAAGCAACTCAGTAGTAAGTACAAACTAATATGTCATTTTTTTACTTATTGTAACTTTTACACTAACTTGGAGTTTCCACAAAGTTCCCCTAAATATATTTATCTAAAGAGCATAACTAAGAATATTGCACATTCTTAAATGGCTTCTTATTTCTGAGAGTCTGTCCTGTCCGCTCACCGAGGTATTTATCAGCAACAATATCCCATTAGTTCTAATAGGAGCACAAAGCCAGACTCATTGTGCAGTGGAACAAAAGTACTGAAAAACTTTGATGAATTACTTTTCCCTTTGCCACCACTTGTAGTTTCAGAGATGTATTACTGTGTTCACTTGGGTCTGCTGGGTGCTGAGTCTACACATCAATCTTGGTAATGAATACACCAGCACAACATTGCCCTTCCCTGAATGAAGCCTGCTGTTATTTCAGCCAATAAAACAATATTTCTCATCCCAGAGTTTGTATTAGGATGCTTGATTTACCATTAGTGTACAAATATCAAATTCTGCATTAATGTGAAATTCCAGGACTGTGATTACTTTTATCGACAGGAAATCTGATTAATGTACAATCAGCTCCATTCTTTCGTTGTTAGCGTCATTTGCATTAGTTCTCCATTATCTATCGATCCGTCTGTCTTCACATGATTCATTTTAAAGTGGTCTTGAAGATATGGAAATACAGGACCATTCAGATCTATTAGTATGGCTTTTATTTATTGCACTTTATACACTAAAGTGACACTTTTGTGTCTTTCTGTACATGGATTCTGGCCCCTGACATCCTTATAATGTAATATCAGGACTTTGTGCATCTGGCAATTTTCATTGAAATACATTCAGGAGGACATATATCTTTCCTTTATCTAATAAGTGTAGGGTTATACTATGTTTGGCATCTACATCCGGCTAACCAGACCATAAACTGGCATTATCTAAATGTGCTGTACCCTCCTGTTTGTTACTGTTTTATACCAGTATCACATTTGAACCAAAAAGAGTTTTACCTTCTACTGTTTAAGGCTTTATTCACATATTGTGTTTTTACTTTTTTTTTTTTTTTGCTGAATTTTTTTAATGCAGATTAAAATCTATGACATTTCAGAGATCTCAAGCACGTGATTACTTTATATCCTTGATTGAACTGGAAAAGTGTTGTGTTTTTGAAATATTCAACATGTCAACTTTTTTTTTAGCATTTTTGCATCACAGAGAGCAATGAAAAAGTGCAAAAAAAAGCAACCATGAGTTTTCTTTCTGCATTCTTGGAGAATTAAAATAACTTTATTAAACAAGTAATGTAGACAAATTACACAAATATACTCTACAATGAAAAATGCAGCAAAAACGCAAAAATTAAGACGAAAACCACAACACATACTGTCCAATATAGATTTACAGCAGATGTGTGCAACTATGTAGTTATTCAGTTTGGACATATTTTAGGTGGACTGTTTCAAAGCAGCTGATCAAACATGGAGTCCAACTGTTACCTGGAGACACGAAGAACTACGTTAGCACATGGAGTATTTGGAGACTTTTTTACCTCAGAATTTGGTCAATTTTTTGTTACCTCAGTATTTGTAGCTAAAACCAGGAGTGGAACAATCAGAGGAAAAGTATAATAGAAACACGTCACCACTTCTGTATTTATCACCCACTGCTAACTCACCAAATACCGAGGTAAAAAACTCACCAAATACTAAGGTAAAAAAACTCACCAAATACTAAGGTAAAAAACTCTCAAAATAATGAGGTAAAAAACTCACCAAATACTGAGGTAAAAAAACTCACCGAATACTGAGGTAAAAAACTCACCAAATAATGAGGTAAAAAACTCACTAAATACTGAGGTAAAAAACTCACCAAATACTGAGGTAAGAAAACTAACCAAATACTGAGGTAAAAAACTCACCAAATACCAAGGTAAAAAACTCACCAAATACTGAGGTAAAAAACTCACCAAATACTGAGGTAAAAAACTCACCAAATACTGAGGTAAAAAACTCACCAAATACCAAGGTAAAAAACTCACCAAATACTGAGGTAAAGAACTCACCAAATACTGAATTAAAAAACTCACCAAATACTGAGGTAAAAAAAACCTCTCCAAATACTGAGGTAAAAAACTCACCAAATACTGGACATGTGCACAAGGCTAAATCCCATCCACTTTGCCAGAACCATTAATGCCACGTCAATAACTTGAGTATTTGGTGAGTATTTTTACCTTAGTATTTGTAAGCCAGAATGGAACAGAGAGGAAAGGTTTAATAGAAACATGTCACCACTTCTGTATTTTTCAACCATTCCTGCTTTTGCCTTACAAACAGAGTTAAAAAAAAAAAAAACCTCACCAAATACCCAACATGGGAATCAGGTCCAAATTTGGGCCATTTCCCATTTTTTCCATTTATGTTCTGTTCAATTATCAGCTGCTGTTTCTACATTTTAATTCAACAGCAATATACAGACCCTGAGCAAAACTCTGTCCTCTGTGCTCCAACATGTGGTGATTTGATTAAAATAATGTTTCCTATCTTTCCAAAACACAAACTAGTGCTGACTACACGTAAAGGATGTTTTATCATGGGGCAGAAAACTGCAGAATAAAGCTGCATACTCACGATGAGTAGACACAGCGTTTTGGATGCAGCATATTGCCGCTGCGTCCAAAACGCTGAGTAGTACAGTATCAGCATAGTGGATGGGATTTCAAGAAATCCCATGCCCACTATGCTTAACCTAACCACAGCGTTCTTTTAGCTGTGGTGTGGGTTATTGGCAATCCGCTCCTCCTCTGCATGTTCATTTCATGCTGCGGAGTCAGATGCAGCTCCCATCGAGTAACCCCAGGGAAAAGCCGCCGCACATGGTGAGTACAGGGCGGATGCGGTCTCCCTGCGGCCACCCGCGGCTTCCCTCAGGTCCGGAGCTGCTTCGTCCAACATGCAGCTCCTCCGGACTGTGAGCACATACCCTAAGATGGCACCTACACAAACATTGGAGGGACATACAAACTGCATGCCGATTTTGCCCCTTGTGCTTCAAGAAAACAATAATCAATAAACAATAATTTCACCTATCGTCAGACATGTTTATTGCATTTGTAGGTATGGCACAACTGCTATGTATATAACTGAATAGAAGATGAATGATCAGCCTAGCACGTGCAGCATGACACTGCAATTGAATTGGTGAACTATCCTTTGTATAGATGATCAATATCACATTAGTGTGGCTCTGACACTGGACCAGCTGTTCTCATCTCTGGTAGCGGCCAGGCATAACCAATTTGGGAGCTGACCAGCACCGCTCCATTATGTGGTGGGTGCCAAGAACTGCAGATCTTTTTTTAAAGGAAAATTGTCAGGTCAAAAATCCATATTTAACTGATATAATTTTTTAATTCCTTTCTCTAAACTCTGTCTATTGATGTATTTCTTCTATTTATATTTCCCTCCTATCTTCTGTAAACTTCAAATAGAGATATTCACTCCATCTGTCACTCACAGTGAATGATGAACTTCGTTCTCTGCTATCCACTCCTCATATAATGAATATGCATGTCACATCACAGCACAGGACATCAGTGGGGGGTGGGCTGTATTCTCCTCTCTACTCTGTGTCTGCAGCCAGGAAAGAGGTCAAATACAACACAGAAACTGTCACAGCAGGATGCCTGCTTAGAGAAACAAATGAAGTCTAGATAAAATAAGGCAGACCTGCAATCGCTCTCTCCCTGTCTCCTCAACAGAATAGATCTCCTAAAAGTGAAACCACAGTGCGCTCAGAGCTAAAGGAGGAGGCAGGAGAGAGCTGCTGAGAGGGAGTCCATACTTACATGACAGATTAACACAGCCAGGACTAATCGCCTCTGCTTATAATGGACAGGACTAATGTATTAGCTCTCTGCAGGGTCTGACAATGCTGATAACATGGAAACTACAAAGGGTAGGATAATGACTTTACATGTTTTTAAAGGTCTGCCCAGGCAGTATTCAAGGGTAATATTAGTATCATACTGAAAAATGACCTGCCAGTGTCCTTTTAATCAAATGAATATATTTGGTATGAAACTGAACAGGAGCTGATCTACGATCGGCTACTAAACAGTTTATGGAGCTGTGTTGATTCAGTTTTAGTTTAAGGGTTGTTACAATATAATACAATGATACTAATAACTGTTTCCAAAGATAGGTCATCAACTTCAGATTTTTGGGGTCCTAACACTCAGGACCCCCACTGATCAGTTGTTCACAATTCCAGCTTCAGTTAGATTTAAAGCACCACTCCAACATTTTTCTTAGTTTATACTCTGGAGTGGTGCATGAAATCTAAGCGCCACAACCCTACTCTTATACTCACCTTCCGATGTCTTCATCTGTCTCCAGTGTCGCCTTGGTCAATCTCCTGTGGTTTGTGACCTGCCAGTAGCTCCAGTGTTTCATGGAGTGTGCTGAAGGTCACAACTCAAAACATTTCTTTGAAAGCCTCTTTCTGGCCTCATTCTGGCTCTCATAGAGATGCATTGGGAGCTTGTGATGTAAATTTTGACATCCGACCAGTCAGAAGTTACAGGTAGAAGATGGCACCGCAGGACCAGAGGTGCATCGGCACAAGGTGAAGGCACCAGAGGGTAAATATATATTACAAGGGACCTTAGAATAAAAGCCCCACTCAAGCAGTGAAGAAAGCTAAATACCGGAGTGGTGCTTTAATTATCACTAATCTTACACTCCTTTTGCCTCCTAAAAGCATCCTGTGAAAGTGCATAAAAACGATTTTATACTCACTCATTAGTGATTATAATTAGCAGGGGCTATATTCTTTAGCCCTTAGGGCGTGTTGTTTTGCAGCCTGAATGATCCAGCCTCTCTCTCTCTGTGCTGCTGTGATGTGGAGCTCAAGGCAGGACTAATGATTTGCATTCTGTGAGTGACAGAGAGGGGGAAAGGGCAATGCCTGCACAAGCAGAGCAACACAGACAGAGAAGGCTGGATCATCGAGGCTAAAAACAACACACTCTAACGGCTAAAGAATAAAGCCCCTGCTAATTATAATCACTAATGAGTAAGTATTAAAACGTTTTTATGCACTTTCACAGGATGCTTTTAGAAGACAAAAGGAGTGTGAGATTAGTAATAATATGCTGCAGGGACATGTTTTGGTAGCTTAGGAGGCGTTCTGGAGGAGACAGGATCCCTTTAAGCATGGTGGAGCTAGACAACATATATGGAAAAAATGTTAAATCCTCTTCATCTTGCAAATGTTTGTAATGTGGAAGCATCAACAAATAGATGATATGTGCAGGGATTTATTACAGGATTGCAGATAGGAGAAAAGGGACTAATGGACGCTCTCCAAATAATTCCAAATTCAAAGGTTGTGTGAATTCATCAGGTGGTATTTATTCTACGCGTTTCGGGGACGAGCCCCTTCCTCAGGAATACCACAAAAAATGAGACAGTAAAGAGATGTACGAATCCACACAACCTTTGAATTTGGAATTATTTGGAGCGGGAGCACATCCATTAGTCCCTTTTCTCCTATCTGCAATCCTGGATTCATATCGAGGGAGGACTAGTGCAAACCGTGGAAAAGTTTGACATCTATAATTGTCAAAGGTGGAAAAAGTGGTTGTGACTTCTCACATCCCTAACAGGTGGGTGGAATTCATTATTTCCCTGTTTTCCAAAAAGTTCAGTCAGATATACACTATTGTGCGCCCTCTTCCATTTCAGCTTTTTCTTTCTTAGGGATTTATTACATCAAGCTATATTAATAACTGTGCACTGACATTTAGTTGAAAGTTCAATGATCATCTCTTGAGTCAATTAATCATTGGAAACAGATTCCTAATGAGCACTTAATGGAAAGGTTTTTCTTATCATTGCTATTAAATTCTTAAGACTCTGGCAAACAACGATTTGTGTGAGGACTAACCTTTATTATAATGGTTTTACATCAGGGATTTTTACACAAATATTTGCACACATTACTGATAGATTTGGAAACTTTCTCCTATTTTTGTTCACTTCTTTATAGCTGAATAATTGCTTCTCCCACGTACGATAATAAAAATGAAGTATATTTGGTCTATGGAAATAGCCTGTGATGGGGTATGATTGTTTATAGGGCATATTGGTAATTATTAGGAGGAGAGTATCTGTTTTATGGCAGGTAATGACTGGAATAATAATGCATAGAAATGACATTGATTATATGGCATTAAGCTCATGTAAAATGGCTTTACACAAGGTACATTTAATACAGCAGGGGCTGTTATAAGTTAATGGAAAGCTCTAAAGGAGGTAATGTGAAGAATGCTCATCTCATGGCCTATTTTACTGCTCATCCGAGCTGAGTCTACAGGAGGCCTCCTAAGTAATCAGTATAAATGACAGGAATCCATATTAATCCTTGTAAACATAAATAGGACACATAGTATTGACATGTCGCTAAGTATGATTGTTCTACTTTATTATATGGCCCAGAGCTGAGAAGCTTCAGCTGAATGCAGGAGATTGTATGAGTATGTGCACTGCTTCCAGGGCCCAAACTGTGCTTTCTTCTAGGTTGCTAAAATAAGCAACTGTGCCTCTCTCTGTAGCATGGGAGAGTTTTAAGGGAACTGAGACTAGTCGGCTCCATCCAGCGGCATACCGTCCCTCCTCCCTCCAATCCACTGCTATTGCTTTAGTTAACTGTCATATTGCAGATGTCGATACAGTTGAAAGTAATAATGAAAAGAGGGAGCGGTCCACTCCCTCTTCCATCATCTTCACACTGTGTCTGATGTCTTAGCACACAAGGCACGATGATGTCACTACAGCGTACCTGCTACGCCGAGATGTGCAGAGCCGCAGAACGTTTTCCACAGAGACGAGAGCAGGGGGGAACCGGGAGAGGCGAGTATTTATTTATTTTTTTAAATCAATGAAAACATTGTGGGGCCCATTATACTGCTTGGAGGGCTATGGAAACTGCATTAAACTAGATAGAAGGCAATGTGGGTGGGAAGCATTATACTATATGAAAGACAATGTAGGGCCCATTATACTATATGGAAAATTTGGTGGGGCCCATTAAACTGCATGGATTCCTATGTATCCTGCATTACACTATATAGAACTCAATGTGCAGGACATTAGACTGTATGGAGATTATACGAGGCCCATTATAGTGTAACAATTGACCAATTAGAGACCATTGATGTTATGATACTGGGAAAAAACACTTTACAATGAATATGTCACTAAGTTTTTTCTATCCTATTTAGAACAGCATGATGTAGGGTCAGTTACACTGATTCTAGCAATGTTTCTCTTTCTAAAGCAGCCGTCACACGCACAGATATCGCTTGAACGCGGCAGATTAAACATCGCGTAAGCGATGTCTGTGCGTGTGACGGCAGGATACGACGAGCGAGATCTGATCAAATCGCAAAATCGAGATCTGAGGTCCGGACCTCAGATCTAGCGATTTACGATTTAGCGATCTGCTTCATCGTGGTGTATGACACCACGATGAACGATCTCCCAGCGGCAGAGGCTATGCTGGGAGATGGTAACTATGGTACACGTCGGGTAACTAAGCGACGCGCGGCGCCTAGTTACCCGATGTGTACCATAGTTACCAGCGAGATTGCGTATCCACATCGCTGGTGAGTCTGTCTGTGTGACATCTCACCAGCGATGTGAGCGATATTGTAAGCGATCGCGCGTGCACGTGATCGCGTACAATATCGTTCTAGATATCTTAGCGTGTGACGGCCGCCTTAGCTGGTTACTAAATATTTGATAAAATCACTGTTTAATCTGCTGCAGATCCCACAATTCTCTAAATGCTTAGCTCTGTATAACCCTACCCACACCAATGATTGGCAGTTTTCTGTATTCACTGTTCACAGGTAAAAAGCTGCCAATCAGTGGTGGGGGATAATCTCTTGCTGATAAAACTGATTTATCAAAACAACAGCAATCAGTCCAATGAGTGACAGCATTAGAATTTCTTGGATTAGATAGTAAAAACCCAGTGACAGTTTTCTATAATAATACATGTGAATATGTGGCGCCCCGCCAAGCAGGCATCACAGAGGTGCACTGCACCAGTAAAAGAGGTGCAGATGCTCCAGCTGCAGGTAGACCCTAGGATGGTGGGTGGGACTCATAACCAGCACTCCCACATTAGTTTATAGGTGGGAGGTTACCCGGGAGGCAAAAAAACCCCTCTAGGGGTAACAAAGAGGTCTTTGCCTCTAAGTTTTGGACCTTGTTGGTCTTTGCTGCTAGGTCATTCGGCTGAAGGACCAGGGAGAGATGGAAGAGGAAGAGAGGGTCTAAGGAGAAAGGAGCTTTTCAGGAGAGCAGCCGGTTTGGGAAGAGGGGCCGTCGTGAGGTTCTCCCAGACAGCTTACCGGGCACCGGAGCCCACAGACTGCCGTAGCTACAAGCACGACAGAGAATCAGGATTCCCGTGGAGTCTTCAATTCTCCCAGGCACCAGAGCAGGCCGAAAGAGGGTACCAAGCACCGCCAAAGGAACGAGCAGTCAGCCAGTAGAGGGTTACCCGACGGCAGTGAAGGTGAGAGAGAAAAGGAGGTCAGGCTGATTCCAAGTCACCAGGTTTCACACAAAAACTGAGAAGCAGGAAGGAACCGACGAGGTTAGAGAAGGAAGGCACACCAAGGGTTCCACTATACCACCTGGGATCCGCCTGCAGCCACCCGATAAGCTACCTGTCCTCATAACATCAGAAGTGCTGAACTGTAACTTTGTATTTTTTTTTTTAATTAGATGTTTTTATTATGATTATTCGCCAAACAGAAATACAATACGTTGCATGTAAGTTGCACATAAGCTTTTAACAATATACCCCAAGCTCCCCTTACAGAATATAACCCCAACATCCCTTCCCCCGCCCCTTCCCCTCTATAGACAGCAAATATCACATCTGGTATCCATGTCCCTACATATACAGTTTTGCCAAGTATAATGGCATTCGAAAAGCGGTATTATTTATCTATTGTAAAGCTTTAGAACTTGCTTCGTATTTATAAGTTGACTTTAAAGAACAGTAAATCCCATAAGGTATACACATATTCCCTTCCATCGCGCCCAGAGTTGTTCAAATGTTGTCAAAGCTTCCCTCCTCCGGTATATACCCTCTTCCAAGCTAATGGTATATTCCACCTGTTGAACATATTCCTTCCTAGAGGGGGGCTCGGTCCCGATCCAGCCCCTAGCGATTAATTTCCTAGCCATATATAACAGTCTGGATATTGCTATCTTCTCAGCACTGGTAACCTGTATGTCTTCCACATACCCCAACACACATACTAGTGGGTTTCTAGGCAGCACACATTCATACTTTCCTTCAATCATTGCAATCACTACCATCGAAAAGGCCTGTAGCCTCGGACACTCCCACAACATATGTATAATTCCTGCATTCTCATTCTTACATTTTGGACATTCTGATGTGTCTCTCATCCCAATCTTGTATAAAAATTCAGGAGATCTGTATACTCTGTGAATGATGTACAACTGCGAAAGTCGTCCCGGCTCACTCAGTGATAGTTTTGGTACATACTCTAAAACCGACTCCCATATCTCATCCTCCAGCACCCCCAGTTCCTCCTCCCATTTACTCCGAGCGCCCACCGGATGCTTCAGCAGGAATGTATGTAAAATATCTTTGTATATGGTGGTGATTACCCCCCTCTTAGTCCCCTCCATACAAATATAATCAAGGACTATATCTTTCTGTACCTGGAGTCCAGTTTCCCGTCTCTGCCTTCTGAGTGCATTTTGGATCCTGAGATATCTATATCTATCTAATTCTAGAATGCCAAATTCTTCCTTCAGTATGTCAAACTCTTTCAATTGTTGATTCACTAGTAATTGCGTCACGTATTGTATTCCTTTGGCACACCAGTCTTTCCAATCCCCAAGTTTGTATAATTCACTCAGTTTTTCATTCATCCAAATGGGAGTGTATATGGTTAGGCCAGAAACTCCTCTTATTCTCTTGACTGTGGACCAAGTTTTATGTATTAGACACAGAGTGGGGAACTTCCCTCCCAACCGGTTAAATCTACCGGTCTCCAATCCCTGCACCAGAGGGCTTCTCCCCAAACTGTAACTTTGTATGATGCAAGTGAACAGTAAAGTACCCGGAGGAAAAGTGACTTTGCCTGTGTTCCTTTAATGAACTTGTTCCCCCTACAGGAACGCTGCCCCGGAGGTACAGCCCTATCTGTAGAGGACTTTGGCAACTAGCCGCGATACCATCTGCCTCCGGCGGACTGTGGCGGCTCTGGTGACACATCACCAGAAACTACAGGTGGCGTCACGACATCTTGTATATAGCATCCCCTGTAAATATTCCCTTTTCAAAGAAGTACCCCAGGACACGGGATCAGGTGCGGCCACCACTCCCCGTGACACAGTTAACCCCTTGGAGCCTGATACCTGAGTACCCCACAGCCTGGAGCTCGACATATCTTTTCTGGCGTCACGAACAGGATATCGAGCCCTGTAACACCGGGTACTGTGTGCCTTGGATTTGTGCTTAAAACAAACTTTTTCCACCATTCCTTGGTGCCAAAAATGAGTTCGCGCCATCACTGTAGGAGGATCCAAGATGGTGCCGTAGCCATGTACTAAACACCATGTGCAGGCCCAGGTGTGTGCCTCAGCCCCTAGAAGAAGGAGGGCCAAGACGGAGGCGCCAAAAAGTGTGGCCGCCCATATTGCATTAATCATGGGGGTGGCTCACAGCAAGTTCCTCGGGAGAGGCCGCCCATAAGAAGACAAACCGGAAAAGAAGGACAGAAACATCAAGGCTCCTTTGTACCCAGCAGCATGGCGGCACCCCGTTGGAGAGATGTAGTGCGCAAGCTCGAAGAATAGACCTGAGCTGCACAAGGCGACCTGGCAGCGGCGTCCCTCTTAACCCTAGAGGGTGATGCTGACTACTGGAGGGACGCGTTTGGATGGCTCCTACAGAACATGGAAGAAGCCCTAGCATGGGTGTGCCGACGGTGGAGCGCGGAGCAGACCTATGAACTTTCGGCCATGAGAGCAGACCGCGAAGCGCAAGAGGCAACAGTAGTAGAGCGAGCAGTTGTGGAGTACTGTGCCTCCTTACCACCCGTACCACCACCCGTTCAGACCCGGGACACGGAAGTTCAGACGGAACCCCCGACAACACCACCATCCCGTGCCAGTAGTTGTCTCCGGCTGGAGGCAGCGCAGATGTCCCTTACAGAACCAAAAGTCATCGTCGAGGAGGATTACGATGGGACAGACGACGAGGAACCGGAGGACATCGAAGGAGCATCTGGCGGGAGCACCCCAGAACCTGCATGGTGGACCGCGTGGCAGCGGCAGCAGCGAGGAGCCCCCGCCATAGTGAGCTCAGCGGAAACCAGAGTGGTATCCAGAGTTCCAACCGGCAACTCACCACCCCCACAGTACCAGTCACTACAGCGGTCTCAATCAGCTTTAGATGAGAGAGACCAAGTGGCTAGACAACGACGTCAAGAGGAGTGGTTTCAGAGAGAACAGGCAACCAGGCGACTATGGGACGAGGCCAGATCGCAGCCCCCGCTTTCAGTAGAACTACGCCGCCTAGGAACCGTCATCTCTGTGTACCAGGACGAAGGCTGGGGATTTCTACGGGAAACCGGACTTTCAAACGATGTGTTTTTCACCAGACGCGATGTAGAATCCTACCTGTGGTGAGGACACCCGGACAGAGACCTATACCGAGGTGAGCAGGTCACTTATGAGCGGTACCCCGGCCCATTAAGCTGGTTCGCCATAAGAATTTCCCGCCAGCAATAGACTCCTGTGTAGAGACATTGCACCAGCAATAGACTCCCATGCTGAGATATTGCCCTGTACATAGCCCCTTCCAGCAACCATGCCCTTTTATTTTTGCTTTTCCCCTTTTTGCAAGCCCCTGAATGAAGAGTGTGTTCCCGTATGTTTTTCATCTGAAGACTCAGAGACTTTTATTTTGAACTTTTCCCTTTTTATTGATGATTTGTGCTGTGTGAGCAGCGGCCCAGCGGTGATAATACACACTGGACTGTGCTGGACAATATATTATCGCTGGACCCGCGTAGTTAGTACCGGTCCCCGTTGGGCCAAGTTAATAATGTCTTTTTATGCAGATAGTCGCAACCGGAGAGTAATAACTTTGCCAACAGGTGACCCGAGGGCCATGGGGTCTGATAATGTTAACTACTGCATTGTGTATATGTGTAATGTTTAAAGAAAAGTGCCTCCTAGCAATAGGAAGAAATCTGAATATGCTTGATTGTATATAGTTTACCCGTTAATGTTAATATGAAAGAAAAATGCTTTTCACTTCCCAGTAACAGGTACAGATACTTGCGGACGAGTTTATTCAATCTAGGGGGTATGTGGCGCCCCGCCAAGCAGGCGTCACAGAGGGGCACTGCACCCGTAAAAGAGGTGCAGATGTTCCAGCTGCAGGTGGACGCTAGGATGATGGGTGGGAACCATAACCAGCACTCCCACATTAGTTTACACGGTGGGAGGTTACCCAGGAAGGAATAAAAACACCTCTAGGGGGAACAACGAGGTCTTTGCCTCTAAGTTTTGGACCTTGTTGGTCTTTGCTGCTAGGTCACTCGGCTGAGGGACCAGGGAGAGGAAGAGAGGGCCTAAGGAAAAAGGAGCTTTTCAGGAGAGCAGCCGGTTTGGGAAGAGGGGCCGTCGTCAGGTTCTCCGAGACAGCTTACCGGGCACCGGAGCCCGCAGACTGCCGTAGCTACAAGCATGACAGAGAATCTGGATTCCCGTGGAGTCTTCAATTCTCCCGGGCACCAGAGCAGACCGAAAGAGGGTACCAGGCACCGCCAAAGGAACGAGCGGCCAGCCAGTAGAGGGTTACCCGACGGCAGCGAAGGCGAGAGAGAAACGGAGGTCAGGCTGATTCCAAGTCACCAGGCTTCACACAAAAACTGAGAAGCAGGAAGGAACCGATGGGGTTACAGAAGGAAGGCACACCAAGGGTTCCACTATACCACTTGGGATCCGCCTGCAGCCACCCGATAAGCTACCTGTCCTCATAACATCAGAAGTGCTGAACTGTAACTTTGTATGATGCTAATGCAAGTGAACAGTAAAGGACCCGGAGGAAAAGTGACTTTGCCTCTGCCTGTGTTCCTTTGAATGAACTTGTTCCCCATACAGGAACGCTGCCCCGGAGGTACAGTCCTACTTGTAGAGGACTTTGCCAACTAGCCATGATACCATGTACCTCCGGCGGACTGTGGTGGCGCTGGTGACACATCACCAGAAACTACAGGTGGCGTCACGACATCTTGTATATAGCATCCCCTGTAAATATTCCCTTTTCAAAGAAATCCCCCAGGACACGGTATCAGCGCGGTCACCACTCCCCGTGACACAGTTAACCCTTGGAGCCTTATACCCGAGTACCCCGCAGCCTGGGGCTCGACAAATACATGTGAGCTCCTTTCTAGTGGCAGCTGCAGCCAGTCATAATTTGATAATTTAGCACTGGTTATGCAGGGGATTTAGAACTCTGTATCATAAGATAAGGCTCTGAGCGCTATAAAATCATATATAATGGTAAAATAGTGTTCAAGAAAAGCACACTGACTTTAAGCCTTGATCCTGAACACAGAGAAGAGATTTATGAGTATATGTTTATTTATAGTGCTTGGCTTTATACTGGTTGATCTAAAAATTGTATGCTGCAATGGTTATAGTTACAGTTTCTGCTTGACTTAAAAGATTAGTGCCAATGGTTTCCTGTATCTTCTTTTACTTTGTTTAGCAGATAAAGAGAACAATGCAGAAATTGTAGAGACGAGAAATATTACTAGAAATGTTTATATTGCAGTCCTGTTTCTGAAAGATAACTACTGTGGATAAACCTGCAGTATTTTCACCTAAAGAAAGCATCATGTTTTCATGGACATTGTGCTTACCAAATGTAAAATCAAGACTGATATTTCATTTATTCTGCTGTATTTCTTCATGGCATGTCTTTTCTGTTGCTCTTTGGAAACTGTCAACAAGCAGGTCACCTCCTGACAGATCATAGCTAATAATACTTTATATTTTTTTCCCAATCATGGCTCATAAGAACTACACAAGATATTTATATTCTTCATAACTAACAAATTATTTGGATTATGGTATGAAAATGGAATAAGGTCATTATCTCCATGTTGCTGGCTGTTTACACAGAAAGTGCCCACATAGCAAATGTCCATTAAAGGCAGGAAGAGGCAGATTGTAGAAGCATTCCTTTCAATTGCAATGTCACTTCTAGCGGACACTACTACCGTGTTTCCCTGAAAGTAAGCCCCCCCCCCGATTGTAAGGCCGCCTAGGGGTAAAGGGGGGGCCTGCTAATGTAAGGCCTCCCCCGAATATAAGGCCTTACAACCGGGGGGGGGCTAATGTAAGGCCCCTAGCGGAGGGGGGGGGAGCGGGAGCGGGTCGCACGTCACGTGCGCCCGCTCATTACATATGCACTGCATCCCCCTGTCAATCAGCGACAGGGGGAGCAGTGCATTATTATATATGGGCCCCCTCCTGCTGGCACACTACCCCCTGTTCTGAGGCCTCCCCTGCTGCTGCTGCACACATCTTACCCTCCAGGGTCTTCTTGCAGCAGCCAGCGCGTTGGTCCTCCGTCCTCAGCTGTCTCCCGGATCATGTGACCGGCCGGTCGCAGTCGCCGAGGACGGAGGACCAACGCGCTGGCTGCTGCAAGAAGACCCTGGAGGGTAAGATGTGTGCAGCAGCAGCAGCAGGGGGGGCCTCTCTACACCAACTGGGGGGTAGTGTGCAAGCAGGAGGGGGGCCCATATATATGATGCACTGCTCCCCTGTCGCTGATTGACAGCTCCCGCTCCTATAGTCCCAGCCGCCTTTGCCAGCAGCATTCTTCTCCAGAGTCTCTTCTGCTGCTGTCTGCATTCTGCAGCTCAGCATGGAGGGGCACGATGTTGTCATCACTGTGCTGATATGTGCAGAGCGACCGGAGGAGACCAGAGCAGCGAGAAGAGAGGTGAGGAGAAAGAAAGATCCGGATGGCCAGACACTCCGCTTGGCTGCGGTGCCACCCATATTGCATTGTGGCTCTATTGAGCTGCTTGCATTATTTGTGCGCTTCAGGATGCTTGCGTATATACCAAGAATTCTCAGACGCACAAAAATGCAACATGTTGCATTTGCAGGGGACTTTTAAAAAGCGCAAGGGAACGCAAACGCACCTTAGCCCGCTCCTAACAACGTGTAATATGCTCACTGTCAGAAACAGCTCTTGCTGGTTTCAGCAGTCACTGTTCCTGTAAGGCTGATTTCACATAGGCGTTTTTTGAAAAATGCGCCAGTTGCGGTAAAAAACCCCGCATCTGCCGCATTTTCCGCCTAGCGGCTGCACTTGCTGCCCGTTTGCGGCAAGCCCCATGCATTGTCTATGGGGCTTGCGGTAAGTGTGCGTCAATATATATATATATATTATAGTCCGCGATATGTACTAAAGGGGGCCCACTGAGACTTTTTCGCCCAGGGCCCACTGAAACCTGGAGCCGGCCCTGACGATCACGCCCATCAGGGCAGGGCAGCAGGCACGGAGGGAGGGGGAGCGCAGCCATGCAATGCACAGCCCTGAAGTATAACAGAAGGAGGGATATGCCCAGAAGTCTTCAGGCTAGTAACTTTATAAAGTCTTTATATCGGTTATACTAATGCAAGATTTTACACAAAAACAGTGCTGGAAACGTATCCTTAGGGTGCAGGGACACGTATTAACTGTGTATTAGGGTGATCTGAGGTGGTTGGTTCCCTTTAAGTTTGATGGTCGCCGAGCATGGACAGCCCTCTTCAAAACATCCCACAGATGTTCAATGATATTCAGGTCTGGGGACTGGGATGGCCATTCCAGAACATTGTAATTGTTCCTCTGCATGAATGCCTGAATAGATTTGGAGCGGTGTTTTGGATCATTGTCTTGCTGAAAGATCCATCCCCGGCGTGACTTCAACTTTGACACTCATTCTTGAACATTATTCTCAAGAATCTGCTGATACTGAGTGGAATCCATGCAACCCTCAACCCTAACAAGATTTTCGGTGCCGTCATTGGCCACACAACCCAAAGCATGATGGACCCTCCCCAAATTTGACACTGGGTAGCAAGTGTTTTTCTTGGAATGCTGTGTTTTTGTGGCGCCATGCATAACACCTTGTATGACCAAACAACTCAATCTTTTTTTCATTAGTCCACAGGACCTTCTTTCAAAATGAAAACTGGCTTGTCCAAATGTGCTTTTGCATACCTCAGGCGACTCTATTTGTGGCGTGCATGCAGAAACGGCTTCTTTTGCATCACTCTCCCATACAGCTTTTCCTTGTGCAGTGTGTGCTGTATTGTTGACCGATGCACAGTGACACCATCTGCAGCAAGATGATGCTGCAGATCTTTGGAGGTGGTCTGTGGATTGTTCTTGACTGTTCTCACCATTCTTCTTCTCTGCCTTTCTGATATTTTTGTTGGCCTGCCACTTCTGGCCTTTACAAGAACTGTCCCTGTGGTCTTCCATTTCTCTTACTATGTTCCTCACAGTGGAAACTGACAAGTTAAATCTCTGAGACAACTTTTTGTATCCTTCCCCTGAACAACTATGTTGAACAATCTTGTTTTTCAGATCATTTGAGAGCTGTTTTGAGGAGCCCATGATGCCACTCCTCAGAGAACAACTTGCAAGTGGACACCTGAAATAGCTTTTCTCATGATTGGATACACCGGGCTATGAAGTACATTGGTTACCAAACCAATTTAGTGCTTCAGTAAGTCAGTAAAAAGTAGTTAGGAGTATTCAAATCATGAAAATCAGAAGGGTGCCCATACTTTGGCACCTGTTAAATTTTGAAATAATGCATATTTCACATTTTTGGTTACTACAATAAACCTCATTTCAAACCTGAAATATTACTGTTAGCAGATAGAAAACAAGCGGTGTCAGAGGTTTGGAGCGCTAAAGAAACCACAGGTTGGTGATTAAATTACCAATAATTTATTGCACGAACAGTAGGGGTCCAGTATCCACAACGCGTTTTGACGCACAGATGAGTCTTTCTCAAGTTAATCCACTTGAGAAAGATGCATCTGTGCGTTGAAACGCGTTGTGGCATACTGGACCCCTGCTGTTCGTGCAATAAATTATTGGTAATTTAATCACCAACCTGTGGTTTCTTTAGCGCTCCAAACCTCTGACACCGCTTGTTTTCTATCTGCTAATCTCCTTCTCACTTGTTGGGAGTGCGGTGTGTGAGCTGCTCTAAGATCCACAGTACCTGGCAGTACATCATAAAGACCCACCCTTGAATGATCAACTGATACACAGTGTGGAGCTGGGACGGAAGCCAGTGCATCGAGTCTGCCTCTTCGGGTGGAGGAGTGAAGGAGTCCACCTCCATCTCCAGAGGAACTAAGGAGCCGACCACCAGGCCCGGAGTATCAGAGGAGGAGGGAATATTGGCCCCTGCCACTACAGTGACCCACATTTAGCCATCAGTCTGGTTGTGCGGGTTGTTGCACAA
Organism: Allobates femoralis; assembly: GCA_033576535.1. NCBI lineage: Eukaryota > Metazoa > Chordata > Amphibia > Anura > Aromobatidae > Allobates > Allobates femoralis. The sequence continues at coordinate 357,267,740 of JARQOC010000004.1, forward strand.
CCAGTAAAGGTTAGTGCAAACATAGTAAAACTGTGTATTAAGTTCCTCCAGTTGCAGTGTGGCGCAATATCTGTTTTTTCTTTTAATGAAATATTACTGTGTCCATCAGTTATTACATATATCACGCGGGTGGGCGGGGCTAGGGGAGCGCGATGCGATTGGGCAGCGCCGTCAATGGAGGTGTGTGCGGGCGATCTGTGACGTGGCATAAAATGATTGGATGGGGGTCAAATAAAGAGCCCACTGATACTCATTGATACCACGCCCCCCGGAAGAAGCGAGGTTGCGAAACGGACGTAGGGGAGAAGGGACCATATTCACAGCACCTCGGTAATCAGGTACATGTCTTGACTATCTCTAAGGGTTCGGGATTATACATTACGGATTGAGAATTAAGGGGGTGGCACCAAAGGTGCTCATTACTAATTAGTGAGACTGGAGGGAGTGCCTTTAGCCTCAGTGAGAGTGAGGATAGTGGCTAATAACACACTATATACATGAGTGTTTGGTGATTGCTCCGTCCTTATTATCCACATCTATAGCCAGTGAATCCTGCCAGCAGTGTAGAAAGATATGTTATACTGTGGCTATATGATGAATTGTCAAGTGTAATATACATGTACTATGTAATATTGACTGTAGTTGCTGAAATATATGGATTCCTTATGAGGGAATGCTCTGATGTAATATTTTAATTTTTGTAGAAAGGATTAATAAAGATTTGAAATTACATTTGGAGACTGATTTTAATCATTCTTATAGAAAAAGGTTTTTTTCTGTTGAAGCATATGATTTTAGTGGAGTGACTATTTTACAGGGACTCTGGTTTTATACAGTATATCACACTGAAATAGCTGTTGCAAAAACCAATTTTAAACAAAAAAAAAGAGTAAGATTAAGAGGGGTGCTCAAACTTTTTCATATGACTGTAAATTGGGTTAATATTGTCCTAATTTATTATTCTAGTTGTTGATAGTTTAGTTACTTTTATTTGCTAGGTTCATAGAATGTTACATACAGACTGCTGTATTATGTGCTTTCTATGCTTAGGTCTGCCATCTGCACTTCAATTACACGAAGCAATCACTGATCTCAGGGAGACCAGTACAAGAAAACACTGCGGGCAGCCGGCTAAAGCGCTCAACACAGTGAATTCCTAGGCTCATTGCCCCCTGGGAATTACAAATAGAGTCTGTTTAGCCTCGTTTAGGATTCTCAACACAGGACTAGCCAGATATCCCTCCAGAGAAGGACCTAGCCATGGGGTGGCTCTTTGAAGAGACCACCATAACTACCAAATTATGTGGCCCTTTGAGTTAATATCCAGCTCTTTACAAGCTTTAAGATATGATTTAAGATATGATGATAGGATTTCACTGTGTTTGAGCGCTTTTGCCGGCTGCCCGCAGTGTTTTCCTTGACAGGTCTCCCTGAGATCAGTGATTGCTTCGTGTTGTTGGTCTACTAGGCATTGCTCCCATTTAGCCAGAATCCTACTCCATACTGATGAGGGGCAACACCCCGAAACAGCTCTCTGTGGATGGATACCTGGCCTTGGTGTTCCCTTGTCATATCTTTAAGCTCGTAAAGAGCTGGATATTGACTCAAAGGGCCATGTAATATGGTGGTTATGGTGGTCTCTTCAAAAGAGCCACTCCATGGCTAGTTCCTTCCCTGGAGGGATATCTGGCTAGTCCTGTGTTGAGACTCCTAAACGAGGCTTCACAGACTCTATCTGCACTTCAATTAACCCCTTGCCAGAAATCCTATTTTTTTCTGTCTATTGGAGGTCTTATGCACTTGCTTTTTTTGCCCCATGTCTATGGGAGCTACGTGGCAGTAGCTGTCAGTGAGGCACTCGTCTCTAACGCCCAGACACATTACATGATGGTGGTGGTCCTGGCTGGGTGTGTGGACTTGCATTATTGAGGTGATATGCCTGTGCACGCTGCAAGATGCCAGTGACTCCGGCTGGCCAGGACCAAATGATAGAAAGTTCATTGAGGGAGACCACATATTAGAAACAAACATTGCTTTGCTCCACAGCCACTTGATGGCAACTATATAAAGCATATAGCAGGTGCATAACGTTTATGTTTCTTCTTTACCACAGAGCATCTCTACACACAGTCTGTTTGCTTTTTCTAGTTCAGTTGTTTTTGCCCCCACCATTCTCACTTCCCTCACCACCACCCAACTTAGTACTACAGTCCAGTAAGTGAGAGTCCAAGTTCTGCGTCATGCACTCCTTAAGGTTATGTGCTGACACAACTTTTTAGGTGCAAACATTTTCTGCAGCAAAAATGCTGCTGTACTGCAGGCTATGCCAGGAAAATGCACCAAATATGCAATGCATTTTTGGAGCAGATTTTGGTCTGGCTTTTTTTCACTATTCTCAATGGCAGAAAAACACTGCTCAAAAGCCAAAAGAATTGACTTGCTCTTTTTTGTCTGGACAAAAAAAGCTGCAAACTTGCAAGGAAAAAAAACGCATCATTGGCACAGGAATTCAGAATTCTCATAGACTTTTCTGGGGGAGGATACACATGTATTTTTGTGTCAAAAATGCTGCAATAAATGCTGTCAGCACATAGCCTAAGAGAGTATTCTTTGCCAATATGGCTGACCGCTTGCAGACACCTAATGGTGCCGTCACACGCATCAATTTGAAGAACGATATTGTTAGCGATCACATGCACGCGCGATCGCTAACAATATCGTTCAGATCGCTGGTGAGCTGTCACACAGGCAGACTCACCAGCGATCAATGGACCAGAGACATCGTGGAAACGATTTAAATATCATTTCCACGATGTCTTGCTCCCGCTGCCTGGCTGCGGTAAGCGGGAGCAGGCTGGTCTCCAAGGTAAACTGCGGGTAACTAGGCAGCATGCACTGCCTTTATATCCGATGTATACCTTGGTTACCAGCCTTCTCTGCTCACCGGCTGGTATCCAAGGTACACAGCTGGTAACTAGGGACCCTAGTTACCCGCTGTGTACCTTGGATACCAGCCGGTGAGTGGAGAAGGCTGGTAACCAAGGTATACATCGGGTATCTAGGTAGTGCGCGCTGCCTAGTTACCCACAGTTTACCTTGGATACCAGCTCCCAGCACTTGCTGAGAGGCGCTGGGAGCTGGCTTATCAGTCGTCTCTCGGTGTCACACGCAGCGATGCTGCGTGTCCACCGGGCAACCAACGATTGATTTGAGGACAGGAACTCAAATCAAACAATGAACGATCAGCCAACTGATCGTTCATCGTTTGTAGTGTCACACGCAATGATGTCGTTTTGAGATCGTTCAAGCATCACAGAGCACGTGACTTTTGAACGATATCGGCAACGATATTGTTACGTGTGACGTGGCCTTAAGGAACTACTGCCCGGGGCACTCTCTTCGTCTCATATTATCTGCATCGTCCTGGCCAATGCCTCTCTGAGTGATAAACTTGAGTCCATACTGCTAGGTGTCCTTTCCCTGGATATGTCTCCAGCAGATAATTCTGGCCTTCAGTCAGTTCTCTGTTTCAGTACTCTGGATCACGTTATCCACTACCTTGGTCTCCACTCACGCAAGTGACGCCCATGTCAAGTGGCTCTGCGATTTGCTATACCTTAGGTCTGCTACTGTCACACACTGAACCCTATATGCCCTCCTGACAGGAAACAGTCCCTATTCTCTCACTCTATGCTACTCTCTCTCTCTCTGGGCTAGTCCCAAATTTTAACTCTATCTTTCCCTGTTATCAAGCAAAATACCTTCTATCACAACTAATATATGTTCAAATACACATTACACATTACAATAATAGTGGTGTCTTCAAGGGTCAATATGGGTAGTATGTCCATCTTCTTACAGGAGTATGGAATATTGGAGGTCTAGGTTCTGCTTATCAAGAATCTGACCAGAGAACATTCTTCCAAAACGTTTTAGGCTTTCTCAGGTAAGTTTTGGCAAACTCCAGCCTGGCTTTTTCATGTCTCGAGGTAAGAAGTGGGGTCTTCCTGGGTCTCCTACCATACAGTCCCTTTTCATTCAGACGCCGACGGATAGTACGGGTTGACACTGTTGTACCCACGAACTGCAGGGCAGCTTGAACTTGTTTGGATGTTAGTCGAGGTTCTTTATCCACCATCTGCACAATCTTGCGTTGAAATCTCTCGTCAATTTTTCTTTTCCTTCCACATCTAGGGAGGTTAGCCACAGTGCCATGAGCTTTAAACTTCTTGATGACACTGGGCACAGTAGACACAGGAACATTCAGGTCTTTGGAGATGGACTTGTAGCCTTGACATTGCTCATGGTTCCTCACAATTTGGTTTCTCAAGTCCTCAGACAGTTCTTTAGTCTTCTTTCTTTTCTCCATGCTCAATGTGGTACACACAAGGACACAGGACAGAGGTTGAGCCAACTTTAATCCATGTCAACTGGCTGCAAGTGTGATTTAGTTATTGCCAACACCTGTTAGGAGCCACAGGTAAGTTACAGGTGCTGTTAATTACACAAATTAGAGAAGCATCACATGATTTTTCTAACAGTACCAATACTTTTGTCCACCCCCTTTTTTATGTTTGGTGTGGAATTATATCCAATTTGGCTTTAGGACAATTCTTTTTTATGTTTTTCATTGAAGACAAATTAAATGAAGATAATAATACCAAAGAATCTGTGATTGCAATCATTTTCAGGAAGAAACTGAGTATTATCTGACAGAATTGCAGGGATGTCAATACTTTTGGCCACAACTGTATAAAAAGTATCATGTGATCAAAATACTCATTTGCCCAATAATTCTGCACACAGTGTATGTCCCCCATCCTGGTATATGTGGTCTTCCTCCTCCCACCACCGTAGTCCTTCAATTATTTTAATGCATCCCCATATTCCTCCATATATTATAATGCATCCCATAGTCCCCCATTCATAAGGTAGCCACCATAGTCATCCAATTAATATAATACACCCCCATTATCTGCCATATAGTATAATGCAGCATCATACCTCTACATATAGTGCAGTCTCATATTCTCTCCATATAGAGCAGCCTCATATAGTGCAGCCTCATATTCTCTCCATATAGTGCAGCCTCATATAGTGCAGCCTCATATTTTCTCCTTGTAGTGCAGCCTCATATTCTCTCCATGTAGTGCAGCCTCATATAGTGCAGCCTCATATTCTCTCCAGATAGTGCAGCCTCATATAGTGCACCCTCATATTCTCTCCATATTGTGCAGCCTCATATTCTCTCCATATAGTGCAGCCTCTTATTCTCTCCATATTGTGCAGCCTCATATTCTCTCAATATAGTGTAGTCTCATAGTCTCTCCATATAGTGAAGCTTCATATTCTCTCCACATAGTACAGCCTTATATAGTGCAGCCTCAATTATCTCTCTATATATTAGAATGCACCCTCTCCTCCCCCATAGTCCTCTAGCCACCGTGTACTCATTAACTAAAAAAATAATCTGTACTTACCTCTCCCGGTTCTCCTGCTGCTACGGTCTCGTTGCAAAAAACATAAGACTCAGGAGGAGGAGGCGGTGCTGGCCTGCATTTCACTGTGGAATGCATTAGGCGGGAGTGCCACTTCCTGTGGGGCGGGGTGGGGGCAGCTGCAGCAGTAGGAAGCACCCCTCCCTTTCCTGACTCATGGGCCGCAAACCAGCGTATCCACAGGGAAGCACATCCATGTGAAGCAGGAGCTGGGATCGGTGGACACCGGGGGTGGCGGGTGGCATGGGCCCCTGTATATCTGGGCCCCGTTGCGGCCACGACCCCTGTCACCATGATTGTTACGCTCCTGATGACTTTTATAGAACATGTTTTTAACCCATAACATGAAAGTAAAGTTAATAATATAACTTTAATTACAAAATCTTCTGTTATACTCAAATTACTTGATGTAAAAATGAATACTCCTAAAACAAAAACTACTACATCTAGTATTTTGTGATTTTTAACGACTGCACCAAGTCTTCTAAGCATGGAATGAACAAATTGGTGACATTTAGTATTGTAATATCAATCTTTTTCAATTCTTTAAGAATGACCTGTTTTGGAGCCTGGATGCTGGATGTAGAGTGATGCTTATCTTGTATCTTCCGAATTTTCCATAGTTGATTTGATTGGGTTCAGATCATGAGACATGACTGCAATATTGTAGAGACTTCTTTACCTGAATACTCCACGATCCCCACATACACCATCCATTTCTCCATTAACTTCCTTGATCCCTTCCCACAAATGACAGACACCATGTTTGGATTAATTTGGCCAAATTGGCCTCTATTATAACACAAACAATAATTTTTAAACCTTAAAGGTGAGAAAGTTCTTGGACCTCCAAGAACCTGGTGAAAAAACCTTCAATAGATGAATAACTGTCCATCATTACCCCCAGCCGCAGCCACAAGCTCGGCGGCACCAGTAATGCCCGAAACTCAGTGACCAACATCACCGACTCCCAGGCACCCCACACTGAAGAGCCCCAAATCAGCCAGGCAATTACAAATTCTCAACCAAAAATAGGAGGTCACCATCCACCAGATGTCCCACCCCCAACTACAATTTTTGCCACAAACTCCAAGAACCCCGACTTCACCGCCACAGCGAGCATTATCTACTCCCTCATAATGCGAGTCACCCCACCAACATAAATGCCCCCTCAAAACCTTCTTAAATGCACAAGTCCATAAATAAATACTTATTGCATTCAAATACACCTCATCACTCCACCAGAAATTTCCTTCCGAGCTCCAAATCCTTATGCCTGACAACGATCTCCCCATTTTTTTAAACAAAGTTTCCCGCTGCCCTATTCACTTTTAGCTGGTCTTATTAATCCGCTCAACAGCTCGCCAAGATTTCCTGGGCACCAAACCACTCTCATGTTAGAAACGTACAGTATGTTCAGAAATGTAGAAAATCATGCTGAATGTCCCACATCTACTCCCTACATGGCCGTATTCCCAAGTCATTTCTGCCAATCAACAGGACCAGCACGTTAGGAGCACAGTTCAACCTCAAAGTAGTGGAAGTAATTTAGAACCAACTTATGCTGCGTACCCAGATCCACCTATCACCTCACTTCTACGCTGCCCCAATTGGCTCTCGTTCCTCCAATTGTTCACCCTCAAAGCTCCCCAATAAACAACAGAATGGCCAAAAATCCACACTAAATGAGTGTCATCTGTGAAGAAAAGAGAGAGAGAAAAGGGGGAGGGAGGGAGGAAGGAGGGTAAACCTGTCTGCTTCCAGCCCTATAGGTTCCAAACACTTCCTAAATACATCCACAAATTAAAATCTCATAAAAAAAGAACCATCTCTGTGCTTGAATAACGGGCCAGAAAATGCTACCCCACAGCCTACGTAATGCTTATAACACTTCACCGGGCACATCAAGGTCAAGGATCCTTTAAATGCCCTCAATATCACGCTTTTTCCCCAGTTCATCTGATCCGTTTTTGACCGCTGTATGCAAAACTCAACAGACTCATCAAGGACTACTGTGTCCTAACCTAGCACACCTTCCCCTTTCTTTGATGATTGCGATTCCAACTTCCCAACCTTCATGGCCCCAACAAGGCCCATGAAAAAAACAAATGGAACAACAATACCTCAAACTGTGAAAAACACACATATTAGAGCTGCGCCCCCACCTGTTCCAGCAGCTTGAATGAAACTGGCATACGTGTTTTTGTCCTTGTGCTCCTACTCCTAAAAGCCTTTAATGCCTGACTCACCAGGAAAAATTTTGTGATGTCATACACAATTTATAACCAAATGCTACCCCCACAATGATCCAGTTCACTTTCAAAACTGACTCAACCAACACAACAATTGCCCCACTTGTTTGTCTTCTGCTTGTGAACAGCCAAATTGCTTCTGCCAGTTCACCAATTCCTCCCATGCAACCTCATTTGCTATTCACAGAGTGTCCACAAAAGATGTTCTGATTAATGGACCCACTGCTTGGACACCAACCTCCAGAGCTCCACTGGCCACTTGTAGCCCTCAGACTCTGCCCTTGACACCAACACCTAAAAATGCTCCCACTGCAAATGAGAGAGAGAACCCACAATTGAATTTTCCACACTGACACGTGGACTTCTACCACCCACAAGTTCAGACAAAGACACCGCAAAATAAAATGGCGCATTAAGTGGACCATCGGTGGTGAAGATTCCAAAATCTTTTTAATGACCATTACCACTGACATATTTTCGCAATGAAAACATTTTTCTTATTACTCAAACTGTAATCCCAAATTGACAATGCTACAACAATCGGAAAAAATTCAAGCAAGGTAAGGTTCTATGTGAACCTTGCTTCTGTCCTCCAAGACTGTCATTCCCCCCACACTCCATTGCCCTTTATAGTATGCTCCAAATGTATTACTGCTTGCTGCATCTTTAAACAGTTTGCAGTTGAAATTGTCCATCACTTGCGTCAGCATCAGAGACCGCCCGTTATATTTCTCCAAAAAAACCTCCCACACTGACAAGACCTCTTTTAACTCCCTGGTTAGATGAATATAGTGCTAGGGAGACGATACCCTTGCTGTTGCAGATGCCAGGAAAAAACATGCCCCATTGATGCAACTCTACAAGCAAAGTTAAGCTTCCCCAACAATACTGCAACTGAATCTTTTTAATACACCCAGCCTTCCTAATATCTACGCACAGAGCCACAATCTTCTCTTCTGGCAGCCTTCATTCCATCCTCACAGTATCGATGGTGATACCTAAAAAACTGATTCAATTCGTTGGGCCCTCTATTTTCTCCTGTGACAAAGATACAACTAGCCTATTGGCTATCCACTCCATAATTCTTAATAACAAAAGATAAACTTGTGAATTGGCTGGCCCAATGAACAAAAAATCATCCAAATAAAGGATCACGGATCATACCTTTGAATTGAATTTACAGCGCATCTCAAATTTACTCCATTAAGCTGCCAGCAAACTCTTAACTTTGCTCCTTCCCGCACAGCTCTATTGGCATTCCCTCCTGTCTGCTGGTCAAAAGCCCCAGCCCTCTCGTGAAAGGAATGACCATACCGTGATACTGCCATAATCTTCAGCCATAAACCTATGTCTTTTTGGTCCCACCTATTTCTAGGCCTAACCGCTTTCCTCTGCTGAAACTGCTCTTTATATCTTAACCATATTTTTCCTCCATACATATAATGACCCTCACTAAGTGTGTCTTTATAGCAAAATAGACCAGAGCACTTTTCGGGAGTCTTTGTGCATTATTTGGCCTCAAAAACCCAAATTAAAAATCTTTGTGTGAATATACCCAAATATGGCCTCATACGTACTTACTTCCAGTTGATGAATATGATATTCTGCTGACTGACAGGCCACCAGAAATAACGTAAACACTTTAGTGTTCTGAAGATTATGGATCTGTCTTCTTGTTATTTAATATGTGCTTGTCATTGTTCAATCAGCTTATTATAATTGTTATTATTGTTCTTTTTTCCAGCGTGACAAATTGAATGCTGTGAAAATTGATGAGAACAAATGTAGCAAAACCGAACCAGCTGCTGAAATAGAAAAAACAGCGGTTGTCCTCACACTGAAAAATGAAGTTGGAGGCTTACTACAAAGTTTAAAAATCTTTAAGGTGGGTTTCCATCTATTAAATGTTCAGAAAGAAAACAATTTTCAGCTCACTTCTCGCAATAAGCAGTTATTATTAAAGGGAGATGATAGCTAAACTATTTTAATTTGGTATTAAGCTAAAAAAGAAAGAGCCTTATTTTAGCTTTATTTCGATATTTCACAGATTAACAGCTACTTTAGCAACTTTGTTTTATTTCTCTAATGAATCTATAATGAAAAATGAAGCTCTTTTGCAAGTAGTGTTGATTAAAACTATCTATTTTATGTCTAGAGCTGCAATGCAGACCTATACATCTTTATATTAACAGACATAAAAAAACACTGAGTACTATGAATCTTTAGGCTGTATGCCTACAATGTGTTTTTAGTGTGTTTTCAATGTTGCATGTCCTGGCCGAGTCAAAAACGCAGCATCTTACAGTTCCAGCAAAATGAATAGGATTTATTGAAATCTCATGCACTCTATGCTTCTGTTTTACTCATCACAAACTGACCTGGGGTGCGTGTTTTAAATCTGCAGCATGTCAATTGTACTTGTGGGTGCGTTGAGTTGTATGTGCAGATTTTTCCCACAGATTTGCACTGGAGGAGGACAATCCATAAGTAAAAAATGCAACGCAGATGCTTTTTCAGTGCATTTCCATAGTGGAAAAAATGCGTGTAGGCTGCAAGTAAATATATAAATAATGTTTTGTCAAAAATGCGCTAAAAATGCATGTAAAAAAAGTACACTATAGGGCACCTTTACACGGCGTAACCGCAGCGACAAATTTTGACGGCGATATGTCGCCCCGGAACCATTGCCATCAAATTGCATCCAAGTTGTGGTGTGTAATTAGGGAATTTGGCGGCGAATTGTCGCCTCACCAAGGTCGTCTGATTTCAGTGCATGCTCTGAAATCAGGTGACCGTGGCGAGGCGACATATCGCTGCCATATTCCGATATGACACGCCACAACTTGGAGACAATTTGACGGCAATAGTTCCAGGGCGACATATCGCCGTCAATATTTCTCCCTGTGTTAGTGGCGTGTAAAGGTACCCATAAAGCTATGAAAAATACAAGTTATGTAATTAACATATTAAGTGCAGAATTGCGCAACATCAAAACTCATCAAAAGCTCCTGTTGGGAACGTAGCCTTAGTCATACCTCCTTTCATTTTTCCTTAAAAAGAACCTGTCAGGTCTTTTATGCCCTCCAACCTAGCAGCAGTCATATGTGTGCGCCAAACTTCTCTGCCTAACCAGGTCCATCTAATGCCATTTATTAAAATCAATCTTTATAAAAAGCATTTATAATCTGCGCTTTCCCTATGCTTATTAGTGCTTTGACTTGTTGAGGTAGTGTTATTTCCATAGACTAGTCTGCCCTCTTTCCACGTTATCATGTCCCTGTGGGCATGGCAACATGATTTCAAAGAGTCGATATCATTGCAGCTCCTGGAAATACTTTGCACAATTTTGTTTTGGCAGCGTTAGTGTGCCTCTGAAGTCGGGTGTATGTGTCCCAGCTTCAGAGAGGCGCATTTTGCATGCTTGGAAAAAAAGCTTCTGCACTTGCAATCATGCACGCACTGCAGAAATGTCTACCCTGATTGTGGTGAATCGACCACCGAACCTGGCAGCTCCACAGCGCCTCCTGTTAAACCTAGGTCAGTCAGAGAACTGCCTAAGGATAAAGAAGGGCTGCAGCTGCCCTGTCAGCGCTGGTTTATTATGGCACCTCTCAGTGAGTGTTGTATATGCCTTCTGATCCGTGACCAAAAGCACATATAACAACCTCCACCCCGTCACTTATAGAGACCCTGAATAACCCCAAGCACTAAATGCTGCCACCAGCTCCTCGTTAAATATAAGTCCGGTCTGTGGTCGGGCTTATATTGGGTCAGAAACCAACCCAGGTAGTGTTAAATGAGCACACAGACTTAGGAATGCTTGATCAAGATAAAAAGAGCAACTCAAGATTAAATTTATTGGCAAACTAGATATATTTACAGTTATTATTAAGATGTTACAAATATTACAGTCAGTTGTGCAAATAGAAGGATAAATGGAATACACAGAATTACACACACATGTGATCTGATACCTTAATGCTGATTGGCACCACAAGGGCGGTGTGATGCCAATCTGTTCCTGAGGTATTCTCTGGCTTTGGTGGAATAATAATGCCTCTTCAGAAGAAATACAATATGGAGATGGGGCAGCAGATTTTTATACATTATGGGGCTGACCCCCGTCTCCACCCATCTCGCACCTCTGGGCTGTCTCACAACTCCCACCACTCTGAGTGGAGATATAGATATCCAAAACGTATTATCTGCCATAGCCTTGTCTGTGAGCATCACAGACGGAAGACAATGCTTTCATATTTTCAGTTATGATTTTATCTTCGTCTGAATATGAAACATGACTGTTCTGAGAGCATCCTACTAGCCAATATCACGTTTAGATGGCTTACAGTCATCACAAGTTCATATTAATATGAGTCCTATGACCATCTAGATATGAATATTTCATATTAACATTCGACATCATCATAGGATGGACGCCTTATGAAATATTAAAAGTTATAACTCGTCTCCTCTCCTAGCTGGCTGAAAGGATTTTCCTTCCCACTGGCATTACAGGGAAATTGGATTTGTCACTTCTCTGCAAATCCCAGCTTGGAAGTGCAGAAGCTTTTTTTCAGATCATGCACAGTGCACCTTTCTGAACCCAGTACACTTACACCCGGCTTCAGAGGCACGTATGCTGCCACAACAAGCATGTGCAATATTTCAAGGAGCTGTAAAGAAGCTGGTTCTTGAAAATAATGTTATCACACCCACAGGCTCCTGATAAAATGGAAAGATGCCAACTAATATGGGTAAACAATGCCCCATCAACTAGTCAAAGGCTTAATTAGCATAGGGAAACCACTCTTCATAAATGCTTTTTACAAACATTGATTTTAGCAAATAGCATTAGACTGGGCTAGTTAGGCAGGAATTTTGCCGCACGCATGGGACTGATGCTAATTTGGAGGGCATAAAGCCCCTATCACACATAGCGAGATCGCTAGCAAGATTGCTGTTGCATCACAGGTTTTGTGACGCAACAGCAACCTTGCCAGCGATCTTGCTATGTTTGACATTTAGCAGCGACCGGGATCCCGCTGTGACATCGCCGATTGTGTTGGAATGGCCTGGACCATTTTTTGATAGTCGGGTTACCGCTGGGCAGCATGCATCGGTGTGTTTGACGCCTTAACAACAACCTCTTTGACGACTCAGAACTCAGTCACGTAGGTCTGAATCATCAGACTAGCTGCTGTGTGAAAGGATCTCAACGACCGCCGAGGTCATTATACGGCTCGCCGTATTGTTGCTGCGTCATTCAGTAGATATGACTGTTTGACATCTCACCAGCGACCACATAGTGACGTTCCAGCGATCCTTACCAGGTCATATCGTTGTCGGGATCGCTGGAACGTCGCCAAGTGTGACAGGACCCTAAGGTACTTGACAGGTTCTCTTTAATTTTATTTGCAACATATTCTAAAATTGCTGGATACAGGTTAACGAAAGTGAAAAAACTGAAAATTGCTGGATGATGAAGCGGTTAATTACTGGGAAATACATGAAAGATTAACAAAGTCCCTAACAGCAGAGTACTATGAGGGGTCTGCTTTTAAAAATGCTATCAATTTGTTTTTTTTTTCCAATAGTCAGGCCTCTCAAAGTCACCTTAAAGTTCGTAGGTCCCTAAAATAGCAGATTTTGAAAATTTTTTGGAAGAAAAATGAGGATTTTGTGCTAAACTTTTAAGCCTTAATAAAATTAAAAGACAAAAAAATATTCTGATGCAAAGTAGACATATGGTAAATGTTGTGTATTCAATCTTTTGTGTGGAAGAACTGTTTTAAAATAGCATTCCCATCTATTTTTTATTAAATGTGTGTATGTATGCATATAGTGTAGTGTGAGTAAATTAATATATTCAACTACTGCTGTTTTCTCCATTCGCCTTCCACGACAGCATTGGAGGATGTCGTCCACGCCCTATTGGGGGACAGGAACACAGAGAGGTTAAAAGCCCCTCCCCTTCCTCAGTACTCCAGTGTCTTCCTGTCCCCCTTGGGGCATGGAGAGGTTCCAGTGCTGTCAGGCCGGCAGAGGCAGCATTGGGGTGTACTTACAGCCGGGCCAGGGATGGACGTCGGGGGCGGCCTCCTCCTCCTTCTCGGGGCTCCCGTGGTGGGACCATCCGGCCTTCCTGCGTCCTACGGGGCAAAGCAGGCCGTGTATTGCAACGCCGGAGGCCTGTTCAGCTCTCCGGCGTCTCCCTCCTCCAGCTGCGGTCCCTGGGGCATGCATCAGAGGTGCCGTGGAGGCACTTCCGGTTTCGGGTGCGGCACTTCCGGTTCCGGGATGGCACTTCCGGTTTCGGGAGGCGGCTCCTGTAAGGGCTGTGGCAGGCTGGGCGCGGCTCCAGGGAACCCAGCAGGACTTTCGCGCGCTACTGCCCGCGGCCGGTGACCAGGAGGAGGGAGGGAACAGGTGTTCCTCGTTGGGGGCACGGTACTTCTGGATAAGTACCCGCCGGAAGCTACACCCAGGTAAGGCTGATCCCTGAAACATGGAGGGTGATAGGCTTCCACCTCTGCTTCTGCAGAGCCCAGCGTTCCCCCAGCTCATGTAAGTGTTTCTGGGGGTGGTCACAAGGGGTAGAGTTATTTAAGCCCTGCACTCACACTGGGACCCCCTTCTCTTCCCTTTTTGTCTATAGGGAGACGAGGGCCGTCTGTGAAAGGGAGCAACTGCTGCACAAAATTTCCCTCTTCCTACAACAAGGTGTCGGCCATGACTGACAGGGTTGTCAGGATGGACTCCCCATCCTTGCTTGAGGAGCTCCAATCCATTAGGGAAGAGGTGCAGGCTTCTATCTCGGCACTGCGGGGTTTTGCTGCAGCTTCCGGGCCTTCCCCTCCGTAAGAGAGGAAGCTCCAGGATTGTGACTCTGTGGATCTCATGGAGGCTGGCCAGAGCTCAGCGTTAGAGGACGGCGAGGATCTTGCCGCTGTTGCCTCTGTCCAGACACGAGAATCTGGACACTACTATTTTTCCACGGAGTCCATGGGTGCATTGGTGGACACTGTCCATTGTACCATGGGAGTAGAGGTGGTGGAATCCCCTTCTTCTGTACAGGACTAAATGTTCAGAGGCCTGAAGGCTAAGCGGCTCACCCCATCCGAGTGGATTGGAGGGTGATGACTTTGTCTGGGAGGTCCCGAAGGTGGACATCCAGGTGGCCAGGGTAGCAATCAGCTGCTATTGTGAACCCATTGTGCATGCCCTTGACACACTGTTGAGGCTAAGCAGCAGGAGCCTCAGTCACGGGCTGGATGGGAGACCTCATGAGAGACCCAATGGGAATCTCTATGGAAGTCTCTATAAAGTCAATGGGACTTCTAACATGAAGGTCTATGGCAGTATTCCATTTGGGAAGCTTAGCATATAAGACCATGTTGCCTTTTTGAAGATTCCTCCCGGTTGAAGGACCCCCTCGTTCGTAAAATGGAGGGTGTCCTCAAACAATCCTGGGAGGCGGCAGCTATGTCTTTAAAGGTGTACATTTCCTCTACATGTGAGCAGGTCTCTCTTTAAGTGGCTCACCCAGCTGGGAGAATTCATCCTGCAGGGTACTCCCAGGGAGGAGCTTTGGACTCCATTCCACTTCTGAGACGTGCTACGGGCTTCCTGGCCGATGCCTCTGCTGAGTCGTTCCGCGTTGGCGCCAGGTCCGCAGTGTTGGCTAACACAGCTCGCAGGGCAGTGTGGCTTACAAGGTGGAATGGGGAGGTCACGTCTAAGCTCCAGCTGTGTGGCCTCCCCTTGCAAAGGGAATTGGATGACATCATGAAAAAGGTGTCAGACCGGAAAAGGTGTCTCCCGGAGCAGGAGCCCTTTCGAAGGCAGTCCTTTTGGCCTGAGCGCAGCCTTCCCTCCCAGTCTAAAGGGAAGGGTAAGTCTGGTCGCTGGGCATTCCAGTACGGGGACAAGACCCGTAATATCTTGCTCCCCCAGCAGGGGCATCACCAGCCGCCCCTAAACAAGGCCGCCTTCCCCATTGCGGGGCGGGTCCTGCGGTTTCTGCCACAGTGGCAAGCAATCTCCTTGTGCCCTTGGATCCTCTCGACCATTTGGGAGGGTCTACGCTTGGAATTCGAGAGCCAGCCCCTCCGTGTCTTCGAGTCCTCTCCCTTCCTCAGGGAGACTCTCGCACGGTTTTTCTTGTCGGGTCTGCGACACCTGTTGGATTCGGGTGTGGGGTCCCCGGTTCCTCCTGGAGAGGAGAGCCAGGGGCACTACTCCAGGTTGTTGTGGACCTCCAGAACGCGTATTCTCATGTCCCCATTCACCCGTCCCACAAGCGCTTTCTGCGATTCACGATCTCCGGGGCAGGCGGGACGGTCCATTCTCAGCTTAATGTGCTGCCCTTTGGGATTTCGTCGGCCCCAGAGGTTACCAAACTCATGGGGGAAGCGATCACATTCATCCAGACCCAGGGGATATGTATGCTTCCCTATTTAGACGACATGTTGGTGGTGGCTCCTTCGGCAGTGCTTCTGCGCACAAAGGTCTCCAACACATTGGAGATTCTTCAGTCCCTGGGATGGGTCCCAATCTTCGGGAATCGGAACGGGTGCCTGCAACCCGACGTCAATTTTTGGGAGTCTTGCTGGCCTCCTCCAGACAGACCTCGTTCCTTCCTGCGGCATATAAGCTTTTGCGCCGCGTGAATCTGACCCACTTCCGGGCAAGGGGGTCGCCCTCCTTGCGGGAAGCAATGTCCCTGTTAGGGGCCATGACGGCCTGCATTCAGTCAGTAACATGGGCTCAGGCTCCTTCCCGACTGCTCCAGGAACACATACTGAGTTCCTGGGACAGACGTCAGGATTCCTTAAACTCGCGGGTCCGGACCCCGGGGCGGGTGGTAACCTCGCTTTCCTGGGGATGAATCCCAGACACCTTCCTGTGACCGCCGTTCCCACTGATGCCAGCGGTTCCGGTTGGGGCACGATGGTAGTTTGCCCACCGTTCCAGGGGATTTGGAGTCGCTCGGTCAGGCGCCAGTCTTCAAACTTCTGGCAGTGGAGGAAGCGCTTCTTGCTGCATCTCACGTTCTCCGGGGTCATCATGTCAAGGTCCTGTCAGGCAACGTGACTACGGTTGCTTTCTTGAGGTACCAAGGAGGTACTCGTGGCTTACTCTTGCAGGGGCTGGCAAGACTGTTCTTTTTGTGGGCAGTACGCCATCTTCTCTCCTCCTCGGCAGTACATCTGAAGGGAATGGCCAATGTACAGGCAGATTATTGAGCCGCACGGAGGTCCACCCAGGAGAATGGTGCTTCCATCCGGAAGTATTTTGCTCTCTTACGGACAGGTGGGGTGTCCTTTCGATCGACCTGTTCGCTTCGGGCTCGAATACAAAGGTGCCAACCTTTTTTTCTCCCTGACGAGGTTGGACCATCCTCGGGGGCTGGACGCTTTTGCCCATCCCTGGGACTTCCGGTTGGTGTATGCATTTCCTCCAATCCCGCCACTTCCCAAGACGTTGCAACGGATTCGAGTGGAGGGGGTGACACTATCCTGGTGGCTCCCCTGGGGCCCAAACTGGCGTGGTACGACGCCATCCGAGACCAGGGCCTGGAGGGACCGATTATGTTAGCCCAGTCTCAACCTACTGTCCCAGGGTCCTCTGTTTCACCCGGGCCCTCAGTGGCTCATCCGGGCGGCCTGGCTGTTGCGGCCGGGATCCTGAGGACCAAGGTCTCTCCCAGGCAGTGATCCGCACGCTTCAGCAGAGCAGGAAGCCTGTGACAAACGCTATTTACGGGAGGGCTGGAATCGGTTCCTGTCCTGGTGTGCTCCTTCCATCCCGACCATGCATCATCCTAATGTGGCCCAACTCTTGGATTTTTGCAGCATGGCTTGGATTTGGGGCTTCGGCCGAGCACTCTTTAAGTCCAGAGGTCGGCACTTGGGGCGGTTTTTGCCCAGGATCTTGCTTCCCATCCATGGCTCAAGCAGTTTTTTACTTCTGCTTCGGGGTGGCGTCCCGGATTCGGCCTTCTGTCCCTCCCTGGGATTTGATGCTTGTTCTCCAAGGGCTTGCTCGAAGTCCCTTTGCACCCTTGTCTGCTGCATCCCTTACGTCTCTCTCTCACAAGGTGGCGTTTTTGGTGGCCATCACTTCTGCTCCCAGAGTTGGAGTACTGCAGGCACTCTCTGTCCGGACTCCGTGCCTCGTGGTGTCCGTTGTTCGCATTACGCTTCGGTTGCATTCATCTTTTCTTCTGAAAGTTGTCGGCTTTCCATCGGTCCCAGAATGTGGTTCTGCCTTCAATTTGTCAATCTCCTGCTAATGCGGCTGAGGCCGTGTTTCACTCCTTGGATGTCCGTCGGACTGTCCTCCTCTATCTCCGAGAGTCTGCTTCCTGGAGGTTAGATCAGAACCTGTTTGTTCGGCTTTTGGGAATAATACAGGGAAGAAGACTTCCCAGGCTACCATCACTTCCTGGATCACGAAGGTGATCTGGGAGGTCTACGTCGCTCCGGTCCTTGCTCCTCCGGTGGGGTTGAAGGCTCCTTCAACTCGGGCTGCTGCTACTTCCTGGACGGAGCAGGCTGGAGCTTCATCGCAGCTGATTTGCAGAGCAGCTACGTGGTAGCCTCTCCTCACGTTTTCTCGCCTCTATAGGTTAGATCTGTCCTTCAGTCGGGATCTGTCCTTTTGTAGGAGAGTCCTACAGGCAATAGTCCCACCCTGAGGAGTATCGGTGGTATTCCTCCAATGCTGTCGTGGAAGGCGAATGGAGAAAACTGAATTAGTCCTTACCGGTAATTCCTTTTCTTGGAGCCTTCCACGACAGCATCAGTTCCCCCCCTTGTTGGTGTTTGGTTCCGGTTTGTATCAGATAATCCATGGCTAAGGGTGATCTTGGTAAACACTGGAGTACTGAGGAAGGGGAGGGGCTTTTAACCTCTCTGTGTTCCTGTCCCCCAATAGGGCGTGGACGACATCCTCCAATGCTGTCGTGGAAGGCTCCAAGAAAAGGAATTACCGGTAAGGACTAATTCAGTTTTTTCATGAGAAAGATGCACAGTAAAGTTCTATTATCCTTACAATACCTGTAATTCAGTGTGATGCAGAAGCAGTTCTCACTGCTCCCCCTCCCCTCTGTGACATTACATCACACATCAGGGGGTCATCTCAATGCTGAGACAGCAAGCCCCCTTGTAATAGATTTTTCTCTGCATTCTGAGAACAGATGGTGTGGCCATGTCTTGGACAGAAGCAGAGATTATCAGGAGGCTGGCTGTTACGAACACCAGAGAGCTCATCTCCTGATGTGTGATAGAATGTCCCAGGAGCTATTATCAGGAGGCTGGCTGTTACAAACACCAGAGAGCTCATCTCCTGATGTGTGATAGAATGTCCCAGGAGCTATTATCAGGAGACTGCCTGTTACCAGTGGTGTAACTAGGTTTGCCGGCGCCCGGGGCAAAGGTCTGTTTTGGCACCCCCCCCAAAGTAGGTGAGGACCGGGGGGGGAGCCCCAGGGCAAAAGGTCTGCACCCCCCTAGATACGCCCCTGCATCCCTCTATATATATATACACCCACACACCTATACCCAGATATACCCTATACCCCCATATACAGCCCTCCTCCATTTATACACCCCCACACACCTATACCCAGATATACCCCATACCCCCAGCGGACACAGTAAGCAGCAGAGAGACGGTTACTTGGTGTTTGTCCTCCTCCACAGTGCGGAGCCCCGGGACACACAGAGCCCTGTGCTGCGGCCCTGGTGACAGGGAGGAGCGGACACAGGACCCTGCTGAGCAGGGGAAGATTGATAGAGGAGAGCCGGCAAATAACGGCAAGAAGAGAAGAAATGTAAAATAATAAAACAAAACTTGTGCGCACTTGTGCCGAGTTCCTCATGCCCATGGGAGCCGCGGCCCGTCACACTGGACTCTGTACTCTGCAGCGCGCAACTCACAGGAGAGCGGGGAGGTCTGGACTCAAGTCAGTGCTCTGCAGCGCACCGCTGTCTCCTCTATCAGACCCCATAGACCGGTCACAACGATCATCGGAGCCGGGGCTAACTGCTACTCCCGTGGGCAGCGTCAGTGACGTCCGGGTGGGGAGGGGTGCGGGAGGGGGGTGCCGCTGGTGCCCCCTGCTGAGCTGCGCCAGGGGCAAAAGGTCCGGCTGCACCCCCTTAGATACGCCCCTGCCTGTTACTAACAGCAGAGAGCACATTCCCTGATGTATGATATAATGTCCCAGAAGCTATTATCAGGAGACTGCCTGTTACTAACACCAGAGAGCTCATCTCCTGATGTATGATATAATGTCCCAGGAGCTTTATCAGTAGACTGTTCGTTACGAACACCAGAGAGCTCATCTCCTGATGTGTGATAGAATGTCCCAGGAGCTATTATCAGGAGGTTGGCTGTTATGAACACCAGAGAGCTCATCTCCTGATGTGTGATAGAATGTCCCAGTAGCTATTATCAGGAGGCCGGCTGTTACGAACACCAGAGAGCTCATCTCCTGATGTGTGATAGAATGTCCCAGGAGCTATTATCAGAAGGCTGGCTGTTAAGAACACCAGAGAGCACATCTCCTGATGTGTGATATAATGTCCCAGGAGCTATTATCAGGAGGCCGGCTGTTACGAACACCAGAGAGCACATCTCTTGATGTGTGATAGAATGTCCCAGGAGCTATTATCAGAAGGCTGGCTGTTAAGAACACCAGAGAGCACATCTCTTGATGTGTGATAGAATGTCCCAGGAGCTATTATCAGAAGGCTGGCTGTTAAGAACACCAGAGAGCACATCTCCTGATGTGTGATATAATGTCCCAGGAGCTATTATCAGGAGACTGGCTGTTACTAACACCAGAGAGCACATCTCCTGATGTGTGATATAATGTCCCAGAAAGTATTATCAGGAGACTGCCTGTTACTAACACCAGAGGGCACATCTCTTGATGTGTGATATAGTGTCCCAGGAGCTATTATCAGGAGGCTGGCTGTTAAGAACACCAGAGAGCTCATCTCCTGATGTGGGATAGAATGTCCCAGGAGCTTAATCAGTAGACTGGTTGTTACAAACACCAGAGAGCACATCTCCTGATGTGTGATATAATGTCTCAGAAACTATTATCAGGAGGCTGGCTGTTACTAACAGCAGGGAACACATCCCCTGATGTGTGATGTAATGTCCCAGAGGCTATTATCAAGATACTTGCTGTTACTAACAGCAGGGAGTGGGCCACTCTCTGATGTGTGATAATCTCCCAGAAGGAGGGAGCAGTGAGAAAAGCTTCTGCAGCACATTAATTTAGGCTGCTTTCACATCACGATTTTCGGTCATCCGATTGTATCCGTTTCAAAACTGATACAATCGGATCCGAAATCGGATCCCATGTCCCCCTATGGGGATCGTATGGGATCGGATGTGCCACTATTGGCTTCTGATTTTGGCACCATCCTATCCCATCCGATTTAATCACGGGCACAAAATCGTAGCCTGCTACGATTTTGTGTCCGTGACTCACATCGGACAGCCTCAGATCACTGCTGATCCGAGGCTGATCCGAGGGTCCTCAACATGGGAGCCTATGGACATCGGATCCGAGTTCACCTCGGATCCGATGTTGGCTCCGTACTCCCTGTCTTTCCCTGCTTCTGCTCCTCCATCTTCTTCCCTCTCCTATTCTATATGCTGTGCCCCCGCTATGCTATTCTGTGTTCCCCGCTTCGCTATCCTCATCTATCCCTATCCTGTCCCCTGTCCTCTTCCCTGTGTGTGAAAAAAAAAAACTCCTCCGGGAGTATACATCACCTGTCACCGGCTCCAACGCTGCAGCACCATCAGGGCAGAAGAGCCTGTGATGAAGTCACAGACCCGGTCAGATGACGGGTCATGTGACCGTATCTGTAACATCATCACAGGTCCTTCAGGCCTGATGGTGCTGCAGCGTTGGAGCCGGTGACAGGTGATATATACTCCCGGAGGAGTTTTTTTTTTTTTACACACAGGGAAGAGGACAGGGAAGAGGATAGGGATAGATGAGGATAGAGAAGCGGGGGACACAGAATAGCATAGCGGGGGGACAGCATAGAATAGGAGAGGGAAGAAGATGGAGGAGGCAGGAGTAGGGAGAGACAGGGGACCGCAGGATCCACACGGATTCTGCAGATCGGATGGCTATTTGCCATCCGATTGCAGGGATCAGTGTGGATCTGTGCCTGTCCGTGGGATCCTCCTTCAAAGTCGGATCCCACGGACAGGCACAAAATCGTAGTGTGAAACCACCCTTACAGGTATTGTAAGGATAATAGAACTGCACCAGGCATCTCATCTTTAAAGTTTATGAGGGAGAGCAGAAGATTTTTTTGTCTCCCGAGTACTGCTTTAAGGGCATAAAAATTAAATTTGGCAATTTTTCAAACATTATCAAATTTTAGATATTTTCATAATTAAATGTAAAACATAGAGACCTAAATTTATCAATAATTTCAGATACAATGTGTCGAAAAAAAATCTCAAAACCACAGGGATCTGTAGAAATATTTTAGAAATATTGCCAGATAAAGTGCCACAAGCCAAATTTGTAACATTGGGTTGATCATTAGGGTAAAATTGAGGAACCTATCACTGGAAGAGGATATTTTGAATGTATAGAAATCTTATTAAAGGCTCAACTGTCGTGCACGTTGGTCTGATCTAAGACTCCAATACATGGACTGTTCGCGGCTCTAAGGACTTGAGCATCATAGTTTTATAGAAATAATTCAAATAAATTAAGCTGTCACACTCCGGTTGGGAGAATAGCGGTTACTACGTACATTGTGGTCCAAGATTGGACCGACGAGCACAACATCTGAATGAGCCCTAACAGTGGATTCAGTGCAGTAGTTGCCCAAATCATAGGTATCCAATACTAAAGCTAATAATGGTGAGACATATGACAGTCGCTTGTAGTAAAACCTCAAAAAAACAAAAAGTTGTATGTCTACAGATAGCTTCACATCACGGTTTTTAGCTGTCTGGGCGGATTCTGTGTTTTGCAGGACCTCCCGGAGAGGAAAGGACACAAACGATTTGGTGTAAAAAGAATGTCAGTTGTGCCTCCGGATCCTGTTTTTTACAGGATCCATTTTGTTCATACTATACAATACAAGAATGTGCTGTTCCGGTGCAAAGAGTGAGATTTCCTGAACAGATTTATCATTTCAGGTCCACAGAAAGCATTCCGATCAAGCGCAATGCAAAAAAACGAATCCGGGAAACAATTTTGTTTTTTCCTGGATCCGGCACCCATAGACTCAGATGTTATGCTCACCAGATCGCCCAAGATTCATTTCTGTCCGTTTTTTTCACCTGAGCCTAAAAATGGTGCAGTCTCTGATTTTGGGGACGGTAAAAAATAGGACAGAAAGAAATCTTGAACTGAAATGGCAAAACCGGATGGCCAAATATGACCAATCCGGCACCATAGGGATACATGGGACTCAAAACAGGATCCTGTTCTGTCCTTTGCAAAATGCATAGAACAGGATTCTAAAAAATCATAATAAGATGCTAGTCTTAGGAGATTTAATTGCATGTGGGCACTCTGAGTACCCTGGCTGAAACCTTTGAGGATGTAATTAGTTTTGGTTATATGTTTCTATGATTACAGAGGACCCTTCACCCCCCCTGCTGCATGGCAATCTAAATGCAGCACTGAATGCAGCATGTCTGCTGCATTCAGGGAAGGGGTCCCCCATGTGTCTGTGTGCAGTGTACCTCGAGATATAGCCTTAGGCAAACTGTTAAAAGTCAGGAGGGCATTCCCTGTGTCTGGAGTCAGCTCAATTCACGGGGCCCATTCCCTCCCCCTCTGCCTCTCTGTTCCGCCTCCTGCTGTGCTGTTTATGCTTTGTTCAGACAGCAGGGCAGGAATCTAGAGCTGACATCAGGATAAATGATTTGCATGCTGTGTGCTGCAGGAGGAGTGACAGAGAGGAAGAGGGCAAAACCAGCACAGCAGAAGCAGCACAGAGAGGCAGGGGGAGGGAATGGCCCCCATGAATCAAGCCACAGGGAATGCCCTCATGTCTTTTAGCAGTGAGTTTTCCTATGCCTATATCTCGCGGTTCACATCACACAGACACATGGGGACCCCTTGCCTGAATGCAGCAGACATGCTGCATTCAGTGCTGCATTTAGATTGCCATGCAGCAGGGGGTGACAGGTCCTCTTTAACTATGGTCATACATTTAGGCCACAATAATAGTGATGTAAAATAACTTGTTTTAGTGATTAGTACAGTTATTAATTTGGTAGTTAAATATATAAATATAGGTTGGGTAAATGTTTAATAATCCATGCCTGTATTTCCCTGCAACTATAGAGAATTACAGAAAAAGGTCTTTGACATTGTTTAGGCAATAGCCTGAATTTCTAATAAGTTTCAGAAGTCCTGTTGCCTGAGGCTTGTCATTTGGAAGATTGATAGCCCTGCACTTTTCCAGTAGAACAGGTGTATAAATGAATATTGCCCCAAATGTTAGATGAGCTGCATTTGTACCTGTCTAATTAAACAAATCACCTCAGTGTGACCCTTCTCTTCAGTGTCTTTGATTCACAAAACACAATTACATCTTAATGTGGACTTTATGGTTGTAACTAACATTTATAGGGTTTTTCTATTTTAATTAAAACCATTGCTGAAATTTGTGAATGTTTTGAACATGTTTTATTTCTTCACAAGCAGATAAATCTCAGTTCTAGAAAAATGCACATATTGTACATGTCACTTAATGTTAACTCTTACTTTTCTCTACATAAGGATGTATAAGATTGCCAGTGATATTTACAGTGGCATGCAAACTTTTGGGAACTACTGCTCAAAATTACTGTTATTATAAACCGTTAAGGCTACTTTCACATTTGCGTTCCCCTCCGCAGCGTTCTGCGGAGGGGAGCCGCAATGTGAGCGCAGCACCGCAAGACCCTATCTTTATAATGGGAGGGCACGGTGCTGCGCTTGACTGCGCATGACCGTGCGCACCCACTCACTCCCATAAGTGATCTGTGCGCAGGCGAATGCCTGCGCACAAATCACCCAGTGTCATCCGCACCAGATATGCAACATGTTGTAAGCACCCTAAGCAAGCTAAAGATGAAATTATCTCTAAAAGGCAAAAAGTTAAAGATGTAACTTTTTTTGTATGTTAGGCAATAAAAACCCTATTTTTATCTTTAGCATTTTAAAAATTACAAAAAGAAAAATAGACCGATGCAAACGTTTCTGGACCCTTGGCAATTTGTGGGCTCATATAACTTTGACCAAGATTTCAGACCTTAATTAGCCTGTTAGAGTTACGTGTTGATCACTGTCATTGTAATGGTACCGTCATGCTAGGATATAGGTGAACGAGATCTTTAGCTATGTCATGTGACCGTGATCCCTCCGACATCGTTAGTGCGTTGTCACACGCAAGGATATCATTAACGATCTTAAATTTGGCAATGTGCCAGCTATTTGGAGAAGATCGTTTGAACGATTTTACAAAGCGGCAGGAATAGGAGATATATGAACAACATCGTTCAAAAAGGTGTCACACTGAACGTAGCTTCTTCCTGCAGCATTAATAGGACGACGACCGATAGATTTGAGGTCCGGAACCCACATTTTTGATGACCGTTCTAACGATTTTTCCTTCCTATATCGTTTGTTTACACGCAAGGACACACTAACGATATCGTTTGAACGATCACAAATCCGTGACGTTTCAACGATATCGTTAACAATATCCTAGCGTGTGAAACGGCCTCAAAAAGGTAGGGGATGCACATTTCATTGCTTTATAAAAACCCATCAACTTCTATCTGTGTGCCAAAAAATGGCAGCCATGGGTTCTTCTAAGCAGCTGCCTAGCACTCTGAAAATGAAAATTATAGAGGCCTACAAGGAGGAGAAGGCTATAAAAAGATAGCAAGGTATCAGCTAGTTTATGCCCAATCATTTCCTCTTCAACTTGTTTAACTGATCAGAATAACAGTAATTTTAACCAGAGGTGTCCAAATTCTGTATGCCACATTATGTCAGAAATTTCTTGTGTTTGCCTTGAAATATGGCCATCTTGCATTATAGGATCTATGTGCTGTGGGTGTTCAATTGTAACACTGCCAGTAATTGCTTAAATACAATTAATTTAATTATCAAAAATACATGTAGTCAGAAGCTCAACATAAAGTTCAGGTTTCTTGGCAACAATTGTAATAAAGGTTGCATTCAGATCTCAGTGATTTTTCATGCATGCAAACAGATGATCTAAGGGCGGCTTCACACCACAGCCATATCCGATCCGGGGCTGTCAGGGATGACCCTGACAGCCTCAGACCGGATCAGCACACAGAACCGGAGGGCTAATATGCCCTCCGGTCCGGTGTGCAGCCGCACGCAGCTGACGCTACTGATGAACCAGGACCGCGGCTCGCGGGGAGCTAGCCACGGTCCTGAAACAATAGCGGCGTTCCCAGATCCTCCCGGTTCGGGACAATCCAACCCCATAGGCTCCCATGTTAGGGAGCGCCGGATTGCACCGATCCGGGAGAATCCGGGATACATGTTGCAAGCAACGTTTTCGTCTCCTGTGAGAAAAATCTGAATTCTCCCAGATTCTTCCGGAGAGATGGAAACCAGATGGCAGAGAGCTGCCATGCGGCTCAATAGGATAATATGGGGCCAAAATCCGGTCCGTGGTTGTCTGGTTTACACCGGACAGCCCCGGATCGGATCTTGCCGCCGTGTGAAGCCGCCCTTAGTTTTATTAATATTTTACATCTGGTTTTTCATCAGTGATAGGTCAGTGCCTCAGTTTTTAGCATCACTGTTTTCTCTGTGATTTTTCTTCTATATAAAATAATTAAATAGCTTGAAAATGCACATTGATGTGATCTGTATTTTTTATGGATTCATGTACATCTGAATGGGGCCTAATACCATAATAGAAAAGGATGCACATGAAATGTCAGCGCTGTGATCATCGTGTGTGGAGGGAGTCTGTCTGAGTCAAACTCTAAGCACTGCAGTTAACCTTTTAGATGCTGCAATCAGTCTCTGATACCAGTATTTAAATTTAGCAGTTGCTGGTGTGCACACATATTGGCTTACATTAGCCGCCACAAAGCTCTGAAATATAACTGGTCAACCAGGGGCTTGGTGAAAGCCTCCATCACCGCCATCTAGATACTCATGTGAACCTCAGCCATGGTTTGAGCTTCTTAGACCATTTTCATTATATACTGCACTATGGTACAAGCAACAATGGTTGAAGGCTCAAATACACTGAGTTCCCCTAATGGGACTGAAAAATAAAGTACAAAATGGGAATAAAAATGTTTTAAAATCAATCCACCCTTTTTTACCCTATTAAATTGACAATTTTTCTTTTTTAAAAAAAATCTGGCACCATTACAGTCTTAATTCCTGTTTATTAAAATATAAAATAAATTAGCCCATATAGTCAATGTCAGAATGCAAAAAAATATAAAAATACCAGAATGGTAGCGTTTTGTTCACTTCAACTTATTTAAAAAAATAAAAAAATAAATAAACTGTTGTATGTAATCCAAATTCATATGAAAATTGGCAACTCACCACACAAAAACACAAGCTCATTTTTTTTTTATAGTGTTGTGAGCTGCTAGTTTTAATATGAATTTGGACTACATACAACACTTTAGCTTTTTTTTTGCAGTGATCTCATAATTTTTTCCAGAGCAATATATGTATGTGCGTGTATATATATATATATATATATATATATATATATATATATATATATATGAAAAAAACGGAACAGCACCAGATATTACCAGACTTGTGCAGCGCTTTCTCAACACCGGTCAAATGTCCATGTAAACAATCCAAAAAAGGAAAAAGCAGCACCAAATAGATGTCAAGTGAACCTTTATTGCCAATGGCGTGGCGACGTTTCGGACCGGAGGTCCTTTCTCAAGCTTGAGAAAGGACCTCCGGTCCGAAACGTCGCCACGCCATTGGCAATAAAGGTTCACTTGACATCTGTTTGGTGCTGCTTTTTCCTTTTTTGGATTGTTTACATGGACACTTGACCGGTGTTGAGAAAGCGCTGCACAAGTCTGGTAATATCTGGAGCTGTTCCGTTTTTTTCATTTTTTTTCATATACAGTTAGGGCCAGAAATATTTGGACAGTGACACAATTTTTGCGAGTTGGGCTCTGCATGCCACCACATTGGATTTGAAATGAAACCTCTACAACAGAATTCAAGTGCAGATTGTAACGTTTAATTTGAAGGGTTGAACAAAAATATCTGATAGAAAATGTAGGAATTGTACACATTTCTTTACAAACACTCCACATTTTAGGAGGTCAAAAGTAATTGGACAAATAAACATAACCCAAACAAAATATTTTTATTTTCAATATTTTGTTGCGAATCCTTTGGAGGCAATCACTGCCTTAAGTCTGGAACCCATGGACATCACCAAACGCTGGGTTTCCTCCTTCTTAATGCTTTGCCAGGCCTTTACAGCCGCAGCCTTCAGGTCTTGCTTGTTTGTGGGTCTTTCCATCTTAAGTCTGGATTTCAGCAAGTGAAATGCATGCTCAATTGGGTTAAGATCTGGTGATTGACTTGGCCATTGCAGAATGTTCCACTTTTTTGCACTCATGAACTCCTGGGTAGCTTTGGCTGTATGCTTGGGGTCATTGTCCATCTGTACTATGAAGCGCCGTCCAATCAACTTTGCAGCATTTGGCTGAATCTGGGCTGAAAGTATATCCCGGTACACTTCAGAATTCATCCGGCTACTCTTGTCTGCTGTTATGTCATCAATAAACACAAGTGATCCAGTGCCATTGAAAGCCATGCATGCCCATGCCATCACGTTGCCTCCACCATGTTTTACAGAGGATGTGGTGTGCCTTGGATCATGTGCCGTTCCCTTTCTTCTCCAAACTTTTTTCTTCCATCATTCTGGTACAGGTTGATCTTTGTCTCATCTGTCCATAGAATACTTTTCCAGAACTGAGCTGGCTTCTTGAGGTGTTTTTCAGCAAATTTAACTCTGGCCTGTCTATTTTTGGAATTGATGAATGGTTTGCATCTAGATGTGAACCCTTTGTATTTACTGTCATGGAGTCTTCTTTTACTGTTGACTTATAGACAGATACACCTACTTCACTGAGAGTGTTCTGGACTTGAGTTGATGTTGTGAATGGGTTCTTCTTCACCAAATAAAGTATGCGCCGATCATCCACGACTGTTGTCATCCGTGGACGCCCAGGCCTTTTAGAGTTCCCAAGCTCACCAGTCAATTCCTTTTTTCTCAGAAGGTACCCAACTGTTGATTTTGCTACTCCAAGCATGTCTGCTATCTCTCTGATGGATGTTTTCTTTTTTTTCAGCCTCAGGATGTTCTACTTCACCTCAATTGAGAGTTCCTTTGACCGCATGTTGTCTGGTCACAGCAACAGCTTCCAAATGCAAAACCACACACCTGGAATCCACCCCTGACCTTGTAACTACTTCATTGATTACAGGTTAACGAGGGAACGCCTTCAGAGTTAATTGCAGCCCTTAGAGTCCATTGTCCAATTACTTTTGGTCCCTTGAAAAAGAGGAGGCTATGCATTACAGAGCTATAATTCCTAAACCCTTTCTCCGATTTGGATGTGGAAACTCTCATATTGCAGTTGGGAGTGTGCACTTTCAGCCCATATTATATATATAATTGTATTTCTGAACATGTTTTTGTAAACAGCTAAAATAACAAAACTTGTGTCACTGTCCAAATATTTCTGGCCCTAACTGTATATATATATATATATACATATATATATATACATATGCACGCACGTTTAATCTAATATATAAAAGCCGAAGGCACTTCCGTCACTTTGTCCGGAGCTATATAATAGAAGCCAATGACACTTCTGTCACTTTGTCCAGAGCTATGCATAGAAGCCAATGGCACTTCCGTCACTTTGTCCGGAGCTATGTGATGTCACTGGACCCTACACCCGTTCAGAGTGAACCAGAGTGAACCAAGATGGCGGCCGTAAGCGGGAGCGGGACTCATACAGCCCGCTACACTTGCGATCACCCCTACAGTGCTCCAAAACACACACTCGGTCGCGGCTACCTGCGGCACGGAGGTCCGCGGCGAGCCAGCCGGGAGATGACCGTCGTCAGCCGGTCATTTCCCGGCTGGCGAGCCGCTGACCTCTGTGCCGCAGTAGCTGTGGCTGAGCTCGGTCAGCGGTGAGCTAGCCGGGAGATGACAGGCGTAAGCTGGTCATCTCCAGGCTGCTCGCGGAGGTGGTGAGCGGCATTCAAACTGCGCGCCAAGCCGCAGTACTCTTCTGATTGGTCGCAGCGGCCACGGTGACCAATCAGAGAAGTAGCGCGGCTTGGCGCACGGTTTGAATGCTGCTCATCTGATTGGTCGCCGCATTCAGCGTCGACCAATCAGAGGAGCGGCTCGCGCCATATTGTATTTGAAATATGGCGCCATGGCGCGCGCCGCTATTCTGATTGGTCGCCGCATTCACCGCCGACTAATCAGAATAGCGGCGCGCGCCATGGCGCAATATTTTAAATGCACTATACTTAGTGTATTTGAAATATGGCACCATAGTGCGTGTCGCTATTCTGATTGGTCGACGCTGAACGCGGCGACCAATCAGAATAGCGGCGCGCACCATGGCGCCATATTTCAAATACACTATACTCAGTGTATTTGAAATATGGCGCCATGGCGCACGCTGCTATTCTAATTGGTCGCCGCGTTCACCGCCGACCAATCAGAATAGCGGCGCGCGCTATGGCGCCATATTTCAAATACACTATACTCAGTGTATTTGAAATATGGCGCCATGGCGCGCGCCGCTATTTTGATTGGTCAGCGCTGAATGCGGGCGGCCAATTAGCATAGCGGCACTCGCCACGGCGCCATGTGTAAAATCTAAAGTAATGGGTGGATTTTACAAATGGCGCCATGGCGAGCCATATACCATAGTGCTGCTATACATGTGCTGTAATGTACCGCCATATACTATAGCGCTGCTATACATGTAATGTAATGTACCACCATATACCATAGCGCTGCTATACATGTACTGCCATATACCATAGCGCTGCTATACATGTACTGTAATGTATCGCCATATACTATAGCGCTGCTATACATGTAATGTAATGTACCACCATATACCATAGCGCTGCTATACATGTACTGCCATATACCATAACGCTGCTATACATGCGCTGTAATGTACCACCATATACCATAGTGCTGCTATATATATACAGTTAGGTCCAGAAATATTTGGACAGTGACACAAGTTTTGTTATTTTAGCTGTTTACAAAAACATGTTCAGAAATACAATTATATATATAATATGGGCTGAAAGTGCACACTCCCAGCTGCAATATGAGAGTTTCCACATCCAAATCGGAGAAAGGGTTTAGGAATTATAGCTCTGTAATGCATAGCCTCCTCTTTTTCAAGGGACCAAAAGTAATTGGACAATGGACTCTAAGGGCTGCAATTAACTCTGAAGGCGTCTCCCTCGTTAACCTGTAATCAATGAAGTAGTTAAAAGGTCAGGGGTGGATTCCAGGTGTGTGGTTTTGCATTTGGAAGCTGTTGCAGTGACCAGACAACATGCGGTCAAAGGAACTCTCAATTGAGGTGAAGCAGAACATCCTGAGGCTGAAAAAAAAGAAAACATCCATCAGAGAGATAGCAGACATGCTTGGAGTAGCAAAATCAACAGTTGGGTACCTTCTGAGAAAAAAGGAATTGACTGGTGAGCTTGGGAACTCTAAAAGGCCTGGGCGTCCACGGATGACAACAGTGGTGGATGATCGCCGCATACTTTATTTGGTGAAGAAGAACCCGTTCACAACATCAACTCAAGTCCAGAACACTCTCAGTGAAGTAGGTGTATCTGTCTATAAGTCAACAGTAAAGAGAAGACTCCAAGACAGTAAATACAAAGGGTTCACATCTAGATGCAAACCATTCATCAATTCCAAAAATAGACAGGCCAGAGTTAAATTTGCTGAAAAACACCTCAAGAAGCCAGCTCAGTTCTGGAAAAGTATTCTATGGACAGATGAGACAAAGATCAACCTGTACCAGAATGATGGGAAGAAAAAAGTTTGGAGAAGAAAAGGAACGGCACATGATCCAAGGCACACCACATCCTCTGTAAAACATGGTGGAGGCAACGTGATGGCATGGGCATGCATGGCTTTCAATGGCACTGGGTCACTTGTGTTTATTGATGACATAACAGCAGACAAGAGTAGTCGGATGAATTCTGAAGTGTACCGGGATATACTTTCAGCCCAGATTCAGCCAAATGCTGCAAAGTTGATTGGACGGCGCTTCATAGTACAGATGGACAATGACCCCAAGCATACAGCCAAAGCTACCCAGGAGTTCATGAGTGCAAAAAAGTGGAACATTCTGCAATGGCCAAGTCAATCACCAGATCTTAACCCAATTGAGCATGCATTTCACTTGCTGAAATCCAGACTTAAGACGGAAAGACCCACAAACAAGCAAGACCTGAAGGCTGCGGCTGTAAAGGCCTGGCAAAGCATTAAGAAGGAGGAAACCCAGCGTTTGGTGATGTCCATGGGTTCCAGACTTAAGGCAGTGATTGCCTCCAAAGGATTCGCAACAAAATATTGAAAATAAAAATATTTTGTTTGGGTTATGTTTATTTGTCCAATTACTTTTGACCTCCTAAAATGTGGAGTGTTTGTAAAGAAATATGTACAATTCCTACATTTTCTATCAGATATTTTTGTTCAACCCTTCAAATTAAACGTTACAATCTGCACTTGAATTTTGTTGTAGAGGTTTCATTTCAAATCCAATGTGGTGGCATGCAGAGCCCAACTCGCGAAAATTGTGTCACTGTCCAAATATTTCTGGCCCTAACTGTATATGTAGTTCACTCACGTTGACTTAACAAGTTCTGTCAGTTACAGTATGTCAACTACATACATATTCTAGACTACCCGATTTTTTAGTATCACTATATAATTATGCTGTCCTAGAAAATCTTAGATCGTTTGTACCGTACAATGATCACAGGACAGCATTTTTTTCCACCATATTTCCCTGTTATTAATTTTTCTCACCTTTTTTCTGTTCATTGAATAATAGAAGTACAACTTATCCCACAAAAAGACAAGCCCTCAATTGGATGTGGAGAAAAATAAATGTAAAATAGCAGTGTCACTAAACTCTAAGGCTGAAGGCACATCATCCGACATGATCCCAGTGCCTCGCGCAAGTACAATGCGAGATAAACTCGCATTGCACTAGGACAAGTGATTTTCTATAATGTCGGGCACATTGGTGCGCATTTTAAGCATTGAACTCGCAAAGCGAGTTTCAGTCGTGGCATGCTGCGACTGCATGCGAGTTGTAAGCATGAGCTATCAATAGAAATCAATGGGGAGCCAGAGCCCGCAAGCTGCGCAGAGCCTTCCGTCGGACCGGCCCCGCCAGGTACTGAGGCTGTGATCCCGGCTGTGATCTCTGTGACAGCCGGGACCTGTGTGCGGCTTTACCCGCCGCGCTGATGGCGGTGGAGGCGGATGCCCTCCCCCTCCTCAGGCCTCCACCTTCTCCAGATGGCCCCACCTGTCACTGCCCCCCACCCCCGATGCCGGGACCTGATTGCGGCTTCACCCGCCGCGATGCCCTACCCCTCCTCAGTCCTCCCCCTCCTCAGGCCTCCCCCTCCTCTGGCCTCCCCCTCCGATGTCGGGTCTGTATGAGGCTTGACCCGCCGCGCTGCTGGCGGCGGGGGCGGATGCCCCCCCATGTTCAGGCCTCCCTATTCCCTGGATTGCCCCCACCTGTCTCTGCCATTCACCCTAACCCCCCCCCGATCCCCGTGTCTCACCGCTCCTCGATCCCGCCGGTGCAGCAGCCGCTCTGCCTCCTCTCCTCGCTGGAACGCCTCTCCTCCAGTGCTGCTCCGTCCTGAGGTAAGTACCGTATGAATGAATGAAACAATGAATCAATGATTGAATGAGTGAGTGGGTTCGTGGATATGTGGGTGCATGGGTTAGAGGATGCGTGGGTGCATGGGATGTGTGAGTGCATGGGGTTTAGTGGATGTGTGGGTGCATGATGCGTGGTGTGTGCGTGGATGTGTGGGTGCGTGGATGTGTGGGTGCGTGGATGTGTGGGTGCGTGGATGTGTGGGTGCGGTGGGTCGTGGATGTGTGAGTGCGTGGATGTGTGGGTGCGTGGGTACGTGGATGTGTAGGTTAGTGGATGCGTGGATTAGTGGATGTGTGGGTACGTGGATGCGTGTGTACGTGGATGTGTGGGTTAATGGATGCGTGGGTGCGTGGATGTGTGGGTGCGTGGATGTGTGGGTGCGTGGATGTGTGGGTGCATGGATGTGTGGGTGGGTGGGTTAGTGGGTGTGTGGATGTGTGGGTGCGTGGGTACGTGGATGTGTGGGTTAGTGGATGCGTGGATTAGTCGATGTGTGGGTACGTGGATGCGTGCGTACGTGGATGTGTGGGTTAATGGATGCGTGGGTACGTGGATGTGTGGGTGCGTGGATGTGTGGGTGCGTGGATGTGTGGGTGCATGGATGTGTGGGTGCGTGGGTACGTGGATGTGTGGGTTAGTGGATGCGTGGATTAGTGGATGTGTGGGTACGTGGATGCGTGCGTACGTGGATGTGTGGGTTAATGGATGCGTGGGTACGTGGATGTGTGGGTGCGTGGATGTGTGGGTGCGTGGATGTGTGGGTGGGTGGATGTGTGGGTGCGTGGATGTGTGGGTGCGTGGATGCGTGGGTTAGTGGGTGCGTGGATGTGTGGATGCGTGGATGTGTGGGTGCGTGGATGTGTGGGTGCGTGGATGTGTGGGTGCGTGGGTTAGTGGATGCGTGGGTACGTGGATGTGTGGGTGCATGGGTACGTGGATGTGTGGGTGCGTGGGTTAGTGGATGCGTGGGTGCGTGGGTGTGGGTGCATGGATGTGTGGGTGCATGGATGGATATTTGCGTATGTGTGACTGCATGTGTGGATGTGTGCACGAAAGGATGTGTACATGCGTGGATAATGGATGGATGGATGCAACAAGGTATCAAGTGTCCTCTTCTAGTCTCAGGGATCATAGTCATGGTGCACTGTATGACAGATCATTGCCATACAGTGCACCATAACTCTGACCCCAGAGACTGTAGGAAGAGGACACTTGATCCCTTGCTGCAATCTCTGGAGCAGAGGCGATCGAGCATTGTGGGACCTTCGTTGTGGACTACGTCGGAGGCGATCGAGCGTCGCGGGACCTTCGTTATGGACTACGTCGGATCTTTCTAATAAAGATGGAGTCTGAATTTTGTTTGTGTTTTTTTCCAAATAAAAATATTTTACTCTGTGTGTATTTATTGACTACTTACCAGAGATTCCTAATGGCGGGTCTAACATTGGCCCAATATTATGAATCTCGGGCTTAGTGCCAGCTGCCAATAAAAAGCTGGCATTAACCCCTTTATTACCCAGTTTGCCACCAGCACCAGGGCAACTGGAAGAGCATGGGTACAGCGCCAGAAAATGGCGCTTCAATGAATGCGCCATTTTCTGGGGCGGCTGCGGGCTGCAATTCGGAGCATGGGGGGCCCAGAACGCTTGGGCCTCTCCATGCTGCGGATTCCAGCCCCCAGCTGTCTAGTTGTACCTGGCTGGACCAAAAATATGGCGGAGCCCCACGTCATTTTTTTTTTCTAGAATTTGTTCTAGAAATAAAAAAATGGGCTTCGCTGTATTTTTGGTTGCCAGCAAGGTACAATGAGGCAGCTGGGGGTTGGTGGCAGTCCGTAGCTTCCAAGTTGTACCTGGCTGGACCAAAAATATGGCGAAGCCCCACGTCATTTTTTTTTAATTACTTCTACCAATAAAATGACATGGAGCTTTGCCATATTTTTGGTTGCCAGCCAGGTACAACTTGGCAGTTGGGGGGCTGCAATCCTCATCATGGAGAGATCCAAATGTTGTGGGCCCCCCACGCTGCAAATTGCAACCCACAGCCCACCAGAAAATAGCGCATTCATTGGAGGTGCCATTTTCTGGTGCTGTACCCCAACTCTTCCAGTTGCCCTTGCGCTGGTGGCAATGCTGGTTGCACACAGGGGCTCTCCGTGCGCGACATGGTGTCCGCTAACAATTGTTAGCGGACACCATGTTGCATATGGAGAGCCCCCGTGTGCCTAAACATTGGAACTCCCCCACAAGTGACGCCATTATGCATCTGGATTTGTTCCTTGGGGGTCTAGTTTCCAAAATGGGGTCACTTGTGGGGGAGCTCGAATGTTGAGGCACACATGGGGCTCTCCATACGCGACATGGTGTCCGCTAACAATTCCAATTGTTAGCGGACACCTTGTCGCGTATGGAGTGCCCCTGTGTGCCTCAGCACTGGAGCTCCCACACAAGTGACCCCATTTTGGAAACTAGACCCCAAGAAACAAATCTAGATGCATAATGAGCACTTTGAAGCCCCAGGTGCTTCACAATTTGATCCGTAAAAATAAAAAAATAAGATTTTTGTGGAAGAAAAATATTTTTTTCATTTTTACGGATCAATTTGTGAAGCACCTGGGGCTTCAAAGTGCTCATTATGCATCTAGATTTGTTCCTTGGGGGTCTAGTTTCCAAAATGGGGTCACTTGTGGGGGAGCTCCAATGCTGAGGCACACAGGGGTTCTTCAAACGCGACATGGTGTCCGCTAACAATTTGAATAGAAATCAGCTCAAATTGTTAGCTGACACAATGTGCATTTGGTGAGCCCCTGTGTGCCTAAACATTGGAGCTCCCCCACAAGTGACCCCATTGATTGACAAATAAGTGGCAGCAAATCAGTGCAGTCTTGACACCAGGAGAAGGTGCTAGTCTGTCGGATCGCAGTAGGAATTAAAAAATCTCACTAGCACCGCACTAGCACCCCACTAGCACCGCACTAGCACCCCACTAGCACCCCACTAGCACCGCACTAGCACCGCACTAGCACTATTACACGCATCAAACTCGCATCAATATCGCGCTTCAAAAACGCGCCGTTTTTGAGGGATCAGTGTGCCTTCAGCCTAATGGTACATTTACACGCGGCCACAGGAAGGTAGGAACAGGCAGGCACCGGACACAAATTGTGCCTGTTGCCTTGAAAAGACCTCGATGTGGTTGCGTGTAATTCAGGACTTTCCTTCCTTCAGGGAAGACACAGGAAGGAAAGTCCTGAATTACACGCATCCACATCGAGGTCTTTTCAAGGCAACAGGCACAATTTGTGTCCGATGCCTGCCTGTTCTTACCTTCCTGTGGCCGCATGTAAATGTACCATTATGGTCCCTTTACACGCTTCCACAGGAAGGTAAAAACAGGCAGGCATCGGACACAATTGTGCCTGTTGCCTTGAAAAGACCACGATGTGGCGGCGTGTAAGTCAGGACTTCCCTTCCTGTGTCTTCCCTGAAGGAAGAAAAGTCTTGATTTGCATGCCGCCAAATTGTGGTCTTTTCAAGGCAACAGGCACAATTGTGTCCGATGCCTGCCTGTTTCTACCATCCTGTGGCCGCGTGTAAAGGGACCATTAGGGTACCGTCACACCTGGAGATATCGTCGGCGATTTCTTTGGCGACGCACGTGCGTGCGCACGTTTTTGGCAGTCGACCAACGTCGCCGTCGCCTATTTACACGTGGCGATAACTCAGCCGACGATTAGGTGATGAGCCGGGCCGGAAGTTGCCTGTGCGTCGCCCAAGCCCCACGGGGGATCAAGTCGGTGGTGGACGCTTCCGCGTCACACAGAGCAACCACATTAGCGACGTGGGCGTAATTTGGCCCATGTCTCGGAGGTAGGTGTTACACATTATGTTGTGTGACGCCTCGAAGAAGTGTGATTGGTTGCAAACAAACACCAATTACTGTGTCCTTGTTCGCAGCGCCACATCGTAAAATGTAAGCATGCATGTGCGTATTGGCTCGGTGCTTAGTTAACTCTCGTGTGATGTGTAGCGGATTATTGCAATAGGCATTGGCGTGGGCAACAAGGTAAAACAGGGCGCTCGCGTGTCGAGTAATTGTATAGTGAAGCCGTATGGTGCTTTATGTTGTGTGTTGTGCACTATGTTGCCTAATAAATTCACTCTTGCTTTGTTGGTCAGGATAATATTGGAACATTGACCAAGTATGTGTGTGCACAGATATTTGTGTGTTTGCAGTTATGTGGGACATATGTATTGTTCACCTAACATTTCCTTGTCCATGTGTGTGTACAGAATATGTATAATTAAATACATGTATATGGAGGAAAACACACACAGGCACCATACAGTGTCACGACAAAGGCCTGTCCCTGGGTGCCGTACATATGTCCCCAGTGCTTATGTACCCCTATAAATCAAACATTATGTCACCATACGAATTTGGGAACACCATACTGGGACATGCTTCTCTTTCCTGCGACAAATAAACACACAGTATTTGTAACATAATTAATGTAATTTAGTCGCGGCCTTTGAAGCAACTCTGCATTCAATATACAAAAATCCCAAGGTTCAGAATAATGAAACAAACACTAAACACAGGTGTATGGTTGTGTAGGTCAAGATTATTTTGCACATTTGGTCTCCGTGTGGCCACAACAGGCCCAATGTCCATATGCAATGTGTACGCCAAATCCAAACCCAAAATACTGGAATCCACAAAAACAATTCATATGGTTGCAGGGACACATATCTACAGTGCCTACAAGTAGTATTCAACCCCCTGCAGATTTAGCTGGTTTGATAAGATGCCAATAAGTTAGAGCCTTCAAACTGCAAACGAGAGTAGGATTTATTAACAGAAGCATAAATCTTACAAACCAGAAAGTCATGTTGCTCAGTTGAATTTTAATAAATTTTAAACATAAAAGTGTGGGTCAATTATTATTCAACCCCTTGGTTTAATATTTTGTGGAATAACCCTTGTTTGCAATTACAGCTAATAATCGTCTTTTATAAGACCTGATCAGTCCGGCACAGGTCTCTGGAGTTATCTTGGCCCACTCCTCCATGCAGATCTTCTCCAAGTTATCTAGGTTCTTTGGGTGTCTCATGTGGACTTTAATCTTGAGCTCCTTCCACAAGTTTTCAATTGGGTTAAGGTCAGGAGACTGACTAGGCCACTCCATCACCTTGATTTTTTCCCTCTTGAACCAGGCCTTGGTTTTCTTGGCTGTGTGCTTTGGGTCGTTGTCTTGTTGGAAGATGAAATTACGACCCATCTTAAGATCCTTGATGGAGGAGCGGAGGTTCTTGGCCAAAATCTCCAGGTAGGCCGTGCTATCCATATTCCCATGGATGCGGACCAGATGGCCAGGCCCCTTGGCTGAGAAACAGCCCCACAGCATGATGCTGCCACCACCATGCTTGACTGTAGGGATGGTATTCTTGGGGTCGTATGCAGTGCCATCCAGTCTCCAAATGTCACGTGTGTGGTTGGCACCAAAGATCTCGATCTTGGTCTCATCAGACCATAGAACCTTGAACCAGTCTGTCTCAGAGTCCTCCAAGTGATCATGAGCAAACTGTAGACGAGCCTTGACATGACGCTTTGAAAGTAAAGGAACCTTACGGGCTCGTCTGGAACGGAGACCATTGCGGTGGAGTACGTTACTTATGGTATTGACTGAAACCAATGTCCCCACTGCCATGAGATCTTCCCGGAGCTCCTTCCTTGTTGTCCTTGGGTTAGCCTTGACTCTTCGGACAAGCCTGGCCTCGGCACGGGAGGAAACTTTCAAGGGCTGTCCAGGCCGTGGAAGGCTAACAGTAGTTTCATAAGCCTTCCACTTCCGGATGATGCTCCCAACAGTGGAGACAGGTAGGCCCAGCTCCTTGGAAAGGGTTTTGTACCGCTTGCCAGCCTTGTGACCCTCCACGATCTTGTCTCTGATGGCCTTGGAATGCTCCTTTGTCTTTCCCATGTTGACCATGTATGAGTGCTGTTCACAAGTTTGGGGAGGGTCTTAAATAGTCAGAAAAGGCTGGCAAAAGAGATAATTAATCCACACATGTGAAGCTCATTGTTATTTGTGCCTGAACTACTTCTTAATACTTTAGGGGGACCAAACAGAATTCTGGTGGTTTGAGGGGTTGAATAATAAATGACCCTCTGAATTAACTTTTAACGCTTTAAAAAAAACAAAAAACAAAAGAAAAAATTTTTTTTGTGGCACTGCATTTCCCACTTCCAGGCTGATCTACAGTCCAAATGTCACAATGCCAAGTTAATTCCGCATGTGTCAACCAGCTAAATCTGCAGGGGGTTGAATACTACTTGTAGGCACTGTATATACCATCCCCATCATCTTCTTCATTGTTGAGGCCACTGAGGCTACACTATGTTGGGCTGCCACGACAGCGCTCTGATGCAGACAATAGTTGACATGTAATGACAATTTTGTTGGTGCTAACACACATTTTTGGCCATCGCACATCTCTGCACTCTGAACACACACAGCTGCAAACACACAGGCCACATCAATGCGCTACTTTATAGTATGTACGCTCCTGGGTAATACACCTCTGGACGCACACATCATCAAATATGGCGCCGAAGAACAAGACTACCAATCGGAACGCTCGAGCTGCCACCAATCCACGCCGACCGGCAGAGGTAGTAACTACGCCCAGAAACGCCTACCGGAAATGTTTAGGCAATGTGTGCTGTCGCTCTTGACATTGCTATTGACACGTTACACACGGCGATCAGTACACATCGCCCCAGAATGGTTGCCTGGTTTCAGAGCTGTGCTGTGAAACCAGGCGACCACTCAGATGTGTCGCCCTCGCCCAGTCATATTAGGCGACGCTTTGTCGATATCGCCGCCAATAGGCCACGCCTTAGCGTCGCCAAAGAAATCGCCGACGATATCTCCAGGTGTGACAGTACCCTAAGGGTACCTTTACACGCGGCTACATTTCTAGGGTGGCTACAGGTAACTTACTGGTTGCAGTGAAATCATGGAGAGATTATTCCATTTGTACACAGCAACAAGATAGAACCTTGTCTCCATAATTTCACTGCAA
Organism: Allobates femoralis; assembly: GCA_033576535.1. NCBI lineage: Eukaryota > Metazoa > Chordata > Amphibia > Anura > Aromobatidae > Allobates > Allobates femoralis. Next base: position 357,308,612 of record JARQOC010000004.1, read on the forward strand.
CCAGTAAGTTACCTGTAGCCACCCTAGAAATGTAGCAGCGTGTAAAGGTACCCTAAGGGTACCTTTACACGCCGCTACTGGCGGGTGGATACAACCAGCTACATGCTACAAATGTAGCTTGTAGCGGCAATGTACCCCGTAGTAGCGGCATGTGAAGACGGTAGGAGACACCCGGCAACAGATGCATCTGTTTCCGAGCACTGCCCTGAAACAGGTGGATACCCAGGCGATTGTAGCGAGCTGTATCGGCGTGTAAAGAAGCAACAGAAGGGATGTGTCGACACCAGGCTATGTACCTGGTATGTAGCTGGGGCGTGACACAGGCCCCGGGATACCGCCCCCCTTTAGCGATCATTGGTGGAAGCTCCTGCGTTACGATTGGTAGACGATGCATAGGGCGGCATATTTAAGGAGCTGACCAGTCACACTACACAATTGCTCGAGCGTCATGTATTAAACAGCCTCCTGCGATGCGTGGCCAATCATGATGTCCTTGCTTTGTCCTATCAGCGTACGGACGTCTCGTAATCCACAATTGTAGCACGCCTATGTGTTGTCCCTGCTGCACCAGGTCCGCCCATATTAGCTTGTTGTAGTGGTGTGTAAATGAGGTAAGGTAAGCTACAGATGGCTACTTGAGACACCCGGCGGTGTATCCGGGGATAGATGTCACGTAGCGTAACGCACCTTGTGGCGGCGTGTAAAGATGGTGCGTTTACCGTTTGTAACCGTTTGTGCGTGCTCGTGCACGTGAAGTAGCTGGTTGTATCCACCCGCCAGTAGCGGGGCGACATATCGCCTGTAGAATTCCCAGCCGAGATTGCGTGTAAGGGTACCTTTACACACCACAACCACAGGAGACATTTTTGGCGGCGATATGTCGCCCTAGAATTATAGCCGCCAAATTGCCTCCTAATTGCGGCGTGTATTTCCAGAATTTGGTGGCGAGAAACCAAATGTCGCCTGGTTCCAATTTCAGAGCACTGCTCTGAAATCAGGCGACCAGAGCGAGGCGACATATCGCTGCCAAATTCCCGAAATACACACTGCAATTAGGAGGCAATATGGCGACGATAATTCTAGGGCGACATATCGCCGCCAAAAATGTCTCCTATGGTTGTGGTGTGTAAAGGTACCCTTACACACAATCTCGGCTGGGAATTCTACAGGCGATATGTCGCCCCGGAACAATAGCGGTGAAATTGCCTCGCAGTTGCGGCGTGTGATTGGGGAATTTTGCGGCAATAAATCGCCTCTTGCCTGTCGCCTGATTCCTGAGCACTGCTCTATAATCAGCCGCAATCATGAAGGCGAGATTTCCGGGTTTTGGCGTGTGATAGGGTGACAGTGATGGAATCTGCGTCGCCTATGATTTCCCGTAGGCGTGCCACAGCGTGCTGGAGTCCGCGCCCAGTCTGCGATGATTGGTAGTGGCTACTGTGTTCCCATTGGCTGTCAGTTCACAGGGCACCATATTTGAAGAGCTGTCCGTTCAGCAACACACACATCTTCAATGGCGTCATGTATTAGCCAGCCTTCCAGAGCAGGCTGACCAATCGTAACACTGTTTCGTTGTCCAATGAGCGCGTATGGGTCGCTGTGAAAACCACTGTGGCACGCCTATCTCCTCACAGTGCTGATCATGTACGCCCCCATTGCATTTGGGATTGCAGCGTGTGAAGCAGCGAGGGAATTCGACCGGATTGGTTCCGCTGTGGGTGAGGCGATTTCCAGAACGACACATCGCCTTTCTTTCAGGGCAAGATTGCGGTTTGTAATTCCGCCATCGGCGATCTGGGCGACCATGAAAAACATGCATGCGCACGTTAGATCGCCTCATATCGCCAGTCGAGATTGCTGCGTGTAAAGGTACCCTAATAGAAACAAGTGCTCCACTTCTGTATTTAATCACCCACTCCTTGTTTTAATCAGCCACTTTTGGTTTTGGCTACAAAAACTGCAAGAGCACTTACGTAAAAATACACAGCAAATACGCAGTGTGTGAATGCACCCTAATGGTACCTTCACACGCTGCAATAACGCCTGGCAATATGAGTCAATCTAATGTGCGCGTGCACGTTTTTCATGCTCGCCTCAGATTCCGATGGTGGCATCACACGCCGCAATTGCGCCCTGAAAGTAAGGCGATGTGTCGCTCCGGAAATCGCCTCACGTACAGCGGAAGCAATCCTGCCTAATCACATCCCCAGTTCACACGCTACGCCGCAATCTTAAAGGCAATGTGGGCGTACATGTTCAGCGCGGTGAAGAGATAGGCGTGCCTTAGTGGTTTACACCGCGCCCCATACGCGCTCATTGGACAACGCAACAGCGTTACGATTGGTCAGCTCTGGTAGGCTGGCTAATACATGACGCCATTGCCATTGTGTGGCACTGGACGGACAACTCTTCAAATATGGCGCTGTGTCAATTGATAGCCAATGGGAGCACAGTAGCCCACACGAATCAGTTCACACGGGGCACGGACTAAAGCATGCTGTGGCATGCCTACGGGAAATCATAAGTGATGCTGATTACATCACTATCACCCTATCACATGCCACAACACGGAAATATCGCCTTCATGACTGAGGCTGATTTCAGAGCAGTGCTCAGGAATCAGGCGAGAGGCAATTTATCGCTACAAAATTCCCCAATTACACGCTGCAACTGTGAGGCAATTTCACGGCGATTGCTCCAGGGCGACATATCGCCTTTAGGATTGCCAGCCAATATTGCGGCGTGTGAAGGTACCATTAGGCTGGTTTCACACGGCAGTTTTTTCCCTGATCAGGCTTCATCCAGTTTTGTGTCAAAACCTGGAGTGTCTCCAAAACCCAGAACAGGTGTCAATCTTTCAATTATAGTTTTTCACTGCACGTTCCTCTCTTGATTCCTCTCCTGGTTTTGGCACAGAAACCGGATGGAACCTGATCAGGGAACAATTGCAGTGTGAAACCAGCCCCTGGGCCAGCCTTCAATAATAATTCATTTCTTCATTAGTTTCAAACCCCTGATATTTACTTTGGAATCTGATCCCTGCTGTAGACTTTTCTGCATGTGGTGCTGCCTAGTGATGGTGCTGCCTAGTGATGAGCGAATGTAATTGTCACTATTTGCTACTAGCATGAATGGTACGGTATTCGTGATACTCATTACTCGGCAAGTATTGCTGGTGCTCGTGAGTGATGTGTCGATCGTTATCGATCTGACACAAATTGACAGCTCCCTTCAGTACACAAAGGGAGTCGTCCCCCAGTGAGAGAAAATTGAATGTTAGGGTCTCTCCGGGGAACGGGGGAGGGGGGACAGCAAGGTGTTTTATGCAGTGAAAACGCAAAAAACCCACCCTCCTGCCCTGTCCATGAAATAATCGTATGCTAGCCGGATGTGGTGTGGGTGAAGCCTATCACTAATTGACTAACATTAGACTTGCTATTCGGAAAAATATGCGAGTATTAAAAAGTACTAGCGAGTGTGAATATTTCGCTACATCAATAGTGCTGCCATCTTCACTAACTCCCATGTATCAATAAGGCTGGCTTCACACCACGGTGTGATCCGGTCCGGAGCTGTCCGGGATGACCCAGACAGCCCCGGACCGGATAAGCACACAGAACCGGAGGGCCAAATGTGCCCTCCGGTCCTGTGTGCAGCCGGATAGCTGTAATTGCAGCCGCAGCTGCTGATTTTTCAAGACCGCGGCTAGCATGGAGCTAGCTGAGGTCCTGAAACAACAGCGGCATGCAGCAGCCGGTATCTGGTTCCCGGATTATCCCGGACCGGGGCAATCCGGACTCATAGGCTCCCATGTTAGGGAGAACCGGATTGCCCCGTATCCGGGAGAATCCGGGACAATCCGGCTATTTGGGGAGATTTTTCTCCCCGGACACAAAAACGTTGCAAGCAACATTTTTGTGTCCGGTGAGAATAATCCGAATTCTCCCAGATTCATCCGGAGAGATGAAACTGGATGGCAGAGAGCTGCCATACGGCTCCATCCGGCCCCATAGGCTAATATGGGGCCGAAAAAACGGTCCGGGGCTGTCTGGTTTACACCGGACAACCCCAGACCGGATCACACCTTGGTCTGAATCCAGCCTAAGGCTTCACTTCTGGAGTGATTTTCCTGTTCTACAGCTCATGAATGGTCATGTCCTTTTCTCCTTTTCTCCTTTTTTGCAGTTTGTATGAGCTGCCCTCCCTATTAACCAATAATAATAATGCTTTGCTTTCTCTCTTTGATTTTCCATGTACACCCCGAATTCCCTTCCCCACTGCTAACTCAAATAATGAGAGAATCAAGGGGTAGAGCAGAGAGAGGCCAACAGCCAGCAGATCTGTGTCAAACATGGAAGAACAGCTTGCTAGGTGAAGAACTCAGCAAAATGGGAGGAAATTAGTATTTAGTAGATTTGTGTCAGGACATATGCAAACTAGTTAAGCATCAAAAGCTCCAGTGTTCATCATCACAATTATATATATTCTGAGGGAAATTACATTTATAATAAAGCAATGGGGGGTGTTTTTTTGGTTCTCTCATATGCTCTGTCTTTTATATTTGTTTCCTCAGGAAAAATACGTGAACATTATTCATATAGAATCAAGAAAGTCTAAAAACAGCAGCTCTGAGGCCGAGGTCTATGCAGAATTTGAATGTACGAAGAAAAAAGGCCAGGAATTAATTCATCTGCTAAAGCTTCAGCCAAATGTTATCTCCTTGAATCCTGCAGAAATAAAATGGCGAGAAGATGAAGGCAAGGCCTCTGCTTATATATCCACATGTTTGAGTATCATAAGATTTATAGGGTTTATTGATAGCTGGATCATAAGTACCGTACATCTTTTTACAGATAATAAATGTAATGTTGATTTTGCCATTGTTAGAAGTAAACCTGGCATTTCAATGAACTCAATACTTTTTTTTATGTGATCTCTCCCTCATAATTTTTTTTTGGCGGTTTTAAAGCAAATGAGCACCCCTCTTAATCTTACTCTTTTTTTGGTTTAAAATTGTTTTTTTGCAACAGCTATTTCAGTGTGATATATGTAATAACTGATGGACACTGTAATATTTCAGGATTGAAATGAGGTTTATTGTACTAACCGAAAATGTGAAATACCGTAAATACTCGTGTATAAGCCAACCCGTGTATAAGCCGACCCCCCTACTATTGCCCCCAAAAACTGGGAAAGCTTATTGACTCACGTATAAGCCAAGGGTGGACTCCAGCACAGGTATACAACCCCCAGCAGTGAGGTATACAGCAGCCTCCCCAGTGGTAGTATACAGCAGCAGCCCCAGTGGTATATACAGCAGCAGCCCCAGTGGTAGTATACAGCAGCCCCAGAGGTATATACAGCAGCCCCAGTGGTAGTATACAGCAGCCCCAGAGGTATATGCAACCCCAGAGGTATATGCAGCCCCAGAGGTATATGCAGCCCCAGAGGTATATGCAGCCCCATATGCAGCCCCAGAGGTATATGCAGCCCCAGAAGTATATACAGCCCCAGAGGTATATGCAACCCCAGAGGTATATGCAGGCCCAGAGGTATATACAGCCCCAGAGGTATATGCAGCCCCAGAGGTATATGCAGCCCCAGAGGTATATGCAGGCCCAGAGGTATATACAGCCCCAGAGGTATATGCAGCCCCAGAGGTATATGCAGCCCCATATGCAGCCCCAGAGGTATATGCAGCCCCAGAGGTATATGCAGCCCCAGAGGTATATAAAGCAGCCCCCCATATCAGTATACAGGCCACCCCTTGGGTAGTAATCCTGTAAAGGAAGAGATTAGTATACTTATCCCTCCACTGTCCCGCTGCCGCTGTCCCGCCGCCACCGCCATCACGCTGCTCCATCTTCATCCAGCGTCTTCCGTCTTCTTTCGGCTTTCTCCTCTGTCACGCAGGCAATGACGTCATTGCCTGCGACCATCGGAGGAAGCCGGAAGAAGACGGAAGACCTGGGTGAAGACGGAAGAGCGGGATGGCGGCGGCGGGACAGCGGCAGCGAGACAGCGGAGGGATAAGTATACTAATCTTTTCCTTTACAGGATTACTACCCAAGGGGGGGCCTGTATACTGATATGGGGGAGGCACTGTATACTGTATACATTGTATACAGTATACAGTGACTCGCGTATAAGCCGAGGGGGGGACTTTTCAGCCCAATTTTTGGGCTGAAAAACTCGGCTTATACGCGAGTATATACGGTATGCATTATTTCAAAATTTGACAGGTGCCAAAGTATGGGCACCCTTTTGATTTTCATGATTTGAATACTCCTAACTACTTTTTACTGACTTACTGAAGCACTAAATTGGTTTGATAACCTCATTGAGCTTTGTACTTCATAGCTCGGTGTATCCAATCATGAGAAAAGCTATTTCAGGAGTCCACTTGCAAGTTGTTCTCCTAGTTGCATCTTCTCTGAGGAGTGGCATCATGGGCTCCTCAAAACAGCTCTCAAATGATCTAAAAAAAAAGATTATTCAACATAGTTGTTCAGGGGAAGGATACAAAAAGTTGTCTCTGAGATTTAACCTGTCAGTTTCCACTGTGAGGAACATAGTAAGGAAATGGAAGACCACAGAGACAGTTCTTGTAAAGGCCAGAAGTGGCAGGCCAACAAAAATATCAGAAAGACAAAGAAGAAGAATGGTGAGAACAGTCAAGAACAATCCACAGTCCACCTCCAAAGACTTGCAGCATCATCTTGCTGCAGATGGTGTCACTGTGCATCGGTCAACAATACAGCGCACACTGCACAAGGAGAAGCTGTATGAGAGAGTGATGCGAAAGAAGCCGTTTCTGCATGCACGCCACAAACAGAGTTGCCTGAGGTATGCAAAAGCACATTTGGACAAGCCAGTTTCATTTTGGAAGAAGGTCCTGTGGACTGATGAAACAAAGATTTAGTTGTTTGGTCATACAACAAGGCGTTATGCATGGCGCCACAAAAACACAGCATTCCAAGAAAAACACTTGCTACCCACTGTCAAATTTGGGGGAGGGTCCATCATGCTTTGGGGCTGTGTGGCCAATGACGGCACTGGGAATCTTGTTAAAGTTGAGGGTCGCATGGATTCCACTTAGTATCAGCAGATTCTTGAGAATAATGTTCAAGAATCAGTGTCAAAGTTGAAGTTACGCCGGGGATGGATCTTTCAGCAAGGCAATGATCCAAAACACCGCTACAAATCTACTCAGGCATTCATGCAGAGGAACAATTACAATGTTCTGGATTGGCCATCCCAGTCCCCAGACCTGAATATCATTGAACATCTGTGGGATGTTTTGAAGCGGGCTGTCCATGCTCGGCGACCATCAAACTTAACTGAACTGGAATTGTTTTGTAAAGAGGAATGGTCAAAAATACCTTCATCCACGATCCAGGAACTCATTAACAGCTTCAGGAAGCGACTAGAGGCTTTTCTGTTGAGGTGCCCATACTTTTGCACCTGTCAATATATGAAATAATGCATATTTCACATTTTTGGTTAGTACAATCAACCTCATTTCAATCCTGAAATATTACTGTGTCATCAGTTATTACATACAGTGCCTACAAGTAGTATTCAACCCCCTGCAGATTTAGCTGGTTGACACATGCGGAATTAACTTGGCATTGTGACATTTGGACTGTAGATCAGCCTTGAAGTGGGAAATGCACTGCAGCCAAAAAGATTTTTTTTTTTTTTTTTTTTTTTAAAGCGTTAAAAGTTAATTCAGAGGGTCATTTATTTTTAAACCCCTCAAACCACCAGCATTCTGTTTGGTCCCCCTAAAGTATTAAGAAGTAGTTTTGGCACAAAGAACAATGAGCTTCACATGTGTGGATTAATTATCTCTTTTGCCAGCCTTTTCTGACTATTTAAGACCCTCCCCAAACTTGTGAACAGCACTCATACATGGTCAACATGGGAAAGACAAAGGAGCATTCCAAGGCCATCAGAGACAAGATCGTGGAGGGTCTCAAGGCTGGCAAGGGGTACAAAACCCTTTCCAAGGAGTTGGGCCTACCTGTCTTCACTGTTGGGAGCATCATCCGGAAGTGGAAGGCTTATGAAACTACTGTTAGCCTTCCATGGCCTGGACAGCCTTTGAAAGTTTCCTCCCGTGCCGAGGCCAGGCTTGTCCGAAGAGTCAAGGCTAACCCAAGGACAACAAGGAAGGAGCTCCGGGAAGATCTCATGGCAGTGGGGACATTGGTTTCAGTCAATACCATAAGTAACGTACTCCACCGCAATGGTCTCCGTTCCAGACGAGCCCGTAAGGTACCTTTACTTTCAAAGCGTCATGTCAAGGCTCGTCTACAGTTTGCTCATGATCGCTTGGAGGACTCTGAGACAGACTGGTTCAAGGTTCTATGGTCTGATGAGACCAAGATCGAGATCTTTGGTGCCAACCACACACGTGACGTTTGGAGACTGAATGGCACTGCATACGACCCCAAGAATACCATCCCTACAGTCAAGCATGGTGGTGGCAGCATCATGCTGTGGGGATGTTTCTCAGCCAAGGGGCCTGGCCATCTGGTCCGCATCCATGGGAATATGGATAGCACGGCCTACCTGGAGATTTTGGCCAAGAACCTCCGCTCCTCCATCAAGGATCTTAAGATGGGTCGTAATTTCATCTTCCAACAAGACAACGACCCAAAGCACACAGCCAAGAACACCAAGGCCTGGTTCAAGAGGGAAAAAATCAAGGTGATGGAGTGGTCTAGTCAGTCTCCTGACCTTAACCCAATTAAAAACTTGTGGAAGGAGCTCAAGATTAAAGTCCACATGAGACACCCAAAGAACCCAGATAACTTGGAGAAGATCTGCATGGAGGAGTGGGCCAAGATAACTCCAGAAACCTGTGCCGGCCTGATCAGGTCTTATAAAAGACGATTATTAGCTGTAATTGCAAACAAGGGTTATTCCACAAAATATTAAACCTAGGTTTTGAATAATAATTGACCCACTCTTTTATGTTTAAAATTTATTAAAATTCAACTGAGCAACATAACTTTTTGGTTTGTAAGATTTATGCTTCTGTTAATAAATCCTACTCTCGTTTGCAGTTTGAAGGCTCTAACTTATTTGCATCTTATCAAACCACCTAAATCTGCAGGGGGTTGAATACTACTTGTAGGCACTGTATATCACACTGAAAGTGCTGTTGCAAAAAAACAATTTTAAACAAAAAAAAAGAGTAAGATTAAGAGGGGTGACCAAACTTTTTCATATGACTGTATATAATGATTTTATGTTGAATGTATTTTTTAACACTTTTTTTTTTAAAAAAGTGAAATCGTTTTTGAAATTTTCTGAAGGCTCCCAATTTTTACACTTTATGTTCTGTACAGAGATTTTTCATCAGTCTCATTATTATGCCAGACAGCATAATAATAATAATAATAATAATAATAATAATAATAATATGTATTGATTTATAAAGCTCTATTAGTTCCATAGCGATTTACATACATTTGCAACACTGTCCCCATTGGAGCTCACAATTTAAATATGCTAACAGTATACCTTTAAAGATAACACCTCTATATACAATAGATAACACAGGATCCTCTGGAAAACTATGTGGTCCACAATAAGTAATGGTCATAACTCATCTCCTCTACTTCCCTTTACTATTGTGTTTTTCCAAAAATAAGACATTGTCTTATTTTCTTTTGACCTCCGGAAAAAGGGCTAGGGCTTAATTTTGAGCGCCTGATGCCATCTGTCAAGCATGGTGGAGGTAATGTGATGGTCTGGGGTTGTTTTGGTGCTGGTAAAGTGGGAGATTTGTACAAGGTAAAAGAGATTTTGAATAAGGAAGGCTATCACTCCATTTTGCAACGTCATGCCATACCCTGTGGACAGCGCTTGATTGGAGCCAATTTCAGTCTACAACAGGACAATGACCCAAAGCACATCTCCTCCAAATTATGCATGAACTATTTAGGGAAGAAGCAGGCAGCTGGTATTCTATCTGTAATGGAGTGGCCAGTGCAGTCACCAGATATCAACCCCATTGAGCTGTTGTGGGAGCAGCTTGACCGTATGGTACACAAAAAGTGCCCCTCAAGCCAATCCAACTTGTGGGAGGGGCTTCCAGAAGCATGGGGTGAAATTTCTCAAGATTACTTCCGCAAATTAACAGCTACAATGCCAAAGGTCTGCAATGCTGTAATTGCTGCAAAGGGAGCATTATTTGCCGAAAGCAAAGTTTGAAAGAGAAAGTTATTATTTCAATTAAAAATCATTATTTCTAACCTTGCCAATGTCTGGACTATATTTTCTATTCATTTTGCAACTCATTTGATAAATAAAAGTATGAGTTTTCATGGAGAACACAAAATTGTCTGGGTAACCCCAAACATTTGAACGGTAGTGTATATGAACCCCCATCCTCATGGAATGTATGAGCCCTCATCTACCTGGTGTATATGGCCCCCCATCTTGGACATGGCCCCTCATTTTGGCACATGGCCCCCTATCCTGCTCATGCCCCCTCATCCTGGCACATGACCCCCTCATTCTGGCACATGGCTCCCCATCCTGGCACATGGCCCCTTGTCCATGATATAATCCCTTATCCTGGATATGGCCCCTTATCCTGGATATGGCCCCTTATCCTGTATATGGCCCCCCATACTGGGTATAGCCCCTTATCCTGGATATGGCCCCCATCCTGGTTATAGCCCCTTTTCCTGTGTATGGCTCCCCATCCTGGGTATGGACCCCCATCCTGGAAATAGCCCCCATCTTAGATATAGCCCGCAATTCTGGTACATGGCCCCCCATACTGGTACATGGCCCCCATCCTGGGATTTGGCCCCCATCCTGGTACATGGCCTTCATCCTGGTACATGACCCCCCATCCTGGGTTTTGTCCCCCCATTCTGGTATATGGCCCTCCATCTTTGGATATGGCCCCCATCCTGGTACATGGCCCCCATCCTGGGATAAGGCCTTCATCCTGGTACATGGCCCCCATCCTGGGATATGACCTCCATCATGGTACATGGCCCCCCATCCTGGGATATGGCCCCCATCCGGGTACATGGCCCCCTGTCATGCTATATGGCCCCACCTGCTGGTGCACACACTAAAATAAAAAACTCTGTGAACTTACTCTCCGTAGTTGCCAGCATCGCCGCCGTCTTCCTGTATCAGTGCTTGCATCGGGTCATGTAACCGGCACAGCATAGTGACATCATTACTGTGGGCCCTGGTCACATGACCTGATGCGAGCACTGATACAGGAAGACGTTCTGCCATCCATTCCTCAGCACTAGCTTCAGCACTGAGGTGATGGACAGAGGGATGCAGTGAATATTACATGAGCCTAATGAACGGTCCCATGTGACCTCCCACTGCCTCTGCAGCCCGCACCAGCCTCCTCCAGCCACTCAAGAGCCACCCTCCACTCCAGCACAGCCCCTCTATAGTTCTGCACTAGGGCTTATTTTTGGAGTAGGGCTTATATTTCAAGCCTACTCCAAAAATGCTGAAAAATTCTGCTAGGGCTTATTTTTGGGGGAGGGTTTATTTTAAGAAAAACAAGGTATGTACTTTGGTCAAATTGGAAAATGCCTATATGTATATCATAGGTCATGTTCCCTGCTTTGATGTGGGCTCATTCGCTGAGTCCACATCTTTTAATGCACATGTTGGCTAATGTGCTCAGCCGACATACGTATCTAATAGCGGCAGGCAGAGCGGAGATCTGCCCCACCTGTTAAATAGTTAAATCTCACTGTCACACTATGACAGCACGATCTTACACACACCAGCATGGAAAGCTCCATTTTCCTCTCCAGCGGCAGCCCAGTGACAAAATTGTGGGGCACCAATGGGTTTTCATGACAGCATGGGATAAGCTAATGACCCGTATCACTGTCATGACTCACTTCCTGTGAACACCTGGCTGATCACAGGCGTTCACAGGAGATGATCATAGGTACTGTGCAGAGCCATGCATCAACATGACTCTGCACAGCACAAACGATGACTCCCTAAGGGGATAAGTAAAAAAAATAGAAATTGAAAAAAAGTTTTTGAAAAAAATTAAAAAAACACAAAAAATTCAAATCACCCCCTTTTGCCCCGTTGAAAATAAAACAATAAAAAATAAATAATAAATAAAAAATGCACATATTTGGAATCGCCACATTCAGATATGTCTGATTTATCAACATATTAAGTAAGTTAATGTGATCGGTAAACACTGTAACAAAAAACACTATCAAAATATTAGCGTTATGTTTTCTTGGTTGCCCAATAACATGCATTAACCAGTGGTTGAAACATCATGTCAACCCAAAAATGGCATTTCTAAAAACGTGAGCCCGAAGGCAAAAAATTAGCCTTTACTGAGCCCCAGATCCCAACAAATGAGAACGTTACGGGTCTCAGAAAATGGCGACAAATGCGCAATTATTTTTTTGACAAATTTCTAGATTTTTTTCACCACTATAATTAAAAAAAATAAATAAATACATGTCAGGTATCTACAAACTCATACTGACCAGGGAAATCATACTGCCAGGTCAGGATTACCAGTGAACATGGTAAGTAAAGAAAAATAAAAACCACTGTGGAGTTGCACTTTTTTTTCCCCAATTACACTGCATTTGGAATTGTGTTCCCATTTTCCAATTACAATATGTGGCAGAATGAACAATATCATTAAAAATTAAAACTTGTCATGAAAAAAGCAATCCCTCATATGCCTAAATTGACAGAAAAATAAAAAATTAATGCTCTTGCAAGAAAAGGAGGAAAAAAAAATGAAAATCACAGGGTGGTAAAGAGGTTGGGTAACCTGATTAAATGGTTTTTGCTAACCTATCTGAGAACATGATGTAGAGGCAAATTAAGAAGACTTAATTTGTCACTTACTGGGAAGCTTGTTACAGTTATGATAAGTTTAGCCCTTTATAACCCCACCCACAACACTGATTGACAGATTTCTGGTACACTGAGTATTGTCAGAAAGCAGACATGGTCATGCTTGAGTATGGCTCTCGACTTTGAAGTTTATGTGAGTTAAGGCCCCGTTACATGGTACGATACCGTGAACGATATTGCTGAAACATCATAGGTTTGGAGTCGTTCAAACTACATTGTTAGGACATGGTTGCGCGTGACACAGAGATATGACTGCAATAAATTGTTGGATCGCTGATCGCAGATTAACGATCCTCGATAAGCCAACCTGCTGCATAATTCTGTGTGACACCGCGATAAAGATGTCGTTAACGACTTCACCTATTCACAACAGTTAACAAGTATCGTTCACTGAGATGTGCGAGCTATAGCTGCTCACTGCATCAATGGTGCGTCGTTCACGATATCTAGACATGTGCACATCTCACCAATGATGTCAAAAAGATGTCCTAATGACCACGTTCCCGTCAGATCGTTGGTGAGATCTTAATGACATTGTAGCGTGTAACGGGACCTTTAGGTAAAGTCACACTAGAGTATGCATGAGTGCAATACAAGAACAATCTCTAATTGGGCTCACCCTATTGTTAGGTAATGATACAGCTCAAATCTGCAATGTTTTCCCTAGTTGTAATAGGACTGAGGTAAACACAGCATGCATTAGCCTCTTCTGCATATTGGATGAGACTTTCCTATTCAAATCTATGGATATGGAAAAAAATCAGATCCCATACGGTGTGGATCATCCATATTGCGATAGTTTATGGACACATTGCAAGTATTAACATATTTGTTCTTCTCATTCTAATGATTGCTTTTATATATATATCTAATATATAAAGCTGAATGTGTGTGTGTATGTATGTGTGTATGTTCAGTCATGGCCAAAAGTTTTGAGAATGATACAAATATTAATTTTAACAAAGTCTACTGTTTCAGTTTTTCTAATGGCAATTTGCATACACTCCAGAATGTCATAAAGAGTGATCATCTTAACAGCAATTACTTGCTAAGTCAATATTTGCCTAGAAAATGAACTTTAACCCCCAAAACACATTTCAATATCATTGCAGTCCTGCCTTAAAAGGAGCAGCTAACATCGTTTTAGTGATTATTCCATTAACCCAGGTGTGGGTGTTGATGAGGACAGGGCTGGCGAACAATCAGTCATGATTAAGAAAGAATGATACCACTGGACACTTTAAAAGGAGGCTGGTGCTTGGTATCATTGTTTCTCTTCAGTTAACCATGGTTATCTCTAAAGAAACACGTGCAGCCATCATTGCACTGCACAAAAATGACCTAATAGGGAAGTGTATCGCAGCTAGAAAGTTTGCACCTCAGTCAACAATCTATCGCATCATCAAGAACTTCAAGGAGAGAGCTTCCATTGTTGTCAAAAAGGCTCCAGGGCGCCCAAGAAAGACCAGCAAGCGCCAGGAACGTATCTTAAAACTGTTTCAGCTGCGGGATCGGTCTACCAGCAGTGCCGAGCAGGTTGGTGTGAGTGCTTATGAGGTGGAGAATCTTTGAGCAAGGCCTGGTTTCAAGGAGGGCAGCAAAGAAGCCACTTCTCTCCAGAAAAAACATCAGGGACCGACTGATATTCTGCAAAAGGTACAGGGAGTGGACTGCTGAGGACTGGGGTAAAGTCATTTTCTCTGATGAATCCCCTTTTCGATTGTTTGGGACATCTGGAAAACAGCTTATTCGGAGAAGAAGAGGTGAGCGCTACCACCAGTCTTGTCTCATGCCAACTGTAAAGCATCCTGAAACCATTCATGTGTGGGGTTGCTTCTCAGCCAAGGGAATCGGCTCACTCACAGTCTTGCCTAAAAACACAGCCATGAATAAAGAATGGTACCAGAATGTCCTCCAAGAGCAACTTCTCCCAACTGTCCAAGAGCAGTTTGGCGCCCAACAATGCCTTTTCCAGCATGATGGAGCACCTTGCCATAAAGCAAAATTGATAACTAAATGCCTCAGGGAACAAAACATAGAAACTTTGGGTCCATGGCCTGGAAACTCCCCAGATCTTAATCCCATTGAGAACTTGTGGTCAATCATCAAGAGATGGGTGGATAAACAAAAACCAACAAATTCTGGCAAAATGCAAGCATTGATTATGCAAGAATTGACTGCTATCAGTCAGGATTTGGTCCAGAAGTTGATTGAGAGCATGCCAGGGAGAATTGCAGAGGTCCTGAAGAAGAAGGGTCAACACTGCAAGTATTGACTTGCTGCATTAACTCATTCTAACTGTCAATATAACCTTTTGGTACTCATAATATGATTGCACTTATTTTTCTGTATGTGATATAAACATCAGACAAACACAAATAAAAACCAGAGGGCAGCAGATCATGTGAAAATATAATTTTGGTGTCATTCTTAAAACTTTTGGCCATGACTGTATGCGTGTATGTATGTATGTATGTGTGTCCGGGATTGGCATCTACACCGTTGCAACTACAGCCACAAAATTTTGCACAGTCACACGTCTGGACCCCAAGAGCGTCATAGGCTATGCTGTGAGGCGAAATTTTAACCCCGCGAGTTCCAGTTCACCAAACAATTTTGCCCCTATCTACATAATGGGGAAAAGGTGAATGGAAAAGTGTTGGAGGAAAAGCGACAGCTATCAGCTATAGCCACAAAATTTTGCACAATCACACGTTTGGACCCTGGGAGCATCATAGGCTATGTTGTGAGGTGAAATTTTAACCCCGCTCGTTCCAATTCACCAAACAATTTTGCCCCTATCTACATAATGGGGAAAAAGTGACAGTTACCAGTTGACAGTTGTGAATGAGAGGGGCTTAATGATAGCGCCAAAGACTAACAGCACATACCAGCATATAGTCACTAAGGTGAGGCCCCAACATGAGATATTCACCACGCACGGGGACATGTATACACACCACATGCCCACAAAGAGTAACAGCAAGTGTATAGTCGCTAAGGTGCAGCCCCAATATTGGATACTCACCACGCACCCGAACACACACACGCCACAAAGAGACACACACACACACACCCCCACGGGGACACACACACACACTACAGCGACACATGCACTCATCTCACAGGGACACACACACCACAAAGAGACACACACAACACAGACTTCCCCCACAGGGACTCACACACATAGCCACCCTATAGGGACACATGCACTCACCCCACAGGGACACACACACACCACAAAGAGACACACACACACACCACACAGACCCCCCCCCACAGGGACACACACACATACACACCCTATAGGGACACATGCACTCACCCCACAGGGATACACACACACCACAAAGAGACACACACACCACAGAGACACACACACACCACACAGATCCCCCCACAGGGACACACACATACTCGCCCTATAGGGACACATGCACTCACCCCACATTGATACACACACACCACAAAGAGACACACACAACAGAGACACACACCACACAGAAACCCCCCCCCCCCACAGGGACACACACACATACACACCCTATAGGGACACATGCATTCACCCCACAGGGACACACACATACACACACCCCAGGGACACACACACCACACAGACAGACACAGATGTGCAGAAATCACCTCACACAACTCGCCTCATACGTGTGCTATCTTTAATTTCCAAACATAAACATCTGATTAATAACAGCCAATGTGCAACTCATGTGCCATATAGGGAATTAAGGCAGATGTCAGTCACATGAGCTGTCTATTATGTGTATGTGTGAGGTAACATATACTGCCTGGCCAGGGGGAGGGTTTACTGTTGGCTGGAGATTTATTAGGCTGCCAATCAATCACAGCTCAGCTTCTATTTTCTTACAGGCCATTAATATGACATATTCAAATTCTATTTTGTTATAGCTAACATCAGTTATTTATTTACCCGGGCGTAGCCGGGTACTACAGCTAGTGTATATATATATATATATATATATATATATATCTACTATATAATCACCAATAATGGTTGTCACAGACTTTCGGGGCTTATGTCGATATCCCACAATGCATCGCGGTGACATTGTGGGATACCGACATAGGCGCCGGGAGAAAGTGACACCGGCGCCACCGCTACCGTCGAGACATCAGAGGCACAAGCCGCTGATCTCCCAATGGTAGCCGTCGCTCATCTCCCGCCGCACGAAGGTCAGCGGCGACGCAGCTGGGAGACGAGCGGCGTCCACACAACCGGAAGTACAATGGCCGCCATATTGGAACACCCAAGTTATGGGTATTCCCATATGGCGGCCAGTAGCGGTGCTGCCGCCCGCCCGCTTTCCTGGCTGCTGGCTCTCCCCCGGCTGCTCCGTACTCCCGCTCGCCCTCTGTTCTCACCCTCCACCGGTGTACCATTGCAGGCTGCCATGGAGAAAGACATTCTGTTTGGAGCCGGTCATGTGACAGGCCCTCTGTGACGTCACATCAGCCCGCCCTGTCACATGACCGTCTTCACACTGATTCTCTTCAGCCTGCAATGGTATGCCGGTGGAAGGGAGAGAGCAGAGGACAGAGGGATAGGGGGACACAGGACAGAGGGACATACAACAGGGGCAGAGGACAGGGGCACACAGGACAGGGGCAGAGGACAGGGGGACACAGGGGCACACAGGACACGGGGACAGAGAACAGGGGCGGAGGACAGGGGCACACAGGACAGGGACACACACAACAGGGGCAGGGGATAGGGGCACACAGGACAGGGGGACACAGAAAAGGGGCAGAGGACAGGGGCACATAGGACAGGGGGACACACAACAGGAGCACACAGGACAGGGGGACACAGGGGCACACAGGACAGGGGGACACAGAACAGGGGCAGAGGACAGGGGCACACAGGACAGGGGGACATACAACAGGGGCAGGGGACAGGGGCACACAGGACAGGGGGACACAGGGGCACACAAGACAGGGGACACATAACAGGGACAGAGGACAGGGGTACACAGGACAGGGGGACACAGGGACAAACAGAACAGGGGGACACACAACAGGGGCAGGGGACATGGGCACATAGGACAGGGGGACACAGGGGCAAACAGGACAGGGGGAAACTGAAAAGGGGCAAAGGACAGGGGGACACAGAACAGGGGAAGAGGACAGGGGGACACAGGGCAGAGGACAGGGAACAGGACAGGGGGACACAGAACAGGGGCAGAGGACAGGGGGACACAGAACAGGGGAAGAGGACAGGGGGACACTGGGCAGAGGACAGGGGCACAGGACAGGGGGACACAGGGCAGAGGACAGTGTGACACAGGACCAGAGGACAGGGTGACACAGGGCCAGAGGACAGGGTGACACAGGGCCAGAGGACAGGGGCACAGGACAGGGGGACACAGAACAGGGGCAGAGGACAGGGGGACACAGGGCAGAGGACAGTGTGACACAGGACCAGAGGACAGGGTGACACAGGACCAGAGGACAGGGTGACACAGGGCCAGAGGACAGGGTGACACAGGGCCAGAGGACAGGGGCACCGGACAGGGGGACACAGAACAGGGGCAGAGGACAGGGGGACACAGGGCAGAGGACAGTGTGACACAGGACCAGAGGACAGGGTGACACAGGGCCAGAGGACAGGGTGACACAGGGCCAGAGGACAGGGGGACACAGGACTAGAGGACAGGGGGACACAGGACCAGAGGACAGGGGGAAAGGGCAGAGGACAGGGGGACACGGGCAGAGGACAAGGGGACACAGGAGTACAAAAATAACAGCCTCTAGTCACTTCCTGTAGCTGTTAATGAGTTCCTGGATCCGGGATGAAGGTATTTTTGACCATTCCTCTTAACAAAACAATTCCAGTTCAGTTAAGTTTGATGGTCGCCGAGCATGGACAGCCCGCTTCAAAACATCGCACAGATGTTCAATGATATTCAGGTCTGGGGACTGCGATGGCCATTCCAGAACATTGTAATTGTTCCTCTGCATGAATGCCTGAGTAGATTTGGAGCAGTGTTTTGGATCATTGTCTTGCTGAAAGATCCATCCCCGGCGTAACTTCAACTTTGACACTGATTCTTGAACATTATTCTCAAGAATCTGCGGATACTAAGTAGAATCCATGCGACCCTCAACTTTAACAAGATTCCCGGTGCCGTCATTGGCCACACAGCCCCAAAGCATGATGGACCCTCCCCCAAATTTGACACTGGGTAGCAAGTGTTTTTCTTGGAATGCTGTGTTTTTGTGGCGCCATGCATAACGCCTTGTTGTATGACCAAACAACTCAATCTTTGTTTCATCAGTCCACAGGACCTTCTTCCAAAATGAAACTGGCTTGTCCAAAGGTGCTTTTGCATACCTCAGGCGACTCTGTTTGTGGCGTGCGTGCAGAAACGGCTTCTTTCGCATCACTCTCCCATACAGCTTCTTCTTGTGCAGTGTGCGCTGCATTGTTGACCGATGCACAGTGACACCATCTGCAGCAAGATGATGCTGCAGGTCTTTGGAGGTGGTTTGTGGATTGTTCTTGACTGTTCTCACCATTCTTCTTCTCTGCCTTTCTGATATTTTTGTTGGCCTGCCACTTCTGGCCTTTACAAGAACTGTCTCTGTGGTCTTCCATTTCCTTACTATGTTCCTCACAGTGGAAACTGACAGATTAAATCTCTGAGACAACTTTTTGTATCCTTCCCCTGAACAACTATGTTGAACAATCTTTTTTTCAGATCATTTGAGAGCTGTTTTGAGGAGCCCATGATGCCACTCCTCAGAGAAGATGCAACTAGGAGAACAACTTGCAAGTTGACACCTGAAATAGCTTTTCTCATGATTGGATACACCGGGCTATGAAATACAAAGCTCAATGAGGTTACCAAACCAATTTAGTGCTTCAGTAAGCCAGTAAAAAGTAGTTAGGAGTATTCAAATCATGAAAATCAGAATGGTGCCCATACTTTGGCACCTATCAAATTTTGAAATAATGCATATTTCACATTTTTGGTTAGTACAATAAACCTCATTTCAATCCTGAAATATTACTGTGTCTATCAGTTATTACATATATCACACTGAAATAGCTCTTGAAAAAAAACAATTTTAAACAAAAAAAAAGAGTAAGATTAAGAGGGGTGCCCAAACTTTTTCATATGACTGTAAGTCTCAAGCAAAATTATCAGGTTTCACATCACTTCAGATCTCAGTCTGTGCGCACATACCATCCACCTACAGTATTGCTGGTATACCTCAAAATATACAGGGTCATTCATTTATAAAATAAAATCGGAATGGCAGGTGATATCAACTTCCTGTTTTTACATTAGTATATGGGAGGGGGACAACTTTTCCAGATGGGTGGTGACGGTGGCGGCCTTTTGAAAGTTGGTCATTTATGATCCAACTTTATTTTTTTCAGTGGGAAGAGGGTTGATGTGACACATCAAACCTATTGAGAATTTCATAAGAAAAACAATGGTATGCCCATTGTGTTGGATTGTCAATGCAACCATCTTCTCCCACTTCTCCCACACACTGATAGCAACACCGCAGAAGAAATACTAGCACAGGCTTCCAGTATCATTTGTTTCAGATGCTACACATCTTGTATCTTCACAGTATAGACAATTGCCTTCAGATAAGGGATGAGTCAAACTTTTTTGTGAATTGTGAAGTTAACAAACAAAACCACCGCTATTGGTCTGACTCTAACCCAAAGTGTATAGATCCCTCCAAGAGGTTTCCATTGATGAGCAATGACCCCACTACCTTTGTACTCCATATACCACACAATACCATTAATTTTTGTGTTCCAACAGTCTTGAAGGGATCTATCCACTGTGGGTTAGTGTCAGACCAATACCGGTGGTTTTGTTTGTTAACTTCACCATTCACAAAAACGTTTGCCTCGTCACTCATCTGAAGGCAATTGTCTATGTTGTGAAGATATGAGATGTGCAGCATCTGAAACAACGGATATGGAATCCTGTGCTAGCATTTCTTCTGCGGTGTTGCTATCAGTGTGTCAAGAGTGGGAGAAGAGGGTTGCATTGACAATCCAACACAATGGGCAGCACTTTGAACACATTATATAAGGGGTCATAAACTTGTAAATAACTTATGGAAGAATAAAGTTACGGTACCTTATTTCCAAGCACACTATTGTTTTTCCCCCTCCCATACTCTAATGTGCCACAAACTGGAAGTTGATATCACCAACTTTTCCCATTTCATTTAGGTGCATCCATATAAATGGTCCTCCCTGTATATATCTACTATATAATTGTCTAATGTTCTCTGTCTGTCATGGAAATCGCGACAGACAGAGGCCGCTCATTGGTGCCCGCCCGAGGCGGGCGCCAATGAGCGCAGACTATGCAAATAGGCGCGAGAATTTAAAGTTCGAATTTTGCGCCTATTTGCAGCCCGACGGTTCCTCACAGACCCCCTGCTCCTCCTGCCCCCACTCCCCGCAGCACCCCCGCTCTTCCTGCCCCCCTCCGCTCCTCCTGCCTCTCCGGCCCTCCTATTCTCCTCCTGCCCCCGCTCCCCGCTGCACCTCCGCTCTTCCTGCCCCCTCCGCTCCTCCTGCCTCTCCGGCCCCCTCCGTTCCTCGCGGCACCCGCACCGCGGCCACCCTCTGCCCCCCGCTCCTCCGGCCCCCTCGTTCCTCATGCCTCCCCGCAGCCCCCCCGCTCCTCTGCCCCCCCTCATTCCTCATGCCTCCCCGCGGCCCCCCCGCTCCTTCTGCCCACCCCCGTTCCTCATGCCCCCCGCTCCTCCGCGGTGATAAAAATTAAAAAAATCCCATAAGGATACTTACCCTCCGCCGGCTTGCTGCTCCACCTCCGTCTTCTAGCTTCTATAGGGTTTGAGGACCTGTCGTTGCCTGGGAAACCGATCGGCTGATCGGTTTCCCAGGCAACGACAGGTCCTGCCATGGGAACTTCAAGACGAAGGTGGACGGGTGAGTATCCTCACATCCTGCCCCCTGCCCCACCCCGCCGCCACCATCCTGCCCCCCCTGCCGGCTCCATCCTGCCCCCCCCTCACTGCCACCATCCTGCCCACCCGCCGGCTCCATCCTGCCCCCCCCTCACCGCCACCATCCTGCCCACCCGCCGGCTACATCCTGCCCCGCCGGCCGACTCCATCCTGCCCCCCCCCCCGCTGGCTCCATCCTTTCTTTCTCCCCGCTGGCTCCATCCTGCCCCCCCACCAGCTCCATCCTGTCCCCCCCACCATCCTCCCCCTGCCACCATCCTGCCCCTCCGCCGGCACCATCCTGCACCCCCCCCCTGCTGGCACCATCCTGCCCCCCCTGCTGGATCCACCCAGCCCCCCCCCGCCAGCTCCATCTTGCCCCCCCTGCCGACTCCATCCTGCCCCCCCGCATCCTTCTTGCCTCCCCGCCGACTCCATCCTGCCCCGCCACCCTCATTCTGCCCCGCTTGCCACCATCCTGCTCCCCCGCCACCATCCTGCCCCCCCACCACCATCCTGCCCCCGCTACCATCCGGCCCCCCCCTGCCGGCTCCATCCTGCCCCCCCTGCCGGCTCCATCCAGCCCCCCGCCGGCTCCATCCTGCTCCCCAACGACTCCATCCTGCCCCCCTGCGGCTCCATCCTGCCCCCCCCGTATCCATCCTGCCCCCCCCGCCAGCTCCATCCTGCCCACCCTGCCGGCTCCATCCTGCCCCCCCTGCCGGCTCCATCCTGCCCCCCGCCGGCTCTATCCTGCCCCCCGCCGGCTCCATCCTGCCCCCCCGCATCAATCCTGCCCCCCCGCCGGCTCCATCCTGCCCCGCCGCCTTCATCCTGCCCCGCTCACTCCATCCTGCCCCCCTGCCAGCTCCATCCTGCCCCGCCGGCTCCATCCTGCCCCTCTCTCCACCATCCTGCCCCCCCGCCACCATCTTGCCCCCGCCGGCTCCATCCTGCCCCCGCCGGCTCCATTCTGCCCCTGCCAGCTCCATCCTGCCCCGCCGGCTCCATCCTTCCCCGCTCGCTCCATCCTGCCCTGCTCGCTCCATCCTGCCCCGCTCACCACCATCCTGCACCTCCGGCTCCATCCTGCTCCTCCGGTTCCATCCTGCTCCGCTCGCTCCATGCTGCCCCGCTCGCCACAATCCTGCCCCGCTCGCTCCATCCTGCCCCCCCGCCTCCATCCTGCCCCGCTCGCTCCATCCTGTGCCGCTCGCCACCATCTTGCTCCTCCGGTTCCATCCTGCTCCTCCGGCTCCATCCTGCCCCACCGGCTCCATCCTGCCCCACCGGCTCCATCCTGCCCCCCCCGCCACCATCCTGCCTCGCTCGCTCCATCCTGCCCCACTTCCACCATCCTGCCCCCCTCCCCACCATCCTGCTTCTCCGGCTCCACCCTGCCCCGCTCACTCCATCCTGCTCCGCTCGCCACCATCCTGCCCGCTGGCTCCATCCTGCCCCCCCACCACTATCCTGCCCCGCTTGCTCCATCCTGCCCCGATCACCACCATCCTGCACCTCCGGCTCCATCCTGCTCCTCCGGCTCCATCCTGCCCGCTCACTCCATCCTGCCCCGCTCGCCACCATCCTGCCCCCCTGCCACCATCCTGCTCCTCCGGCTCCGTCCTGCTCCTCCGGCTCCATCCTGTCCCGCTCCCACCATGCTGCCCTGTTGGGTACATCCTGCCCCACCGCCACTGTGGTGAAATCGCGACCACCGAACCTGGCAGCTCCACAGCGCCTCCTGTTAAACCCAGGTCAGTCAGAGAACTGCCTGAGGATAAAGAAGGGCCGCAGCTGCCTTGCCTGTGCTGGTTTATTAAGGCACCTCTCAGTGAGTGTGGTATATGTCTTCTAGCCCGCAGCTAGAAGCACATATAATCTCCTCCACCCCGTCACTGCCAGAGGCCCTGAATAACCCCAAGCACAAATGCTGCCACCAGCTTCTCGTTTAATATAAGTCCGGTCCGTGGTCGGGCTTATATTGGGTCAGAAACCAACCCAGGTAGCGTTAAATGAGCACACGGACGTGGGAATCATGATCAAGATAAACAGAGCAACTCAAGATTAAATTTATATATTTAATCACGCTAATGGTACACTAGATATTAATATTTACAGTTATTATTAAGATGTTATAAATAGTACAGTCAAATATGCCAATAAAAGGGTAAATGGAATACACAGAATTACACACACGTGAGCAGTTACCTTAGTGCTGATGGCATCACAAGGGCGGCGTGATGCCAATCTGTTCCTTGGGTAATCTCTGGCTTTGGTGGAAAAATGCCTCTTCAGAAGAAATACAAGGTGGAGATGGAGCAGATGAATTTTATACATTATGGGCTGACCCCTGTCTCCACCCATCTCACACCTCTGGGCTGTCTCACAATTCCCACCCCTCTGAGGGAAGATATAGACACCCAAATTCCATAATCTGACCTAGCCGTGTCCGTGGGCATCGCAGACCGAAGACAATACTTTCATATTTTTAGTTATGATTTTATCTTCGTCTGGATATGAAACATGGCTACTCTGAGGACAACCTACTAGCCAATATCATGTTTACATGGCTTACAGTCATCCTACATTCATGTGGATACCAGCCTTGTCACCGTCTAGACGTCACGATCATGGATCTACGCTTGCCATGTTCATAGACAGCGCGGCTCATGAAATATTAACGTTATATTCACGACTCCGTCCAGTCTGCGTTGTAGACACCATTTCCTTTTCACTGGCCTTCCAGGAACTTGGAAGTGTCACCTGATCTCTATCTCCTGCTGATTGCATATCAAAGTTGAGGAAGAGTCCTTTTGTGTGGCCTTGTTGGCCGGCATTTACATACTAATTACTCTATTGCTTGCCAGAGATGAATGACTTCTGCCTTCCAAGGGTGGGGGCTTATCTCTTTATGAGTGAGATGTGCCTTATCAATTGCTTTCTGGGAGGAATGGAATATGGCGGATATGGCAATATTCCATTCCTTACCAATATTCATCACAGCCACCATCCTGCCCTGCTCGCTCCATCCTGCCTCACTCACTCCATCCTTCCCCGCTCGCTCCATCCTGCCCCGCTCGCCCCCATCCTGCCCCCCCACCATCCTGCCCCCCCAGCCACCATCCTGCTCCTCCGGCTCCACCCTGCTCCTCCGGCTCCATCCTGCCCCGCCTGCTCCATCCTACCCCGCTCCCCATCCTGCCTCCCCCGCCACCATCCTGCTCCTCCGGCTCCATCCTGCCTCGCTCGCTCCATCCTGCCCCGCTCGCCACCATCCTGCCTCGCTCGCCACCCTCCTGCCCCACTCGCCACCATCCTGCCCTGCTTGCTCCATCCTGCCCTGCTCGCTCCATCCTGACCCCTGCCACCATCCTGCCCCGCTTGCTCCATCCTGCCCCGCTCGCCACCATCCTGCTTCTCCGGCTCCATCCTGCCCCACTCACTCCATCCTGCCCCGCCGCCACCATCCTGCCCCCCTTGCTCCATCGTGTCCTGCTCGCTTCATCCTGCCCCGCTCGCTCCATCCTGCCCCGATCGCCACCATCTTGCCCCCCCAGTCACCATCCTGCCCCCCCCAGCCACCATTCTGCTCCTCCAGCTCCATCCTGCTCCTCTGGCTCCATCTTGCTCCTCCAGCTCCATCCTGCTCCTCCGGCTCCATCCTGCCCTGCTCCTCCATCCTGCCCCGCTCGCTGCATCCTGACCCCCGCCTCCATCCTGCCCCCCGCTGTTCTTGCTTCCCCGCCTCCATCCTGCCCCCCCTTCTCCATCCTCCCCCCTCTGCCTCCATCCTGCCCCCCCTCTGCATCCATCCTGACCCCCCTCTGCCTCATCCTGCCCCACCCCCCGGCTCCATCCTGCCCACCTGCCTCCAACCTGCCCCCCCGACTCCATCCTGCCCCCCGGCTCCATCCTGCCCCGCTTGCTCCATCCTGCCCCCCGACACCATCTTGCCGTCCTTCCCTGCCACCAGCCTGCCCCCCTGCTCCAACCTGCCCCCCCTGACTCCATCCTGCCCCCCCGGCTCCATCCTGCCCCGCTCGCTCCATCCTGCCCCCCTTCCCCATCACCATCCTGCCCCCTGCTCCATCCTGCCCCCCGGCAGTTAGCGGTCATGTGAACGATCAGCTGATCGGTTTCCCAGGCAACGACAGGTCCTAAAGACCTGTAGGACCTAGAAGACAGAGGTGGAGCGAGTCGACGGACAGGTGAGTATCCTCACTGAGGATTTTTTTACTTTTACTGTGGAGGAGCGGGGTGCCGCGGGGAGCGGAGTATCGCCATATACCATAGTGCTGCTATACATGTACTATAATGTACCGCCATATACCATAGTGCTGCTATACATATACTGTAATGTACCGCCATATACTATAGTGCTGCTATACATGTACTCTAATGTACCGCCATATACTATAGTGCTGCTATACATGTACTGTAATGTACCGCCATATACCATAGCGCTGCTATACATGTACTGTAATGTACCGCCATATACCATAGTGCTGCTATACATGTAATGTAATGTACCGCCATAAACCATAGCTCTGCTATACATGTAATGTAATGTACCGTCATATACTACAGTGCTGCTATACATGTACTGTAATGTACCGCCATACACCATAGCGCTGCTATAAATGTAATGTAATGTACCACCATATACCATAGCGCTGCTATATATATATATATATATATATATATATATATATATATATATATAACAGAAGAAAAAAAAAACTGCACAGCACTAACAGACTAATGTGAACTGGTGCCAGCAGGTCCCTGCTGGCACCAGTTCACATTAGTCTGTGAGTGCTGTGCAGTTTTTTTTCTGTTTTGTATCTTATGGAGTTGTTGGCTCCTTGCTGCAATTGCACCCTCGTTGCCTGCAGGTGATCTAGGGTCTAGATGGTGTCCGCCCACTTAGTAGTGGGGTAGGGTAGACAAGGAGGACTTGGGTGTCAGCGTTAGGACTCATCGGACCTGAAGTCACTTTGTCGCAGTCGATGAGCAAACAGACATTGGCCAATGTGTGTACTAAGAACTTCAGATTTTAAAAAAAATATAAGAATTTTGAGTTTTTTGAAAAAACGTAACTTTTTAAATATTTTCTCATATATATACAGCTTGTCAGCATATGTACATCATTGGTAGTAGCTGAGTGCTGCAGAGTACTTTTTTCTAGTATATATATATATGGCTATGTTCACACACATGCGTTTTTTTGACCATCTCTGCGTTTTTGGGCTGTTAAAAAAAACGCAGGTGCGTTAACGCAGGGTACATTTGAGTGTAGCTGCGTTTTTCAGCTCCATTTGAGTTTTTTACCCCTAGTCCAAAAAACGCTGCATGCAGCGTTTTTGGGTGCTGTAAACAAAACGCATGTGCGTTTTTCCAAAAACGCATGCGTTTTTTTTAACATGGGCCCCTATGGGAAACGCATGCAAAAACGCATGGTACATTAGTACCTTTTAGTGCCATTCAAAAACGCATGCGTTTCCCATAGGGACCCATGTTAAAAAAAACGCATGCGTTTTTGAAAAAACGCACATGCGTTTTTTTTAACATGGGGGCCCTATGGGAAACACATGCGTTTTTAAAAGGCACATTTATGCACCCTGCGTTAACGCTTGCGTTTTTGCCTGCGTTTTTGGTGAAAAAATGACTAAGTCCAAAAACGTGGCAAATCCTTTCAGACACACAAGGGACATTTTTTAGCACTAAAAAAAACGCAAATTGTGTGTGAACATAGCCTATATATATAGTTCACTCACGTTGACTGAACAAGTTCTGTCAGTCACACACAGCATGTCAACCACATACACATTCTAGAGTACCCGATGCGTTAGAATCGGGCCACCATCTAGTATACATATATATGATATGGTTGAAAAAAATGGACGGCAGCACTTCCTTCAAAAGTGTACAGTTGTGGATTTCTTACCCAGGACAGCAGCGTTCCGGAAGCCTTTGTTAAGCAGCACTGCTTGGCAAAGGCTTCAAGTAAGCTGATATGTTGCGGTCTTGGGTAATAAATCCGCAACTGTACACTTTTGAATGAGGTGCTGCCGTACATTTTTTTCAACTATACTTTAAACCTAAGAATTTAAGGTAGGAGGGCTTGCACCTGAAGGATTACACTTTTTGTGCTGTACCATTTTTCTGACACCAAGTATGTATACATATATATATATATATATATATATATATATATATATATATATATACACCCAGATGACAAATCATTGTTTTTCCTGGATAAAAATTGGACAATTTTTTATTCACATGTGAACTTAGCCGAATATGCAGTATCTGCCTCCTACATTTTCCGAGGATGATCTTTGGTTCTCAACCCTGAAGCTTGGATAATTTTTTTGTAATTGAGTAGTCATAAAGGAAGAGGAGAGGAATAACAGTGGAAATATTTGTCAATGCCTCAGCTCTTCTTTCATTTCTAAACTTAATGCTCTATTTTTTCATTCCAGTAGAACTTGATGGAGTCCCTTGGTTTCCAAGAAAGATCTCAGAACTTGATAAATGTTCCCACAGGGTGCTTATGTACGGTTCAGAATTGGATGCTGACCACCCTGTAAGTATGATGTATGTGGTACATGATGATAGATGATATCATAAATACTCATAATGAACAAACAAGTTTGCAGCTTAGTTTTTATCGCTGTGAATGTATGTATGGGACTGGCAGAAGAAACACTTTCAGGGCAAAATGCATCATGTAAGGACAGCATTTTAACTGAAATTTTAAGGAAATAACTTTCTATTTAGAGTAATTCAGAATGCATATTTTCGCTTGATTTAGCACCCTATTCTATTACTACCTGTCCCTAGCTCATCCCTAATCATCCCTGTCTGACCTAAAACTGCACTATAAAGCTTGGGTACAATAATTTAATAACTTGCATCATGTCTACACCGTAGACTGGAATGGTGCGGTCTCCATTCTCCCCCTCCTCGCAGGCTCTTAGCATTCCCTTTTTCTTTTAAGAAACACCCACGTTTTAGAGGAGGAAAAAAGGGGAAAGAATGTATGCAATAAATGAGGTCATGACCCACTGTTATAGGGGGTATTTGTTCATGATACTTATGGAGTAAAGTCCCCAAATTTTGTACTAATGTCCCCATCCTGTGCCTATTACAGGTATATATGTCCCCCATCCTGGTATAAATGATCCCCTCATCCTGGTATATATGTCTCCCATCCTGGTACATGGGCACCCATCCTGGTATATAATCCTCACACCACCTGGTTTTGGCACACAAAACCTGATGAACCCTGATCAGAGATAAACTGCAGTGTGAAATCAGCCACACAGATTTAGTAATCACACTTGTTCTCAGCAAAAAAATGCCCGTGTCCGGATGGACCATCTCGCCCTCCTATACTATCTAAGGGTAGGGTCACATTGAAAACATAAATTGCATTCACCGCATCTGGATCCGGATGCGGTGAACGCAATGCCGAGCACACACATTTTTTTACAAAAATGTGTGCTGAATACCGCACTGCGGTCACCGGATGGCTCAGGATGTGTAATCCTGAGCCATCCGGTAACTGCAGAGTTTGCGTTTCCCGGCTCAGCAAACCTAGTAAAGAGTTAAATAGCTGACCTAAATGACTGTTAGAGGTCTGTAGGGGGGCTTAGACCCCCCTACAGACCGGCCGCCCACTTCTATAGTGTTCTTCAACAATTTCTTACTGTGCACGGGCGAGGAGCCCGTGCATGTCAGCCAAAGTTGCCCCTACCCCCCCGTATCACTATACAGGGGTGCATACACCCCTCTATTACAATTATGCTTTTATTATGTGTTTTACATAAAGAATTGTCACAATTGCATTGTAAGTATATATTTACATGTTCCGGAGCCAGAGAGCAGGGAATTCCATGGGCGGGGCTGTGTGCAGTAGTCTCCGCCCTCTCCTTCTTGATGGCCGCCCCCTCTGGCCGTAATCCAGTCTTGTGAGGGCGGGCACGTCGTTAAAGGGGCGTGGCTAACAGCGGCACTTAGTTAGCCACGCCCCTTTAACGATGTGCCCGCCCTCACAAGACTGGATTACGGCCAGAGGGGGCGGCCATCAAGAAGGAGAGGGCGGAGGCTACTGCACACAGCCCCGCCCATGGAATTCCCCTGCTCTCTGGCTCCGGAACATGTAAATATATACTTACAATGCAATTGTGACAATTCTTTATGTAAAACACATAATAAAAGCATAATTGTAATAGAGGGGTGTATGCACCCCTGTATAGTGATACGGGGGGGTAGGGGCAACTTTGGCTGACATGCACGGGCTCCTCGCCCGTGCACAGTAAGAAATTGTAGAAGAACACTATAGAAGTGGGCGGCCGGTCTGTAGGGGGGTCTAAGCCCCCCTACAGACCTCTAACAGTCATTTAGGTCAGCTATTTAACTCTTTACTAGGTTTGCTGAGCCGGGAAACGCAAACTCTGCAGTTACCGGATGGCTCAGGATTACACATCCTGAGCCATCCGTTGACCGCAGTGCGGTTCCCAGAAACGCTGCGAAAACTGCTGCCTGCATGATTTTAAACGCAGGCAGCAGTGCCGGATCCGGCCACCGGATGGCTTGTGAAGCCATCCGGTGTTTTGCATAGGCTCCTATGAGGAGCGTTTCCTGGTCCGGTTTTGAGCTTTTTGAAAGCTCAAAACCGGATCAAGATTTTACAAAAAAAACGGAAATGTGACCCTAGCCTAACAAGCAATTGAGTAGCCAGCTATCTATTTGTGTTAGGGTGCCTTCACATTTGCGTATGGGAAAGCAGCGTATGCTGCGTTCCCATACGCAGTCAAACGCATGCGCACTGCGGTTCCTATGTTTAACATAGGAACGCATAGTGCCTGCGTTTGCTGCGTTCGGGTGCGGATGCGGACGATATCTGCTCCTTCCGGTGTCCAGCATCCGCACCCGGGACGCAGCATGTTACATTTTTTGTGCGCTCGGGGAGCTTGGAAAATCGGCAAGCGTCCCCAAGCGCACAAAAAATGCATTGTCTTCAATGGGTCCGCAGTGTTCAGCGCTTGACAGCGCGGGAGAACGCTGCGGACCCATTGAAAAATCTCCCGGTGGCCGCCGGTGATGTCACAGGAGCTCACCGATGGCCACCGGGAGATCAGCTGGAGCCACTGCTGTCCTCTTCCTCCCGGCCGCCGGTAATCTGCTAGCGATGTCGGCGGGGAGTACAGCTGATCTGACAGCTGTTTGAATCTTCCCGCGCCGACATCTCTCGGTGTCGGCGCGGGAAGATTCAAACAGCTGTCAGATCAGCTGTACTCCCCGCCGACAGGTCCCGGTGCTTACCGGCGGCCGGGGGGCGGAGATCTCCGGCGCTGAACTCCTCCTCCGGCCCGCCCCGGACAGCGCCGATTGGCTGCCGGGCTCCCTAGTGATGTGTCCGCAGGCGGACATTATCCGCTGCGGACACATCATTTCCACACCGCTTTTGACAGCGTTTGTGTCTGCATGCCATCAGCATGCAGACACAAACGCTAATGTGTAGGCAGCCTTACATGGACGGAGCAGGACGGAGCAGCACAGAGCGCGCATCAGCTCTGTTCCTAGCAGTGGCGTAACTTCAGGCCCTGGGGCCCTGATGCGAAAACGCCAACGGGGCCCCCAATTATTGCAAATCTTTAAAACTGTTAGTCTTTTTCTATGGGCCAAAGGGACTTTGGGGCCCCCCTAGGCTGCAGGGCCCGGGTGCGATCGCAACCCCTGCACCTGTTGTAGTTACGCCCCTGGTCCCTAGCATTAACACTCTGAAAATGGTGATTACAGAAAATGTCCGCTTTTTATATCCCAAGAGACATGGGACTTTGGCAGCCAAAGAAACAAGCCAGTCAATAACACAAGCCTTTGTATTTTCCACTTGTGGATATTTTATGCGCCCTGATTGGCTGTCGATCAGGAACATTCACACAGAAAATGCTTGGAAAATAAAAATGGATTCTGATGCTTCTCTGACCTCTCCCTATCCCTCCCCTCATCAAACACATCTCTTCCATTATCCTACACTGTCAGAAGTTAGGAGAAAAGCATCACTTAAATGTAGTAATGGATTTGAGTCGGGCCGGCAGGGAAGGGGTTACTCGGATACCCGGACTGTGGCTTCGGTGGGGATCACGGCTGGTCGGGTCCTGGTTCTGGGCACTCAATGGCTAAAGGGGATGATGATTGGGTAATATACTTGACGCCACCTGTGGTGTCTGGTAAGCGGTTACCAGCGCTGCAGCCGGGCGCTGAGGTGATAGTGTGGTGCAGCAGAGGTAGTACAGCTCCTCACATGTGGAGCTTTTCCTCAGTGCGGCGGGGTGGATGAGGGGAGTTGTAGTCGAAATCTCTGTGGTCCTGCAGAAGCCTTTCGGGTGATGGATTAA
This sequence comes from Allobates femoralis, assembly GCA_033576535.1. Lineage (NCBI taxonomy): Eukaryota > Metazoa > Chordata > Amphibia > Anura > Aromobatidae > Allobates > Allobates femoralis. The sequence goes on from JARQOC010000004.1 coordinate 357,340,924, forward strand.
ATGAAGCCAGACAACAAATCAGCTCATACAGTACCTTTACTGGTACCAGATGGATAAGGTACACGGTACAGTCTAGCTCACCGGGGATTATAGCCACAAGTTTTAGGATTCACCACAGAGTCCATCAGAAGTGTCTCTCAATTCTCTTTCTCGGTCTCTATCCTCAATGGCTCTCTGCCCTCCCACGCTGAAGTCTGGTTACTAGTCCCCAGGTCTGTTGCCTTAAGTCACTGTTACCTCTTGGCGTCTTGGACCTAGCTGCAGGACAGAGGTTAGGCTTCTTGGTGGGTGTCGTGGCTCCCTCATCCAGGCCTACAATGTGCTGGTCTACGGTTTGGGATAAACCTGATCAAACCACCTCGGCTCCAGTTTACCGGTGTGACCTGGGCACTCCAGACGGCTCCGACCAGACCTGGTGTGTCCCCTTCTTGTCTGGGTCACCTCCAGGGGCGGACTGGCCCAGGTGACGGGGTGGCATCTGCCTCCCAGGCCGGTGGTATATTCCGGCGCAATGCGGCCGCCGGCCATCGCGCCCACTCGAGTGTCTGTGGGACCCGGGACTGTAGCGGAGGCTGGAGCCAGACGGCAGGTAAGGGTGAGTTAAGGAGTGCACAGCCTCTTCCTCCCCGCCGCTCCTCACTTGGCCCCAGCAGCACTCCTTCCACGGTCCTCACTTGGCCCCATCAGCAACTTTCCCCCCCCGGTGCTCACCTGCCCCAGGCTGGGCAAGGTGGACTGCCACCCGGGGCAATATCAGCCAGCCAGCCCTTGGTCACCTCTGCCCCTTAGAGGTGCCCTTTCTCAGAACAGCAGCGTTCCCTGAGTCCGTCCGTTCTCTCTCCTGTCACCTTCTGACTGCTTACTTCCAACTGTCACTCATGTCTCCTGCTCACCTAAGCTCCACCCCTCGGGGACCTACTGAAATACAGTCCCCTGTGCTAGGGTGTCTGTGGGTGGGTTTTGTGTACAGACTCTGTAGTTTCCCCCCTCCACCTGTGACTATGGAGATACTACACCTTCTTTTTGGGGTGCAGTACCTCCCTGTAGCGTCCCGCCAGAGGGGCGCCACACTTTTATATTTGATCAGTTAATGAACAAAGCCACGAAATTTTGCTCATCTTTAATGGTAAGTTCCCTTTAAAGAAAGTCTGTCACCACATCTAAACTATTAATATGGGAATACAGGTTATAAACGTCTGGAAAATGTCCTACCTGTATGCCTCATATCAGATGTCTTGTTGTGGATAAATAATATGGTATTACTGTATATAAATGAGCTCTTCCGGGCTATCGGGCACAGGCTGTCTGGAAGATAACTCTGTCTCCAGAGTTTATTCTAAATGAAAGGAGATGTTACTAATGTGATGCTCTCTGCCCTCCTGATCTCACTATAGAGTTCAGCTTTAGCTTCCATCTCACAGGTAGACAGTGCTGTAATATTGTTGTAATACAGCAGATTGGCAAAAAATGTGTTTGCAAGAAGTCAAATTTCATTTATTCTGTTTTATGTCAGTTACTTATCTCACACTGGTAACTCCTTCTGTTTTTAATAAGCTGTGAAGGCGAAGTTATCTTCAATGCAGCATCTACCCTATAGCCTGGAACAGCTTATTTACATAAAGGCTAGGGTCACATATGCGTTTTGTTTTATAAATCCTGATCCGGTTTGGAGCTTTCAAAAAGCTCCAAACCGGACCAGGAAACGCTCCTCATAGGAGCCTATGCAAAACACCGGATGGCTTCACAAGCCATCCGGTGGCCGGATCCGGCACTGCTGCCTGCGTTTTAAATCATGCAGGCAGCAGTTTTCGCAGCGTTTCTGGGACCGCACTGCGGTCACCGGATGGCTCAGGATGTGTAATCCTGAGCCATCCGGTAACTGCATAGTTTGCGGATCCCGGCTATTGCCGGGATCAGCAAACTGTCCTCTGCCTATTCAAGAGTTAAATGTAGTAAGTAAAGTACTGTTTGAGGTCTGTAGGGGGGCTAAGACCCCCTACAGACCAGCCGCCCACTCCGGTGGGCTTCTACTACAATTTCCTATGGCTCGGGGCTCGGATGAGCCCCGTGCATGTCTCCAAACCTCCCGCCCCCCCGTATCACTATACAGGGGTGCCTGCACCCCTCTTGTATAGCGATTCCTGCATGTGGCCCTAAAGTTAGAATACAGAACACATGTAAGCTCATACTTACATGTCATCGTCGGCAGTGTAGTGTGTAATCCCTGGGCGGGGCTGTTTGCTGCCGCCTCCGCCCCCTCATTCCTTATGGCCGCCCCCTCTGTGCCTCATCCAGTGATGTGAGGGCGGCCACGTCATGAAAGGGGCGGGGCTAAATATGTGACGCGGTTAGCCCCGCCCCTTTCATGACGTGGCCGCCCTCACATCACTGGATGAGGCACAGAGGGGGCGGCCATAAGGAATGAGGGGGCGGAGGCGGCAGCAAACAGCCCCGCCCAGGGATTACACACTACACTGCCGACGATGACATGTAAGTATGAGCTTACATGTGTTCTGTATTCTAACTTTAGGGCCACATGCAGGAATCGCTATACAAGAGGGGTGCAGGCACCCTGTATAGTGATACGGGGGGGCGGGAGGTTTGGAGACATGCACGGGGCTCATCCGAGCCCCGAGCCATAGGAAATTGTAGTAGAAGCCCACCGGAGTGGGCGGCTGGTCTGTAGGGGGGTCTTAGCCCCCCTACAGACCTCAAACAGTACTTTACTTACTACATTTAACTCTTGAATAGGCAGAGGACAGTTTGCTGATCCCGGCAATAGCCGGGATCCGCAAACTATGCAGTTACCGGATGGCTCAGGATTACACATCCTGAGCCATCCGGTTACCGCAGTGCGGTATTCTGCACACATTTTTGACAAAAAATGTGTGTGACCGGAATTGCATTCACCGCATCCGGATCCGGATGCGGTGAATGCAATTCATGTTTGCAATGTGACCCTACCCAAAGTGATACAAGATGATTTATCCACAATAAGGTCTGGGAACTTGCTATCTACCTTATGGAGACAGCTAAGTAGGTGAGGAGATTGTAGCCACATCCCCTCTCTAGGAAATATGCAAATTTGCACTTCAGTAAGGAAGTGAATGCCACAATAAAGCATCTGATATGAGGCATAAAGGTAGGACTTTTCCAGCATTCTATAACCTCTATGCCCATATTAATAGTTTAATAGGTCAAGTATGATTGGTGACAGACTCCCTTTAATGTAGTCAAGCAAATAGTGCCAGCCACTTGTAATGATATTATCCACATAGTGCTTCCTCTGTTAGTAAATACATATCTCTATTCTCCAGTAGTGCATGGCTTCTGCTTCTTTTAGAAATAAAATATCCAAGTGAGTAGTATATTCTTGGACTGGTGCTAATGACAATGTAAAATGCCATCACATTGTTTCTGCATCAGAAGAATAGTAATTTCCAAAATTGTTGGCACCCTTGAAATTGTTCAAGAAAATGTAAGTATTCCTACCCGAAAATTATTGCAAACTAGATGGAGGCCCGATTCTAACGCATCGCATGTAAAAAAAGGGGGTAAATAGCGGTAACAGGGGTGCTCAAGAAGGAGGCACACGGATTCTAATGCATCAGGTTTTCTAGAATATGTATGTATATTATTTATGAAGATTTAAGAATAATGCAGTTAACACACGGTATCTATCTATCATCTACCTATGTGTCTATCGTCTATGTATGCAATATTTCTTTATTCTCTCTCTATGCATGTTTATGAGTAAAGTTCGTGACACTGACTGACAGCCTTATAGACAAAAGTGAAGTTCGTCCCACTGACTGACAGCCTTGTATACAGGAGTGAAGTGTGTCACAGTGACTGTCAGCCTTGTAGACAGGAGTGAATTGCGTCACACCGACTGACAGCCTTGTAGACAGGAGTAAAGTTTGTGACACTGACTGACAGCCTTGTAGACAGGAGTGAAGTGCATCACACTGACTGACGACCTTGTAGACAGGAGTGAACTGTGTCACACTGACTGTAGACAGGAGTAAAGTTCGTGACACTGACTGACAGCTTTGTAGACAGGAGTGAAGTTTGTGACACTGACTGACAGCCTTGTAGACAGGAGTGAAGTTTGTGACACTGACAGCCTTGTAGACAGGAGTGAAGTTTCTCAGACTGACTGACAGCCTTGTAGACAGGAGTAAAGTTTGTGACACTGACTGACAGCCTTATAGACAGGAGTGAACTGCGTCACACTGACTGACAGCCTTGTAGACAGGAGTAAAGTTTGTGAAACTGACTGACAGCCTTATAGACAGGAGTGAAGTTCGTCACACTGACAGCCTTGTAGACAGGAGTGAAGTGCATCACACTATGACTGACAGCCTTGTAGGCAGGGGTGAAGTTTGTCACACTGACTGACAGCCTTGTAGACAGGATTGAACTGCGTCACACTGACTGACAGCCTTGTAGGCAGGAGTGAAGTTCGTGACACTGACTTACAGCCTTGTAGACAAGAGTGAACTGCGTCACACTGAGTGACAGCCTTGTAGACAGGATTGAACTGTGTCACACTGACTGACAGCCTTGTAGACAGGAGTGAAGTTCGTCACACTGACCGACAGTCTTGTAGACAGGAGTGAAGTGCGTCAGAGTGACTGACAGCCTTGTAGACAGGAGTGAAGTGCGTCACATTGACTGACAGCCTTGTACACAGGAGTGAAGTGCGTCACACTGACTGACAGCCTTGTATACATGAGTGAAGTTCGTCATACTGACTGACAGCCTTGTAGACAGGAGTGAAATGCGTCACACTAACTGACATCCTTGTAAACAGGAGTGAACTGTGTCACACTATGACTTGGAGTTCAAATTCCGCGCCAATATCACAGCCGCGGCGACTAATGACAGACGCGGCATTCAAACCTCGCGCCAAGTTGCGCTACTTCTCTGATTAGTCGCCGCGGCTGCAGCGACCAATCAGCGAAGTAGCACGGCTTGGCGGGAAATATGAATCCCGCGCTGCTGATTGGTCGCTGCTGAGAGCGGCAACCAATCAGGGGCATGGGATTCATGTTTCCCGCCAAGCCGAGCAGCTGCGGTGATTGGTCGCTGCGGCCGCGACGACCAATCAGAGAAGTAGCGCAGCTTGGCACGCGGTTTGAATTCCGCGTCTCCCATTGGTCGCTGCGGCGACCAATTAGAGACGTGGCCGCGGCGACCAATCAGAGACGTGGCGTGACTTGGCGGGGGATTTGAATCCCACTCGGGGTACTACTGCTGCGAGAAGCTGGGAGATGACCGGCTGATGCTGGTCATCTCCCGGCTGGCTCGCAGCGGACCTCTGTGTGGCAGGTGGCCATGGCTCATGTACTGCCACACAGAGATCCGCAGCAAGTTAGCCAGGAGATGATGGCGCAAATTTTGAACGCGCGCTACTTCTCTGATTGGTCGCTGCGGCCGCGTTGACCAATCAGCAAAGCTGCGCGGGTTGGTGGGAAATATGAATCCTGCGCCGCTGATTGGTCCCTGCTAAGAGCGGCGACAAATCAGCGGCGCGGGATTCGTATTTCCCACCAAGCCACGCCGCTTCGCTGATTGGTCGCCACGGCCGCGTCAACCAATCAGAGAAGTAGCGAGGCTTGGCGGGGGATTTGAATCCTGCTCGCGGTACTACCGCTGTGAACAGCTGGGAGATAACCGGCTGACGCTGGTCATCTCCCGGCTGGCTCACCGCCGACCTCTGTGTGGCAGGTGGCCGCGGCTTATCTACCGCCGCACAGAGGTCCGCGGCGAGTCAGTGAGTCGGCGAGTCAGAGGTCCTAGCTTACTCGCCGCGGACCTGTGTATATGAGTCGCGGCGCAAATTTTTAACTCGTGCAGCTCATCTGAATACGCTGCGCTCATTGGCCACCGCGTCTGCCGGCGACCAATGAGCGCTAGCGCGCGATTTATTCGACAGACATTAGTCAATTATATAGTAGATGTAATGCTAGTTACTACTAAAAGCTAGAGTGAATGTGATGCTAGACACTACTAATTGTTTATGGGGTGACACCGTTATAATTTACAGGAGTATGGAAGCAGGAAAGTCAGGTAATCCAGGGTTAGGGTCAATCAGAGCGCGTAGTATTCAGGGAGTAGACAGAGATGTAGTTATGCAACAGTTCAGGGTCAGGTTTCCAGGAGAGAATGAAGTGGATTCAGGGAGTTAACAGGGACATATGCCAGTCACAGGCCAGGGGGTCAAAATTCAGAGAGATTACAACAAGTTCAGGACAAAAGGGAAATCAAGCAACAGTCTGGAGTCAGACAACAGAGATCAGAATAAGATAGACACAGGAATACAGGCCAAAATGCATTTCATATAGAATCTACAATTGGCAGGTTTCTGGGAGAGGTTGCTCAGTAAAGAAGCAGATCAATCACAGGGCAGATGGAACACCTGAGCAACCCAGCACCTTGCAGAACCAGAATGGAAGCCTGCACTGTCAATCAACTATTGACAGCTCAGCACACCAGATACAAAACACAGCAATAACTCTTATTGCGTCCAAGATGCATTGCACAAAGGAATTGTGACAGAAAACACACTTGGTTATTTTCTTGTGTGTATTGGAACAACACAAAAAACTGATAAAACAAGACAAAATGAACATAACTTCACACAAAACACCAAAAATTAACCTACCAAAATTGTTGGCACCTTTCCAAAATTATGGGTAAACAACTTTGTTTCAAGCATCTGATGCTCGTTAAAACTCACCTGTGGCAAGTAACAGGTGTGGGCAATATGAAAATCACATCTGACACCAGATAAAAAGGAGAGAAGTTGATGAAGTCATTGCATTGTGTGTCTGTGTGTCCCACACTAAGCATGGGTAACAGGAATAGGAGAAAAGAAATGTTTGAGGACTTGAGAACCAAAATTGTTGTAAAATAGTAACAATCTCAAAATTACAAATCCAATTTCAGAGATATTGATGTTCTTTTGTCCACAGAACATAACGTAATGAAGAAGTTTACAACCCATGGCACTGCAGCGAATCTCCTTGGACGTGGTTGGCATAGAAAATTTGACGAAAGGTTGTAACACAGGATAGTTTAGATGGTGCAAACCCAGGGGTGCATCAAGCCCCTCTGCCGCCTGAGCCACAAGTTGAAGAGCGGGGGGAATGCTGTCAGAGTTTACAGTGTCGCCCCTGCAGCCGCGGGTGAGAAGGGGAGGAGGGGGGGAGCTGTCACAGTATAGCATTGCCTCCTCTGCAGCCGCGGGTGTGGAGCGGGGGGAGGGCCGCGGTTCTGCAGGTCTTACCTGCCTCTTGCCTCCGGCGCCATGGCAGGGAGGCGCTGTGTGGACATGGCGCCGCCCCTTTTGCACAGCCACTCCCCCTGCCAGCTTGCCGCCTGAGTGAAAGGGCTCACACTGTCCAATGGACGATGCGGCCCGTTGTAAGCCACCCCAATCAAGTCCCAAAGAAATTCAAGCTGTCCTGCAGCCTCAGGGTGCATTAGTGTCAGCACACAACCTATCCATCAACATTTCAATGAAATGCTATGGCAGGACATCCAAGAGGACCCCCATTGCTGACACAGTTACATAAAAAAGTTAAATTGCAGTTTGCCAAAAAGCTTCTGGAAAAGCATCTTAAAGGGGTTGTCCGGGCTTATGTTATATTTCATATTTATATCTAGGCTGCAAAATGTTGACAATCTGCAATATACATGTTGTCAACATTTTGCAGGGTTTCCTAGATATAACACATTTGCGGCTGGCAGGGAACGTCTATGGGGCGTGATTGTGCATAGAAATAGGGAGCTGGTCGTCTACACCTACTCTAGCACAATCATGCCCCCTCCCCTATTCCTAATATGGCCAGCCACCCCCAGGATATACATGCCCGCCCCCTCCCCACTGTACACTATGGAATGCCACCACCCCCAGGGCTCCTACTGGCTGCCCCAGCCCCTAACATCACCACCCACCCTCTTTGCAAAACAGCCATCCCCAGTGCACTGATACAAGGTGCCAAAACCGCTGCTGTGAAAGCGATTCCGGCACACTGTGTCAGTGCTGTAGGGACCCGCTGCATGTGTGTGCTTCTCACCCTGTGTGCATTGCAGGTGGGGTCCGCAGCCCTGGTCCCTGTTCTGTGCAGCCAGATCTTTGCTGTGTGGAGCGGTGCCCGTCGCCTGATCTCTCCATATGCTGTTGATTATTGATGTTCCAATAAAGTCTTCCTTAAGGCCACTTCACACGCTACGATATCGTGATAACGTCACGGATTTGTGATCGTGTCGAGCCCACTGGGACGAGGGTACTCGGTACCGGACCGGGTCTTTACTGGGGAAGTCATGGGTAGTCCTGGTCCGGACCGTGTCCCGGGCCCTGGCAAATAAAGGGGAATATTTACAGGGGATTGTCAGTCGTGACGCCACCCACTTGATGCGGCCAGTGATGGGGGCCGCCGCTGCTGCAGAACCTTCGGGGACGATGGGATAGCAGCTTAGGTGGTGTAGTTCCAGTGGGTAGAACTGTATTCCCCGGGGCAGTAAGAGTTAAGTCTATTGTGGAGTGAGTAGCACACTTACTTTGCAGATGCTGCAGGGATCTCTCCTCCTGGCTGGTGCTGACAGGCTGTATCCTGTATGGAGAGAATAGCTTTCACGCAGAGACACAAGGGAAGCAGTTCCAGGGTTTTCCAAAGCTTTACTCTCAGCTCTTCAAGTCACTTTACAGCACAGTTACAGTTCTTACACAGTTCAAGTTCAGTTCTTAATACACGGGCACATTCTCCCTCTCCGGGTTCCCTTTGCTCTACAACCAGGCCTCTCTCTCTCTGTGACCCCTCACACAGTCTGCAGTGTCCTTTCCGGGCTATTACGGTCTCCGTCTCCACGGGTGTGTGTGAAACGCTGGACAGTATGGCGGTGACTCGGGTTTCTGTGAGTCCTAAGTTTGTCACTGAGCTGCCTGTCCTTTGGGTAGGGATCTCAGTCTGAAACTCAGACCCCCCATCGTGTTGTTTGGGGATGCCGGATAAACTACGGTCCCCTCTAGAGCCGACACTATACTTTTGCCCAGCCTCCAGCACGAGGCTCTACCAGGCTCCTTTCTCTCTGTGTCTCTTGGTATATAGGAGGCCTACTCCGCTTGCAGTCAGTTGCTTTAGCTGCGTTTCTAGGGCCCGGGTTACACCGTTCCTCTCTGCTCTCCCACACTTTTGGGATCCGGCTCTGGATAGGCTTTCTCTCCCCTCTGGCTCAAACTGGCTCAGTACGGATTCTGCGTTCCTTCTGCCCTCACTCTTCCAGAACGTGTGGCTTTCTGTCTGCTCAGCTTCAGCTCAACCTGCTGCTGTTCTCTGGCCTTTGCATCTCAGCTCACTGTGGCCTACTGAACTCCTTCACTCCTCCCTCTTCCTATATACTGTCAAGTCACCTGACTACGGGTGTGCTCAACCCACTCCTCTAAATCCACCACCCCTCATCTCATAGTGTGTCTAATCTCAGGGCTGGATGTTACCTCCTCTTACACGTGGGTATATGGGCTGTGAGGGTGTTGGTGTGCAACAAGTGTCCTACCTGCCTGGCTGCAGTTCCCTTTGTGGCCTCCTGGACGCAGGGGCGCCACACTCTCCCGGAGTTAACTAGCGCGTCCGCGCGCTGCCCGTCATGGATCCCCCTGAAAACATTTTTATTTTTAAACAACATTAAACAGTAAGCATTCTTGGTTTCTTCCCATCCGGGAGGGTCGAGTCTTCTTAAACGTTACTTTAAGTTAACTATATACATTGGCTCATGGGTGTATCGGCTTAGGAGGCCTGGATTTTCACTACACCACCCCCAGGCACTTGCTTTCCCTAATTTAGCATACATGGGGGTTAATCCAGTTCCTCCACCCTTCTAGACCTTTGCCGGGTCTAATGCTACAACGCATTTACTTTCTTTAAAACACACATTATAAGCTCTACTTTCTTATCAAAAAGTATAAAAACATTCTTCTCCTTGTTCAAGAAGTGCAAAAACTTTCAAAAACAGTTCAAAGTGCAAAGTTCACGATTCAAGCAGTCAAAGTCCCATGCACTACGTCGCATGTGCACCCTGGTCATAAAACCAAAGGGGAGCACACTAAGGTGCTCAACTATATACAGTTCAAAGTTTATATCACGTCATCGTTCATGATATCAATGTTCAGATAAAACATATAAGACAGACAGGGGAATGCTAGCATTCATTCAGGTAAGGGATGGGATCAATAAGGAAAACACTTCATTCACACTTACAAGTCTTCCTTCTTCTTCTGGTTACAGGACACGGGTTTCACTCCTTCTTTTCTTCCAGCTTGACCTTCCACGGGAGTGTTGGCGGTCCTCTCTTTCTGGGAAACAACTCGAGTTCTACAGGGCCTACGGGGCCACCGGGGTCTCCTAAGAAGCCCATTAGGTCATCACAGTCTTTGTCCCGCTCCCACCAGCAACGGAGCTGCTCTCCTCTCACCTCTGTCGTCATAGGCGCTGGTATCAGGGGCTGCGGCAACGCCAGATGTCCCTCCGGTAGAGCTCCGAGTGGGTCTGTGTCTTTCTTGGCAGCTCGCGGTGCAGTACGTGGCACAGACAGATCCACCAACGTTGCAGTACGGCATGAGGGTTCGCCTTCAGGGCGGTCACGTGTCGCTCCAACCCAGCCGGGTTGTATGGACAAAGTCTCGTAGCTCCGGCAATGCTCGACATCAATCTGGATCCGGGTCCGATGCTCCTCCTGGGCCCGTGTCATCTGCTGGGGTAGCAGCCGCAGCACACCCCGCCGGGTGTCTTGGACGTGGGGACGCTCTCCGCCTTCGGCCATCTCTCCACGGTTACACAGGGTTCTCTCTCGACCGGGTTCCTCCACCGGGTCTCTCCGTGGACCCTCCGGGATCACTTGTGTTCTTCCGGGTGCAGCGTTCTTCTGGGCGTCCTCCGCTTCCGTCCTCGTGTACTGGAATGGCGACTGCTTCTCTTCCGGTTCTTCGTTCCGCCCCCTCCTGATGACGATTTCCTTCTTCGTTCCCGCCAGCTTGCTAGGAGGAGGGTCTAGGGGCGGAGGCTCTTCTTTGAGAGTGACGGCTGGCTCTCCCGGAGTTAAGGGGAGCCAGGGCGGGTCCTTCTTTTTGCGCCTTGGACCGGACCGGCCCATGATGGGAGTTTCGGGAACGCCTCCTCTGCACATGGCGTTAGTCTCCCCTGGCTGCCATTAAGGTCAGATTTTGGCGGGAAAGTCCAGAACACGTACTTTAGGCGCACAAGGTCCAATTCTTTTGGACCAGGTAGATCCTGTTCGTGACGCCAGGTCTGTCGAGCCCACTAGGACGAGGGTACTGGGTACCGGACCGGGTCTTTACTGGGGAAGTCACGGGTGGTCCTGGTCCGGACCATGTCCCGGGCCCTGGCAAATAAAGGGGAATATTTACAGGGGATTGTCAGTCGTGACGCCACCCACTTGATGCGGCCAGTGATGGGGGCCGCCGCTGCTGCAGAACCTCCGGGGACGATGGGATAGCAGCTTAGGTGGTGTAGTTCCAGTGGGTAGAACTGTATTCCCCGGGGCAGTAAGGGTTAAGTCTATTGTGGAGTGAGTAGCACACTTACTTTGCAGACGCTGCAGGGATCTCTCCTCCTGGCTGGTGCTGACAGGCTGTATCCTGTATGGAGGGAATAGCTTTCACGCAGAGACACAAGGGAAGCAGTTCCAGGGTTTTCCAAAGCTTTACTCTCAGCTCTTCAAGTCACTTTACAGCACAGTTACAGTTCTTACACAGTTCAAGTTCAGTTCTTAATACACGGGCACATTCTCCCTCTCTGGGTTCCCTTTGTTCTGCAGCCAGGCCTCTCTCTCTCTGTGACCCCTCACACAGTCTGCAGTGTCCTTTCCGGGCTATTACGGCCTCCGTCTCCACGGGTGTGTGTGAAACGCTGGACAGTATGGCGGTGACTCGGGCTTCTGTGAGTCCTAAGTTTGTCACTGAGCTGCCTGTCCTTTGGGTAGGGATCTCAATCTGAAACTCAGACCCCCCGTTGTGTTGTTTGGGGATGCCGGATAAACTACGGTCCCCTCTAGAGCCGACACTCTACTTTAGCCCAGCCTCCAGCAGTCCTCCAGCATGAGGCTCTACCAGGCTCCTTTCTCTCTGTGTCTCTTGGTATATAGGAGGGCTACTCCGCTTGCAGTCAGTTGCTTTAGCTGCGTTTCTAGGGCCCGGGTTACACCGTCCCTCTCTGCTCTCCCACACTTCTGGGGATCCGGCTCTGGATAGGCTTTCTCTCCCTCTGGCTCAAACTGGCTCAGTACGGATTCTGCGTTCCTTCTGCCCTAACTCTTCCAGAACGTGTGGCTTTCTGTCTGCTCAGCTTCAGCTCAACCTGCTGCTGTTCTTTGGCCTTTGCCTCTCAGCTCACTGTGGCCTACTGAACTCCTTCACTCCTCCCCCTTCCTATATACTGTCAAGTCACCTGACTACGGGTGTGCTCAACCCACTCCTCTAAATCCACCACCCCTCAATCTCATAGAGTGTCTAATCTCAGGGCTGGATGTTACCTCCTCTTACACGTGGGTATATGGGCTGTGAGGGTGTTGGTGTGCAACAAGTGTCCTACCTGCCTGGCTGCAGTTCCCTTTGTGGCCTCCTGGATGCAGGGGCGCCACAATCGTTCAAACGATATCGTTTGTGCGTCGTTGCATGTAAACGAACAATGTTGGAAGGATAAATCATTGGATCGTTCAGCAAAAATTTGAGATCCTGACATAAAATCTATTGTTCGTCATCCAATTAACGTTCTGGGAAGCATCAACATCGTTCAGTGTGACACCTTTTTGAACGATAGTGGTGCCCTCCCTCAACTTTATCTAACCTTTTTGAACGATGTGGTTCATAATTCTCCTATTCCTGCTGCTTTTTTAACATCGTTCAATCGCTCTTCTCCAAGTAGCTGGCGTGTTGCCAAATTTAAGATCGTTAACGATAACCTTGCGTGTGACAACGCACTAATGATGTTGAAAGAATCATGGTCACGTGACATAGCTAACGATATCGTTCACCTATATCCTAGCGTGTGACATTATCTTTACTGGTATGTGGTAATGTCCCCCTGTCTGAGTGTTTTTTTTTTGCAAGGGGAAGAAATGCAAGCATTCAGTGGGATGAGCCCCGTTACGTGAAGTCTTTCTAAAGAGAGCCAGGCCAGTGGAAGACAGTAAGTCTCTACAGACAGCCAGCAATGAGTCTGGATCTAAATTCCATTGTACACCTGGGGATAAATCTTAATATTGCTGTTGGGAGAAGACACCGTTCATATATGAGAGACCTGGAGCAGTTTGCAATATGAGTGATCCAAAACTCCAGTCAAGAGGTGTAAGAAGCTTGTTGTTGGTTATAGGAAGTGATTGATTCCAGCTATTTATGTCAAAGGGTATGTAACCAAATATTAAGTTGAAGGAGCCAACAGTGAGCTGACACTGGCGCACCTTGAGCCTGCAGGACAGCTTAAATTTCTTCGGAACTTGATTGGGGTGGCTTATACACCATCTGGACTATCCGGTGTTGCAACCTTTCCTCAAATTTTCTCTGCTGTCTCCGTCAAAGAATATTAGGTACAGTGCCATGGGTTATAAACTTCTTGATTATGTGGCACACCTTGGACAAAAGAACATCAAGATCTCTGATAATTAACTTGTAACCATGAGATTGTTAATATTTTCAACAATTTTTGTCCTCAAGTCCTCAGACAGTTGTCTTCTCTTTCTGTTCTCCATGCTTCCTGTGGCACGCACAGACACACAAAGCAATGGTTTTGTCAACTACTCCCCTTTTTATCTGGTTTCAGATATAATTATAATATTGATTGCATCTTTTACTTACCACACCTGAGAATGAACATCATATGTTTGAAACAAAGTTGTTTACCCACAATTTTGGAAAGGTGTCAACAATTTTGGCCGGCCTATTTGTATGGTTATAGTAAAATTATATTCAATTTGTCTTTATTTTTCAGGTTATTTTGTATTGTACCAATACACACAATGAAAATAAACATGTATAAGAAATTATATGTAATTGCAATAATTTTCTGGGAGAAATGCTTTATTTTCTCGAACAATTTCAAGGGTGCTAAGTGCTAACACTTTTGGCCTCGACTGTATGTTCTTGTCCTTAGAGAGCCCTTTCTTTAGGATTCTGCATAAAATGGCATTGCATGCCGGATAAAATATTCCTCACAAAATGGCATTGAGGACTGCACAAGAAGTGAACCCCTGTTCCTAATCAATCTTTAGTCAGTTAGTACTAGCATACAGAATGAGCCAAATAAGAAGCCTTGTGGTCAGTGCACAATACAATAAAAGTGAGGGTGTCAAATCGACATATTTAGAGTCTGTCTGATACTCTATTACATCTTGGCTACATGCCTTGCATATTTTGGTGGTAGCTATAATCCTTATGTGAATTGGTAATGAGACCATGACAGATATGCAGAGTATTTCATAGAAAAAACATGACTTACACAATGTTGATGGCTGACAGGCAATTGACTGTTCACTGCTTTTAAACAAAAGACGAAAAGCATGGAACACTCCGGATTTATGGTTATAGATGCCTTTTACATTAATATCGTATGCACCAGCTTTACCGTCATCACATTTTCACCTGATCCTCCGGTCTCTAAGCATGGCTTGTTATAACCCACGGCTGTGGAACACAGCCTTTGAAGGAAAATGCCAGCTGTGATTTCATCGAGCTTTGCTCTGACAGGATTAGCATGAGTTAGGGCATGACAAAGGTGTACAGACAATAAATGGAGAAAGTTTGTAATTCACCCGTAGAATATTGGAGCAGGGAAAAAAAGAAAAGCTGCTTTATAAGTTATCGCTGTAAATGCTCAGCTCTTAACAGCGCAGCTGGGCTCTTTACCTCATAAACCACTATAAACACACCGGAAATTTCTACCTCAGCTGACAACAAGAGCTCAGAAATTTCTTTAGCAGCCATTAAGATTGGCTTTCTGATGAATTATCATCCGTCAATTGGATTGCAAAGACTAGATTAATCAAAGAGTCATATAAATATTACTTTACAGCCGGCCTAATTAGTATTGGGATTGCTATGATAAGCTCCACTATTTAGCTGCCTGCCATCTTTATAGATCATTGTGGATTAATGAAAGTCCAGATAAACAGTCCGGCCTGTCACTGCAGATTCTGTTTAATCAAGAATTACTTCAAACTGGTTAGACCCCTCGGGATAATACACCAATCATCTAAACCAACATTTATTCCCTTCCCTATTCTGTGTGGAAGATACTGGGAAACTGTATATTTACTGTCCAATTCCATTAGGCCGGTTTACAGCGGTACTTAAAAGAGCAGAATGGTTGTCTTCAAGAATACACAAATCGGAGAGATGCGTTCCTGGAGTTCAGCTTCAAACATGTCAGCACTTTGAAGTGGACTGGCTTATCGGAATTTAATTTCAGCCTCAGAGTGGCAATTTCCTTTTCAGCGGATATTTTTTGCTGCCTGCAACATCTGGAAAATAAAAGGGGTGCAAATTAAGATTGATATCTTCCATCTTTTGTCGAATAATGAAAAGCTCATTTGTATTCGGCAAATAACAAGGAATGTATGCAGAGCGCTGACATTTACAACGTCTCTACTTATTGTGCTTGTGTTTTATAGCACATTTTAAGCCCCTGTATGTGTTTCTTTTACAGCTCTGAAAAATGGCACAGTATATGTGCAATACCCTTAAATAACAAAAACAGACTTTTCTCAAATTTGCTGTGATATTTCATAGTTTATAATGCAGTTAAATCACTTGACATCCTAATCTGAGGAGTCATAAAAATGTAAAGGATTCACTGGAACTGTTTTTACTTAAAGTTCTGCTTACAGAGAAATTTCCATGCCGTGTAGAAATAAAGCTTGTATTATTATAATACCGTTGATGTTTTATAACCCATTTACAACAATTTCTCACACTACTCCATGCTGGTAAGTTTGCTTTAGTGTGATTTAACACAGAGATTATCAACCCTTTCCTCAAGTACATATAAAGGACTTTCTAAGTTTGCTTTGACATAAGTGCATTTTAACGCACATAGACTGACTAAATATCCCTGAATAGAAAATATCACTGACACACACACAGAAGGAGCGATGAGCTATACAAATGAGGTAAACTCATATTTTCACTTAAAGGAGTTGTCCTGAACAACTTTCTTTTTTACGTATTGGCTTACGAACTGAAATGCAGGTAGTTGCGAACTACCTGCCTGTTCTACCGGGCTGAGAGCGGTCATTGAGCAATCCTGCTGGCAAATCTGCTCTTTCATGTCAAGAGGTGCGTGACTGCAATTAGGCAGTGTAGAACTGGCTATTAATTAGCAGTAATACATCGTCAACAGAGAAGAGAGAGGAAGAGAAGCTGCTGATCTCAACGTGATGGCAGTGGAAGCCGCAGAATTGCCATTAGGATTGATCTGTGAATGCTTTGTGCTGGAAACTACCTGCCGCCAAGTAAAAAAAAAGTAGATGACCGCTATAAGAATTGTTTTTTTTGCATTGACATTTTGTACATACTGCATAGAAAAATCAATATCTTGCAAGAAAACACATCCATTGAAGGGTCTAGTGAATTTTACAAGGTAATGAATCAATCAGCAGAATTCAGACTGTTGGGATTTTATAAGGTTTCAAAAATTTCAGCAACTATCTTGCATTTAACATTGCTCCTCCTTAGTATTGGAATGATTTTGATCTTGTTTTTAGGCTTGATTAAAGGCCACGTTACACACACAGATATATTGTTCACAGATCTCTGGTTGCAGTGAAATCATGGACACATTGCTCCATTTTGTGGCTGTGTACAAATGGAACAATGTGTCCATGATTTCACTGCAACCAGAGATCTGTGACCAATATATCTGTGTGTGTAACGTGGCCTTTAGACATTCAGGTATCCTATTATAGGTACAGGTGGCAATGCATGGACTGACAACAGGTCTTCTGAACCAGACTTGACAGCCTTATGCTAATAATGCATAAGGCCATGTTTCATGGACAGCTAAGATGAGACTTTACACATGCTTATATATAGATCGGCAATTTCTCCAGCTCTTTATAGAGGTCACCACACACAATTCCCTGTTCCTCCCAGGATTTAAAGTGTCCATGCAAATTAAAAATAATTGCCTTAAAGGGAACCTGACCCCACAAACTGACCCCCCCGCATCTTTACACCTGTCCCTGCACCCCTCTTATCATTTCTAGCCATCCCTTTTGAAGAAAAAAATCGATTTTGTAAAGTGGAGAAGAGGTTATATTCACCTCGTCCTGTGTGGGTTCTCTGTTTCTGAATTAGTCTCAATGGTCTGCCAGTCTGCTGCAGCCTTGTAATTATGCACGCCCCTCTCTGCTTACTAAGAGCCTGGCCGCATCATGAAAGGGGGCGGGCTAAAACGTGTCAGGACGAGGTGAATATAATCTCTTCTTTACAAAATCGATTTTTTTCTGCAATAGAGATGGCTAGAAATGATAAGAGGGGGTGCAGGGACAGGTAGAAAGATGCGGATGGTCAGTTTGTGGGGTTAGGTTCCCTTTAACTCTTGTTTGTCCAATAGCTATCTCTCCCAACTCTCGAGCGCGCATGTGTTTTCAATCAGGAGAGGTATTATTATCATTTGCTATTATTATTTATTTACATAGCGCCATTAATTCCATGGTGCTGTACATGAGAAGACTACATACAAAAGTAAGCTGTTGACAGACAACTCTAGAAGTGGCTTATGTCACAGGGAAACTAAAGGATGGGCATTGTAATTCAACATGTCTGATCCTTTTATCCCTAGACAACATGAGAGTAAGGGCCACGTCACACACACAGATATCTGTGCAGATATTGTTCGCAGATCTCTGGTTGCAGTGAAATCATGGACACATTGCTCCATTTGTACACAGCCACAAAATGGAACAATGTGTCCATGATTTCAATGCAACCAGAGATCTGCGAACAATATCTGCACAGATATCTGTGTGTGTGATGTGGCCCTAAGGCTGGAGTCACACTGAAGTGTGACTTGCACGAGTGTGATGTGAGGAATTCTCATGTTGCACTCCTGCCCATGTTAGACAATCAGGCATGTAGGGCTGAGGAAAAAAATTACAGCATTCTGTGAAGGTCTGTGAATCTCGGCTCACTCGCACCCATAAAAGTATACAAGTCTATTGGTGAGAGTGAAACTATGCACTACACCCAGATGTCACCTGACTGCAGTGCAAGGCCAACAAGATTAATCTCTTCCTCTCCTCTGTAGCTGTAGGAGATCGCAGTAGATGATACTCGGGCTCACACTCAGCAGACCCTGAGCTGAGGGTCATTAGCATATCGCATCCAATTCTCTTGCATCACATGCCGTACGCCAGTGTAGTGTGACTTTTGCCTAAGGAAGCCTTCATACACTAAATGGTTTATCCCATCAAGATTGTGTTCACCTGAGCTCAATATAATGTGTATTTCTTCATAATTTAATCTATCTCTCAAGCATACCAGACCTAACTTAATATGTTTTTGGGGTATGAAATGGAACCAGGCAACAATTGCAGACATGATGAGTACATGCAAACTATATATAAATGTTTTCCTTGGTTGCATTTCAACACAGGACCCTAAAGCTGCAAGATAACCATGGTCATTGTTTAGACATATGAAATTGCTATATTTGTCTATACATTTTTCATATATACAAGCTTAGGCTATGCACCAAAGTAGACGTATAGTTAAAATCATAATGATTGATACCACCATGAATATTTAATAATAAACTCAGTTACAACCGGGGGCGTAACAGTTGGAGTCGCAGGGGTTGCGCCTGTGATGGGGCTCGGAGGTGCAGGGGCCCCAGCCCACAACTGCCAGCCGCCGACCCCCGACCCCAGCGCCTGCTTCACATAGATGTGCATCTCCAAGGAAGCACATCCATATCACTGTACAGCAGTTTGCCCGGGCCGGTCCCCAGGTGGCTGTTGATGGCCGCCAGAGGACTGGCACTGTAACTCTAATGGCGGCCAGGAAACTTTGTCATCCCGCTGGCCACTGCATACAGCACCGTGATGAGGTCATCACATTGCGACCTCATCACAGGATGCAGTGACAGGCGGGTATGGTAAGCATGTGCTTCATTCAGGAACTGAAGAGTCTAAATCCTGACATTTCCTGGGGAGGAGGTATGGGGCTGTGTGTGTGAGTGTGTGTGTGAGTGTGTGTGAGTGTGTGTGTGAGAAGGGTGTGTGTATGTATGTATGTGTGTGTATGGGGGGGTGTACAGGGGCAGTATGTCTGTGTATGTGTCGGGGGTTATACAGGGGCTGTATGTCTGTGTGGGGGGTTTATACAGGGGTAGTATGTCTGTGTGTGTTTGGGAGGATTATACAGGGGCAATATGTCTGTGAATGTATTGGAGGTTATACAGGGGCAGTATGTCTGTGTGTGTGTGTGTGGGGGTTATACAGGGGTAGTATGTCTGTGTGTGGGGAAGTTATTCAGGGGCAGTATGTCTGTGTATGTTTGGGGGGTTTATATGAGGGGTACTCGGACACCGGGATGAATTTGATGGCTGTGACTGGGAATCACGGGTGGTCAGGTTCCCGGTTCCGTGCCCTAGCTGTCATTTGTTTGGTGGGGGAAATATTTATAAGGATTAAAAAGAATGTGACGCCACCTGTGGATCCCGGTAATTTGGATACTGGCGCTGCAGGCCGGTCGCTGAGGTGATGATGGGTGCAGCTCAGTGTGGTACAGCTCCCCACAGGTGGAGCTTTATCTCAGGGCAGCGGTGATGGAGGATGAGGGGAGTAGTTGTTCTACCCCTCTGAGGATGTGAGGCCCTCCGGGCACCGGCGGGAAGGAAGACAGACACCGCAACTTCAACTCCACTTTACTGGTACCAGCAGATGTTATAGAGAACACGGTACAGTCTGGTTTAACGGGTACTAGTTGTCGGTTCAGGGTACCCCTATGGAGTCTCTAGATGTTCCTTCCTTATTATCTTTCAGGGTCTCAATTCTACCTTCCTCTCTGTCTTTCACCACCTTTGCAGTGCCTCACCGTACAAGACCAGGGGACTGGCGAGAGAGCTCTGATTATGGGCCTGAGGAGTGAGGTACCGTCTTGTAGCGCCTACGGCTACCCAGTTTTAGAAGGCCCGTGGCTCATTGGTTTGCGGTCAGTGGTGAACTGACCGCTTCAGCATCTGTGTCACAGGTTTTACCCCAGACGTTACCAGCCGGCTCCAACCCGTGCTGGTCTGTCCCCTTCTGTCACAGGTCACTCTCCTGAAGATGGGTGATCCCTCCTGTCAGAGGGCTGTCAGGCCCGTCCTTACTGACTGCCTTCCCAGCACGGTCTCTGACGCTGACTAACTGAAAATCCTCTCACTTCCTGGTTTACTACTCCAACCTAGGCTCCACCCCCTTGGGACCTACTATATGACAGTCCCCCTATTCTAAGGTGGCCTAGTGTTGGGTGCTGACTTAGACTTCATAGGTTAAACCCAAACCCACAGCTACAGAGGCACTATATATACTTGCAAGGTGTAATACCTCCCTTTGGCGCCTAGCCATAGGGGCGCCACACACCCCCTTGGTGAAATACACCCGTCCGCAGGTGCTAAAACCAAACCGGGTGTGAGTTGGCATTTTTATTAACATGTTAACCGGGTAAGGTAATCTTCCTTTGCAGGAGGCACTGTGCTTATAACTTGCAAACTGGAACAAAAATAACACATTAGTCCCATCGGTCCAACAGGAATCGGGTATTAAGTCTCTGATTAAATATTCATCAGGTTTTTAGCAAATAACAGTTCACATTAAAGTCTTATGTGCTGTAAGAAAAACGGGCATCTATATTTTAACTGTACATTTTTGGTAATGCAATACCGGGCTACTTATTTTCTCACTTTTACTGACCCGGATTGCAAACCATCCCCGGGGTCCTGCATATCGTTCGTAGGTTATGATGTTGCTTTTCGGGTCATCCTGGAACTGTGGCTTCCCGACGGGTTGCCAGGATTGCGGGATTGGGGCTGGAGACTGGTATTCAAATTGCTTCATCTCCATACCGACCCGGTCTTGTTGTTGCTCCAGGCGATCGGCCCACCATAGCTCGCGGGGCCCAGACGCCTCTGTGCCGCCGGCTGTTCCTTCCTCTCTGTCCTCGGAACTCGCCTGACTGGTAGAACTTTCTTTCTCACATTCCTCTACGATCAGGTCGGGCTCCCCTGAGAACCAGATCAGGTCTTCCATTTCGGCGGCCTCCTCTTCTCCGGGTTCAACGCTCGCTGGATCCTCCGGTTTGGTTATTGACCCGCACTCTTTGTTGTTTGATAGCAAG
Organism: Allobates femoralis; assembly: GCA_033576535.1. Taxonomy (NCBI): domain Eukaryota; kingdom Metazoa; phylum Chordata; class Amphibia; order Anura; family Aromobatidae; genus Allobates; species Allobates femoralis. The sequence goes on from JARQOC010000004.1 coordinate 357,362,321, forward strand.
GGAGGCGGGGAGACACTTTGGCGCCTTTTACTTGGCCCATCTGTGGTAAAGGGCCGAGGCACGCCCCTGGGCCAGCACATAGTCCTTTTACATTTTTAGACCCGCCCACCATGAGAATCCTGTAGGCAAGTCCTTCGGGCCTTTCCGGAGCCCGCCACTACCTTCGTCACTTCTCGGCAGAGCGGAGGGGCGGGGCTTATCTTCCCGCTCTTTTCTCCTGCTTTGGTGACACAGTTGAAATTCTGAGGCGATGTAATGGCGGTCCAGTTTTACAGTATATAAACAGTCAATAAAGTCTTTAGGCACACTTTACCTGGTATTATCAGGCTGGTTCAATCCTGTTCGCAGACGCCAGATATACAGGGGTAACATGTCTGTGTGTGTGGGGGAGTTATACAAGGCTACTATGTGTGTGTGTGGGGGTTATACAGTGGCAATATGTTTGTGTGTGGGGGTTTATACAAGGGCAGTATGTCTGTGTGTGTGAGGGGTTATATAGGGGCAATATGTCTGTGTGTGCGTGGGAGTTATACAGGGGCAGTATATCTGTATGTGTTGGGGGTTATACAGGGTGCAGTGTGTCTGTGTTTGGGGAAATTGATGCAATCTGGAGGGCAATAATGCTGTATTATGCTATATGGAGGGATATTAGGCTGCATTATACTATATGGATGGTGATGACGCTGCATTATAATATATTGAGGACTATGGGGGTGCATTATATTATATGGAGGGCTATGTGGCTGCATTATACTATATGGAGGGATATGAGACTCCATTATAATATACGGAAGGGTATGAGGCTGCATTATACTTAATGGAGGGACATATATACCAGGATAAGGTCATATTCCAGGAGGACGATATATGGCAGGATGAGGGTTATTAATATACAATGAAGGGGAAGAGGGGTCAATTTGTGAGTCTTTATAGGATTTAGAACGTTAAATGAGACCCATACATCTGACCAACCTGGGCGTGCAGGAGGGGGCCCAGATTCAAATCTGGCATCGGGGCCCATTGAGCTCTAATTACGCTACACGTTACAACCACAGATATTATATATAACCGTGGAACATATCCCATCCTGTGGTAAATAATCTACAAATGTATATTCCTTATACAGTATATATAGTATTTTCTATGTTGGTCATAAATTACAGAACTTGAAGAATAAAATGATAAATTCCTGTACTTTTCAATACACATCCATATCCAAACTACATGGTATTAGACCCTACACTCAGGTCTGGTAGCCAAGGAAAGTTGTAGGAAAAACTTGCATGGGCTCGGTTTACATGTACATTTGTATTTATGTTTTTTTTTTTGTTCTATGATAAAACAACTGATTATGTTGCGCTCTGTAGGGATTCCTTCATGGTGTTCAACATTTTTCCATGGATGTATTGTAAAAGGTATCAGCATACACTTTTCTACTAACAGTGGTGTAATTTGACGCTGATGGGTCACAAATTATCACAGCTCTTAAGAGTAAGGCTGGGGTCACAGTTGACATGCGTTTTTTAGTGCCTTTTAAAAACTCATGCGTTTTAACATGCGTTTTGTCATGTCAGCATGAGTTTTTTTAAGGTATGTGATGGCTCCCTGCGTTTTTGGCTGCGTTTTTAAATCTGCACCCAAAAATAGTGCATGTACTATTTTTTGGTGCGTTTTTATAACATGGGCCCCTATGGAAAACGCATGCAAAAACGCATGTACAATTAGTACCATTTAGTGCCATTCAAAAACGCATGCGTTTTCCATAGGAGCCCATGTTAAAAAAACGCATGCGTTTTCTAAAACGCTTGCGTTTTTTTAACATGCGCTCCTATGGAAAACGCATGCGTTTTTGGATGGTACTAATTGTACATGCGTTTTTGCATGCGTTTCCCATAAGGCCCCAAATTAAAAAACGCATGCGTTTTTGGAAATGCACCAAAAACGCATGGTACAGTCACACATGCTTTTTTGCTATTAGGGCATGCGTTTTTTAACATGGGGGCCTATGGGTGCGTTTTTTTCATGCGTTTTTGAAAACGCAGGTCTCCAAAAATGCTTGTGAAAAATGCAACTGTGACCCCAGCCTAAAAGTCTTTTTGCATGGGCCAAAATTACCTTTTGGGGACCATAGGCTCCAAGTTATAGGTGCGATTTCAACCCCTTCAGCTATTATAGTTACGCTTCTGTCTACTGTTACTATATTTGCTGAGAGAGCTTCCTAATAGTGACTTTACCAGGTACATCAGCCCAGATCTGAAGGCTCTGAATGTATTTACAATCTGGTGTTAGTTACGGGTGTTCAACCACATTGCTCCAGTGATCTGTGATAATTACATGGCTATTCATGCAGATAGTGTGTAGATAGATTTCTTTGTATATCTTTTCTTGTAATGATTCTTTTAGTGAATTTCACTGTGCTCAGTTTGACTGCTTTTCTTTAAAGGGATTTAAAGACAATGTATATCGACAAAGAAGGAAATACTTTGTGGATGTGGCCATGAGTTATAAATAGTAAGTTCTTGTCACAGTTTCCTGAAACTTTATGATTTTTAATAATTTGCATTTACATTTAACATGTAACATCAAGAAGGGAAAGTCTTGGAGTTATGAAAATTACACAAGTGATAGACATATTAATGATATGTAGATTTAAAAAAATGGAAATAAAATTTTCAAAACTAATGCATTTATTCAGCTTTGCTTAGGAGTGACATGTTCACAAAACACACATTTCCATGCCTTGTCATGCTGTCTTTGAGGCTGTTAATGAATGTCTAAGAAATATTCTGCCAAGCTGAATGCATATGGACATGCAAATCATCAAGATCATCTGCTGGCAGCCCCCTTCTAGAATTGTCATCCAATGACGACCCAGATGTGCTCAACTGGATATATGTCTGGAGATGTTTAAAACATATAGGCAGCTTATTGTAGCATAAGCAATATGCATACTGGGGTTTTCATGTTGAATACCTACCTGTTCATGAGACACTTTCACATTCCTGTGTGAAAACGTTTTCTGTTATTGCCTCCAAGACAAAAGTGTTATTCATCACTTAAGAGGATAGTCATCTATTACTACTTCCATTACTGTTTTGCTCTGCAACAAAGGTGTGAAATCAATAAAGCACCTGTACCTGAACATTTGAGTTGTAGCCCAATGTCATGCAAACACCTTGTGATGGTTTCTATAGACATTTTTTGACACCTTAGGCTTAGTATATAACAGCTAAGTTCACTTGCAGTGCAGAATGGATCACTATAGGATATTCTTCAAATTTGACAAGACTACATTGGCAACGGCATTCAGACATTCATAAGTAGAGATAAGCGAACCTGATCGTGGTTTGCGCTTAGGTGATTCATGCCTCCAGAGTGCTGGAGCGGATAGCGCTGTGCTCCAGTATGCTTGCTGCCCAGCCAAGAGGGAGCTGCATGCAGTGGTTGATCGGCACTCACTAGGGATAAAATCCTATTTTTTGGCAGTAGTAAGATGGGCAAAATAAAAATAGTAAACTCCCCCCCTACCCCAGAAGTGTTTGGCCAGAACTGCCTGCATGTGGGCAGCGAGCTGTAAACCCAATCAGCAACTTCCAGTGACAAGTCAAAGTTCAGGAAACTGAACCTGAACAGCCCAATATTCGCTCATCTCTGTTCATAAGGGAGCATCACACTGATTGTACTCCCAAGATTTTGTGTGGAATGGTATAATGGTCAGTAGCTAGTTCCCAGTAGTCTTGATTGCAGGTATACTTACAACTTGGCATTTCATTGATTTGGTTGTAGAGATAGCTTTGTCTCCAAAGTGGACCAGGAATTGTTTTTCAACATGGCAGTGTCAGTCTGCACATTGCTTATACTACTGTGGGCAGCCTGTATGACCTAAACATGCTACCATGGCCTGCAACATCTCTGGACTTGTCTCCCATTGAGAATATTTGAGACTTCTATGAAACAAAAAGGGAAAATATACAGATTAGAAAAAACTTTTTAACAGTGAGGGTGATCAATGAGTTGAACAATCTGCTACGAGAGGTGGTCAGTTCTCCTTCAATGGAAGTCTTCAAAAAAAGGCTAGACAGACATCACCTTTGAGCAAGGGATTGGACACGATGACCCTGGAAGTTCCTTCTAACTGTAACATTTTATGATTCTATTCAACGGCAATTGCAAAGGGAACTGCCAGCGGTGCATTGTCATCATGGCAGAACATTCCTTAGACAAGCATTAATTTTCTCATTGATGACATGGCAAGGAGTGTTAATGCATTTATTTTTGAACTTGGAACTGATACTCAAAAAATCAGGATATTTTTAACATTTTTGTTACATATTTGCCTATGACTGATTTGTCTATTGATCCTGTGATTTTCATAATTTTCTTCTTGGTGTTTCAGTTTCCATGTTGAGGAATGTATACTTAATATTGTACATTCAGAATAAAGGCAGCAACAAAGTAACAAATATATAAACAAGGAGTAAAGAAAAACATGTGAAGCAAGCTCCTTCGAGCACCTGCCTTTTGCTCTAAGGCTGCCTTCACACTTGCAGATGCTCCGCAGCGTTCTGCGGAGGACATCTGCAAGCCTCTGCATGCAGACCGCAGCACTATCCTTTATAATGGGCCGCACGGTGTTGGCAGATGCTTGCAGACGGCCGTGCGCTCCCATTGCCCGCCATGAGTGATCTGTGCGCATGCGGAGGAATGCGCACAGATCACACACTCCCGTCCGCACCGAAAACCCGACCTGGTGGGCCATCTATATAGATACACCTAAATAAAATGGGAATGGTTGGTGATATCAACTTCCTGTTTGTGGCACATTAGTGTATGGGAGGGGGAAAGTTGATATCACCAACCGTTCCCATTTTATTTAGGTGTATCCATATAAATGGCCCACCCTGTAGTTTGACAATAAATGGCTTCACCCAACCATTATCATTCATATTCTCTGAAAAAAGGCCTAGAAAGCAAAAAATCTGCCGGGGTATGTAAACTTTTGAGCACAACTGTATACTGTGCTAGGTTTCACACGTGTTTCTTTATTTCCTTGTTTCCATATGTCTGCCTATAGTCTGTAGCTACAATGAGCACACTCCAGCAAGAACAAGGCTAAACAATTGCATGAGCAGGTGTGTCCAAACTTTTGAAAACATACAACTTTCCCCTAAATATATAAGTACATATCTAAATGAGATTGGAAGTTTTCCAATTTTTTAATATTTAAATAAATATTAATTTTTACCTGCATACCAAATCAAGTTCTGAATGTATTTTTAATTATAAGGATAGGTACGCTTGTAAAGGATAAGGGCACATTTCACATGGATAAAATTATTTTCATATACTGTAGGTTGCTGGTTACCTTTATCATATAATCTTCATTCCTTCACTGATTTTCAGAGCACTTGATATGTAGTTTAAGGCAGAGGTTCCCAACTCCAGTCTTCAAGGCACACCAACAGTGCAGGTTTTCAGGATTTCCTTAGAAATTGGAATCATTCCCAGTGCAGGTGATTCAACTATCACCTGTGCAATACTAAGGAAATCCTGAAAACCTGCACTGTTGGTGTGCCTTGAGGACTGGAGTTGGGAACCTCTGGTTTAAGGCATGTTTTAAGTTTTATATTTTGACAGTGTCTCTCCCAGTAATATATTTTGGGTATAGGTCCATGTATATACAGTTAAGTGCTGCTGTCATCATTAAGACGTATATCAGCATATCTTCATTTGCTTTCCATCTTATTTGTAGCTTGATTTCTCTGCCCTCCCTGAGACTGTACATGCTTTGTCCATTGCCCTTCTTGTGAAAATCTGTGTACAGCCAACTTCATTCCTTGCTGTTATCTCTTAACACTGAGAGAACAGAACAAAAGAGCTGAGAGTTGTCAAAACTAGGAAGAGGAGATCTTATGAATTTGTAACATTTTTTCAGAAAAATAAAGGACTAAGGCTGCTTTCACATCTGCGATAAGTGTAATTTGTCGCTGCATCTGCCGGATCTGCCAGGTAATGGCCGACTTGTGGTACCGATCTGGCAAGCCACATTCATTCTTTATGGGGCTCGTGGTTGGGTGCGGCAAGTGCGGTTTTGTCAGATCCGGAAGATTTAGTACTTGTGGCTGTGCAAAAAAAAATGCTGCTAGCTGCATTTTGTTTTTGTGGGGCCGCAAGTGCCACACATGCTGGATCCGGCAAAACTGCATTTGCCGCACCTGACCCATGGAGAATGAATAGGACTTACTGGATTGGTGCCGCAAGTCAGCCATTACGCGGCAGATCCGGCAGATGCGGCGACATCTGCCGGATCTGCCATGAATTACACCCTACTGCAGATGAGAAAGCAGCCTTACAGTGACAAAATGTTAAAACATTTGTATTGAAAATTATTTAAAAAGTTGCTTAGATTTACACTTAGAAAGCAATTACACAAAACAACCATGCAAAGTGAGTTATATCTGTTAAAAAGGTAAATTTGGGTTGTATAGTAGAGCAATAACTAAGATTTGGGAGTAATATAATAGGATGTTTGGATTGTCCCTGTAACAGTCATGGCCCACTGGATGTGCTACACCACTTTACGCACCAACAGCTACTGACGTCTGGATTAATAGCATTATACAAAGAAGAACAGGATAACGCTTAAGAAAAATGAAAGATAAATGTGTCTTTTTTAATCTAGTGCTCATTAATCTTATGTGCATCAATGTGTTCAAAGAGCAAAAACCAACAGGTTGAGGAGATATGTCTAACACACTTTTGGTACAGAATTCATAACTGGGAAGGTGACATTGTAATTTTGCACTATAACATCACTTTTGATGTCATATAGCGGTGTTGCTGTATTGTCTGTGACAACCAGCTTAGTTCTAGCCTTAATTTTGCAAGAAAATGTTAGACACTGTTTGACTGCCATGGACAACTCCATAGTTTTACATATACATTAGTTTTATTATGCACAAGACTTTATTACTCAGGATATTGATCAGAGCATTAGTTAATTCACAACATTATTAGTAATAAAAATAATCAAAAAGAGCTGCAAGTATTTAAGAGGACATAAATACTGTAGGTTTGTGAGAAATATTTAATTTGCATGTTATGCCTTCAAGTCCCTGTCCATTCTGGGCTTAGCCGTCAAAGGAGTGGTCCTAATCATTGACTGGCAGCTATCTCTGTATACATGCTTACACACAGAAGGCTGTCAATCAATGATTAGGCCTGCATCCTTGACAGCTTTTCCCATCTATAACATGCTGCTGGTAGACCTTACTTCTTTTATATTATGTTTCTGGGAGTGGTAGAAATAGGTTTCTATGTTAAAATGTTAGTATGGTTTGTAGTAATCCATGTTTTAATGTGTACGTTTAGTGGGAATCCTATTCCAAGGGTGGAGTATACAGCAGAAGAAATAAAGACATGGAGCACAGTGTTCAGAGAACTCACAAAGCTCTATCCAACCCATGCCTGCAGAGAATACTTGAAGAACCTGCCTTTGTTAACAAAATACTGTGGCTACAGAGAGGATAATGTACCACAACTAGAGGATGTTGCACGTTTTTTGAAAGGTTAGGTTCAAAGCTTACTTGTATTTATTTGTTGAGATGTGTGGATCGATCTGTCATCAATTTGGGTCACATTTCCTGAAATCTACACTTTCACATGAATTCTAAGGGCCACTTTACACACACCAACTTATCTGTCCAACTTCTGACCAACTTACTGGTTGTAGTGAAATCATGGACACATTGTTCCATTTGTACACAGCCACAAAATGGAGCAATGTGTCCATGATTTCACTGCAACCAGTAAGTTGGTCAGAAGTTGGACAGATAAGTTGGTGTGTGTAAAGTGGCCCTAACACTTTGAGATTCAATTTGTGGTTCACAAAAAAATAATGCCTTGCACAATTTTCCACACTGGGCTTCCTCACAATGCCCTGATGGCGCTATGACTCAGGTGGATTATTATACCTTGTACAGTGGGGTCTGCACCTGGGCCATCCGAAATCAGCGATTTCCAGTAGATCAGAGTTTGCATGTCAGAATTGTTTTCCATCTCCAGAGACACTGAATAAAGGCCCAGTCTCTCATAACAACACACCAGCGATCCTGATAACGATAACGATGTGCAGAGATCACTGGTGCGTCATTTTTTCACATTGCTGGTAAGATGTCAAACAGGCATCTCACCAGCGATGTGAAAAACGACGCAGTAGCGATCCAGAATTATACCGAATTCGTTGTGAATTTTCTCTCCATAGCGTAGCATTGAGATCGTTGGTCATTATCTGTCAAACACAATGATGTAGCGTTCCCACAGGGAGCACAACGACATAAAAATGTTCCAGAGCAGTGTGTAATGATCAACAATCTCACAGCAGGGGCCAGATCATTGGTGTGTGTGTCACACAGAATGACATCGCTGTTGCGTTATGGATTTCATGACGCAACAGCGATCCCAATAGCGATCTCGTTAGCGATCTCTTTATGTGTGACAGGGCCTTATGTCTCTTTTTTTTTAAATATGTATATTCTATGGTCAGGGAGTTCCTCTCTCTCTCTCCTGTAAAGTGTGACCTCTTATGGTCAGTGGAGTCCTTTGTTTCCTGTAGAGTGTAAGCTTTTATGATCAACAGGGTTCTCTCTTTTCTGTGGAGTGTAAGCTCATATAGTCAGCAGGCTCCTCTCTCTTTAGTAGAGTACAAGCCCTTATGGTCAGCAGGGTCCTCTCTTCTATAAAGTGCAAGCTTTCATTGCCAACAGGGTCCTTGTTCTCTCTATCCTATAGAGAGTATTCTCTTATGGTTCGCTAACATTAGTGTATAGCTAGCTTGTAACTCAGACAAATACGCTCCGATGTTTCATCGAATAGCACTTGCTCCAATGTTACACTATGGGGAAGTGCCAATCAGCATTTTTTTTTCTCATGCCAAGTCAGCATGAGACATGAGAAAAAAAATTGCTGCATGCTACTATTGGTAGCATATATAGGGCAGTGCACAGGGGCGTAACTACAATAGGTGCAGGGGTTACGATCACACCCGGGCCCTGCAGCCTAGGGGGGCTCCAAAAGTCCTTTTGGCCTATAGAAAAAGACTAATACTATTAAAGATTTACAATAATTGGGGGCCCCATTGAAGCTTTCGCATCAGGAGCCCTGGGCCTGAAGTTACGCCACTGGGTGCGTACAAAATATCTCTCTGTACTTATATGTAATCCAAGTGCAGTCTGATATGCACTGACACAGAGAAGAGAGAAGATGGAGAAATTAAGTACTCCACCTTCTCCACACCTGTTATCCGATTCTCGTATGCGAGAGAATTGAAGCACAGTGAATGACCCTAGGCTCACACTTGCAGCAGAGTTTGAGCCAAATGTCCATAAAGACATAATGAGTCTGATACTCTTGCATGAGAGAATCATTGGATGCTATAAATTAGTGTGAGTGATCCCTTATGGCCAGCAGGGTCCTCTCTTCTGTAGTATGTAAGCTCTTAGGATACCTTTACACACAGAGATAAATTGCTTGCAAATCACTGGTTGCAGTGAAATCATGCACACATTGTTCCATTTTGTTGCCATGTACAAATGGAATAATGTATCCATGATTTCACTGTAACCAGTTGAGTTGCAAGCAATTTATCTCTGTGTGTAAAGGTACCCTTATGGTGAGCAAGGTCATCTCTTTTCTACAAGCTGTAAACTCTTAGCCTGCGTTCACAGATTGCGCATTTTTGCGCGCGCTTTTCAAAATATGCAATGTGCCTTTTGTCTGCCGGCAAAGTGAATGGAAAATTCACTTTGCCGTGCAGACAGTGCGTAAAAATACGCCCGCGCTTTTATAGGAAAAAGCGCCTGCGTAAAAAGAATGACCCTGTCAATTCTTTACGCAGCAGCGCCGGCACTTTTCCTATAAGGGCGGCGCTGCTGCATCTGACGTCACTGAGGGGAGGAAGAATCCTGCTTCCTCCTCCCCTGTGTGACACCTGTGACCGCCCATTTAATTTTTCAGTGTATTAATATACACTGCAAAATCAAAGTTAAATAAAGACAAATGTATTAAAAATAATAAAGAATGAAATGCTTACCTCTCTGACGGGTGTTCCGGTGTCCGGCAGCCAGGAGCCGCCGCTAGAATGGTCCTGCTAGGACCTGTGGTGATGTCAGAGGGCGTTCCGGTCATGTGATATGTATCACATGATTGCGAGCGGCCAATCAGCACCCGAAACTCCACACGTCTTTTTCCACTCGGAATCTGCGGCTGCTCACTGGTCCTGGCTCCTGAACACCCGCCATCCACCCGCCGGAGGGTAAGTGTCCAAGTTTATTATTTTAAACACCTCTGGCTTTATTGAATTTAGATTTCACAGTGTTTAATTGCCTGATCATTACGATCCAGCCTATGGTTGGGGCTGCAATGGCCCCTTCCACAGACAGGATCATTGGAGGGAGGCGGTGTCACCCCCTTCATCCTGGATGGGAGTGTTTGTGCTGTCACAATCACTTCCAACAGCATGGATGACTGCGGCAGCATGATCCACCTGTGTGCGCTCCTCTTCAGCTTCATCCCCTGCATGAAGAGGATTGGAGGCTGAATTGATCGTAACTGGCCTTTTTCCGATCGATTCTCCATCTTTGCAGTCGGTGGATGAGTTTTTTATGGCTTTGGCTCAGGTGTATGGTGGACCTGATAGGGTGCCTCTTGCTGAGTCAAATCTCCGTAAACTCAAACAGGGAAAATTGCCAGATGAGGAGTATTGCTCGGAATTCTGGAGATGGGCTACTGATATCCAGTGCAATGACTCTGCCCTCAGGAGTCAGTTCTGTAAGGGTCTGATATAGGCTTCAGGACTCTTTGGTCCAACATACCACTCTTGAGTCATTGGAGGCAGTGATGTCCCTTGCCATCAGGGTACACAGACACCTCAGAGAGAGACCTAAACCAACCTTACCCCCTATAGTCTTCTCTGTTGAGGAGGTTCCACAGGTAGTATTTGATGAACCTATACAGTTGGCAAGAGTTACCTCTTTTACTAGACCATTAGCTTATGACGACATGTTTTAATTGTGGTCATACTGATCATTATATTAATGTCTGTCCACATCGCTCCAAATTAGCTAACCAGCCTCAAAATCCGTGTTCCTCTGGTTGTTTGGAAGGAGACGATCAGAATGTTTATCTTTCCTTCCTTTCTAGGTCTCTGTTTTCACTTTCAGCTGAAGTGGTGATCGGTGGTAACACTGAGACTGTGCCAATTCTTGTAGATAGTGGAGCTGGAGTCAATCTGATGGATTCTTGCTTTGCTCAGATCCATGGTCTCATCTGTAATTCATTAGCGAGATACATTCCTATCTCCACCATTGACTCTGCTCCTCTCAGCCAAGGGTTCTTTCCCAGGTCATGCACAATGTGAACTTGTGTATACGGACTCTTCACAAGGAGTTCCTTTGTTGTTATGTCTTGGAGAATCTGTCTATACCCATCGTCTTGGGCCTTCCTTCGCTGACTACCAGAGAACAGAGGTAAAGCTCAACCTACACCCCAGGTTAATGCCAGGCTTTGATGTCATCCTGTGGATAGTGGCCAGGTGAGGGTGGTGACTCCCACTAAGAGTGGTTAAGAGTACTAAGACACGGGAGGACTCCTTTGTTGTCTACCCTACTAGAAACGTACTCTCTGTAAGCAACCATATGAATGGTAATAAACGTTCAGGTCCGGACCTGTGTATGGATGACAATGTATGGGTATTCACCAAAAACATCAAGTTTAAGTGTACATCTGGGGCTGTAAGCTTTAACGTTATTGGTCCATTTAGGGTGATGGCCAGGTTCAACCCCATGTGTTTTCAGCTCGTCCTATCCCCCATATTTATTGTATGTCATATACTCCACAAGTGATTGCAACAGCCGCAAGGACCAGGGGGTACTCGGTAGCCGGACAGGCTGACTTTCTGGGAGGTCAAGGTGGCTGTGGCCCTGCTCCGTGGCCCTGGCCGTGCAGTGATGGGGGTTATTTACAGGGGATGGTGAGTTTGTACGTGATGCTACCCATGGTACCTGGTCATGGGTGACCAGATCAAAACTATTTACAAGCCATGTCTTGGTCACAAATAGTCCTGTGACCCAATTGTCCTTCAACAGGTTATTATATATTTTTGCTGAAATGTTCATACTGTAGTCTCTGTAGGCACGTTATGCATAGTAGTTGCATATATACAGTGGTTAACATTGTATCAATTACACTTTATAAGGAACAGGGGTCTGACCTTGCGTACTACGTTGTGACCTCTGTAACACTGGTGTTTCTGTTAACCTTTCCTGATCTGCTGTGTCTACTGTAGGTGTTGTGGACTCACTGTGGACTGTATTACAGATAGACTTATGTAGTACGGGTATGCTTGGCAGCTTTCTATGACCTTTTCGATTCACCATGGGCACAACAGACTCGCCGCTAGCAGGGGGTAGATTCTTCTGTTCCACTGCGAGTGAGGCATCAGCTTCTGGAGCCGACTTGTCTTCACGTTGATCTAAGGTCTCTGCTGCCTCTTGTCCATTCAACTGGGGAAATGTCAAGACAGGTACCACTATCGCTTGGTTAACTTGAGTCCAAGACTGGGGAAACTCTCCTAGTATGGTACGTACTTTCTTTTCAACCTCTTCTACCTGTTGAGGAATGTCTTGATTTCCATCCTTTTCTCGCAGTTGATCTGGGCATACTTTTAAGCAGTCTCTGGATACTGCCACTGAGGTTCTTCCTCCATCTTTGGTGATAAGGCAGATCTTGCTGTTATCGAAGTGTGAGGGCAAGATGGTATACGGTTCAGCTTCTCACTGGTCATTCAGCTTGTGCATTCTCCTCTTTCGCTTTAAAGGGAACCTGCAAGGTCATTCTATGCCCCTCCACTATCACTACCTGTCCCTGCACCTCCCTAGCTGATCCCTAACCATCCCTGTCTACTCTAAAAGGGATTGAGAAAAATGATTTATAAAGTCACATACCGTCTCCATTCGGAGACTGGAAAGGTGGGCTCCGAGTCTGCATTCTCCCCTCCTCACTGGCTTTCAGGATGCCCCATTGGGTGTCATCGTTCCATATCTTAGTCCTCCTCCTGCTTGAAATTTCGGCCTCATCCGATCATGTGATGCCCGGCTGGAACATCATTTCCGGTCCCGTGCATTGTGGGGGCTGATCACGTGGTATGGCCCGGCTTTGGCGCATGCCCAGTGTGCATATTGAAGCCGACACGTGCCATGTGATCAGCCCCCACAATGCACTGGACCGGATATGACGTTCCAGCCGGTCATCACATGATCGGACGAGGCGAGAATTTCAAGCAGGAGGAGGAAATCAAGACATGGAACGATGATGCCCAGCGGGACATCCTGAAAGCCAGTGAGGAGGGGAGAATGTAGCCCAGGAGCCTGTCTTCCAGTCTCCGAATGGAGACGGTATGTGACTTTATAAATCATTTTTCTCAATCATTATAGGGCCCTTTTAGAGCAGACAGGGATGGTTAGGAATCAGCTAGGAAGGTGCAAGGACAGGTAGCGATAGCGGAGGGGCATAGAATGACCTGACCAGTTCCCTTTAACACCTGTTCTCCTGGTGCAAAAGGAGTAGCAGGGATTGCTGATTGTAGCTTTCTCTTGCTTTTGTCTCACCCGGGACAGACTTTCCTCCACATGCTCTTCAACTTTGCGGTATTGCTGTTCAGTATCCCAGTCTGCATTTGGTAGTACCGTCTCGGGTGTCAGTACTCCCATGTTCAGGTCGATGGGTAGTTTGCCAGGTCTGGCCCGCATCAGGTAGGCTGGGGTACAGTTGATTGAATTTACCAGAATGTGGTTGTTCAGGTCTACTAAATACGATAGCTTCTTCGGTGACAAGTTGCACCCTTCAAGAGGTAGAGTTTTCAACAGGTCGATCACCACCTGGTTCATCTTCTCACACATACCGTTGGTTTGCGGGTGAGATGGCGTTGTTCGAATTTTCTTGCAGCCATACAGGTTGCAGAACTCTTGAAATATCTCTGCCTCGAAAGCTGGACCTTTATCGGTTAAGACTTGCTCAGGGCAGCCGTGAGGTGGACAGAAATGTTCTTGGAAGGCTTTTGCAGCTGCCTTCGCTGTCTGGTCCTTGACTGGTATGACTGCAACAGCGCGAGGCTAGGGGTACTCGGTAGCTGGGCTGGCTGACTTTCTGGGAGGTCACAGTGACTGTGGCCCAGCTCTGTGGCCCTGGCTATGCAGTGATGAAGGTTTATTTACAGGGGAATATGAGTCTTTCATGATGCCACCTGTGGTACCTGGTCATAGGTGACCAGCGCTGCTGTTTTTGGGCCTCTGGGGCAGATGGTGCAGCAGCCGGGATGGTAACGCTCCCCACAGGTGGAGTGGGGCCTCAGGGTCAGTATAATAGTCTATTGGGGATGATGGTAGTTGTGGTTGAGTTGCAGGAGGGTGCGGGAAATAACTGGGAAGACATAAAAGTTGCAGTTCAGTTACCTTTACCTGCAACTTTCAACAGCTCCAGCCCAGCAGGGGCACCGTGTTCTCTGGGTCAGCAATCTAGTCAACTCTCAGGCAATTCACCCACCGAGACACCTTTCTGTATGCCTTTCCAGGTTGTCTTTCTTGCGCTATTATTCTCGCCTCTGCTGTCTAGCGCCTTTGTGCTACAGTGTCCCAAGCAGGTGGCTGTGGACCCTGTCGACACATCCTCTGACCCTAGGTATAGCCACCATTTTGTGGGTTGTCCACCGTTATTGGCTACTGTACCTGCAGCTCAGTAGCCCCCAGTTTCCTGGTTGAACCTTGCCGTGTTGTTGCCAGATTGGGGCCGGTCCCCTTCCTGCAACCAGTTCCTCCACCATGACGCAGGGTCGGGGTGAATTCAGGTTAACGCTGGCCTGGGTTCCATAGGCGACCTACCCACTGGTCCCCACTCTTCCATGTCACCAGAAGTCCCCTAGAACGCCATCTTTCTTGGTGGTCTACTCTGTCCAACTGTTATGACTATCTGTCTCCTCACTGACTAACTGACTAACTCCTCCTCTTCCTCTCTGCTTTTCCTACTCTCTATCCCCACCCTCTCTGCCTACCCCTCCTCCTGCCAGCAGATAAAGCTCCTCATATGAGGTCATTTCCGCTGCCTGTAGCTCCTTGCCGGGAGTTAGGATGGGTGTTGGGTGCAGGTGTGTGAGTCTTGGGTTTGTGTTCCCTCCTTACCTGGCAGTGGGATACCACACCTATGGATTAGGTGCAGTACTTCTGTGGCGATCAGCCCACAGGGGCGCCACACAACCACCAGGAATCGGGAATAGTGGTCTACAATCATGAGGGCATAGGTCTAGCCAGACCTACTTGGTGTCAACTTCACATGGTCTATGGCTATGATGTCAAGTGGCTATTTTGTGATGATTGGTTGTAGGGGGGCTCTCTGGCTATCGTGATCTCTTCATCTCAGGTTGCATGGAGCACACTCTCGATACCACGTCTCGATGGATTTTTGCATACCAAAGAAGAACTGTTCACGAAGTAGGAACTCCAGCTTCTTCCACCCGAAGGGTCCTGCCCCATCGTGGTAAGCCTCGTGCACCATTGGTGCATCCTGCTTTGGGACTACTATCTGCCAGACCAGTTCATGTGTGTGAGAGTTGATGTTTCACCTGCACAGCTTACCCTTGTAAATTAACAGATTGGCTCTTTCTTTCCACAACTGCTGGGCTTCTTGTGGTGCATCTGGACTAGGGAAGGAGTCATCCATCCATCCGGGCTATCCATTGTTGTTCCAGTGCACCAAGCATTGCAATTTCTAGGTGTGTCAACTGGTTATTATCCATGAAGATGGTAAATTTGGCTGAGGTGAGGTAGTGTTTGAACCTCTCGGTCATGGCCCAGACTGTGGCTAAGAACTCCAGCTTGAAGGAACTGTAGTTGATGGGGTTCCTTTCAGTGGGATGAGGCTTCCAACTGGCGTAGGCAATAACTCTTTCCTTGCCTTTTTGCACTTGGGACAACACTGCTCCCAATCCCACGTTGCTGGCATCTGTGTATAAGATAAACGACTGACCATAGTCAGGGTAAGTCAGGATTTCGTCCCCTGTGAGAGCCAACTTCAAGCAGTTGAAGGATTCTTCCACTCTGTCATCCCACTCGTAGGGGAGTGGATCAGGGGCGGACCTAGCGTGGTGCAGCTGGTTCAGCTGCACCAGGGCCCCGACTGGCTAGGGGGCCACTCAAGGTTCCAGTCGCGGGTCCGGTCCGTCTCTTTCTTGACAGAGCTCCGGACTGAAGGAGGGTGCAGTGGCCGGCGGCTGGCTGCACAGTGCAGCGCTGCAGGCAGCATCCGACACATTCGTCAGCCAGCGCCTGTGTCACAGTGACTGGTCACCATGACAACCAGACAGTACTGTGCACAGTGTGCTGGTGCTGGGAGAGTTGGCGCTGCAGTGTCACTTTCAGGTTCTTCCGTGGAGGCTGGATAAGCTCTCACCCGGAAGTGACAGTGAGCAAGCGCTGGCGGCCGGCGAGTGACTGAGGGCAGCTGAGGCTGCGGGCCTTCGGCAAGATCGAGGAGACTCGTGCGCTCATATCCAGTGCCTGAGGGCCTGTCGTCTGACTGTGACACGCCTGATGATCCTACATGAGCTGAGGATCATCTGATTCTGATGCTCCCCCTGCCTGGTAAGAGCCCCAGAGCAGGGCTTTGGTGGGGAGGGAATAAATAATTAAACAGTCAGTGACCAACATGATTTGGGGGGGCATTCCTTGATGCAGCTGAGCTTCTCCCACAGGACCCCCCTTCCAAAGGGGGATCATGGGGGCCCCAGGACTTGGATGCCTCAAGGAAGGGGGGTTCCTGGGGCCCCAAGGACCCCCTTCAAAAGGGGGGCACTGGGAGGGAAACTCAGCTGCATCAAGGAAGGGGGGCCCCTAGGACTCCTAGGGGCCCCCTCCTCTTCCTTAATACAGCCGAGCTTCTCCCCCAGGACCCCCTAGGGCATCCTCCTAAAGTGATGCAGCCGAGCTTCTCCCTCTGGACCCCCCTTCCAAAGGGGGGGTCATGGGGGCCCCAGGACCCCCCTTCCTTGATGCAGCCAATCGCCCCAAGCTTGGGGATAAGCTTGGATGCATCAAGGAAGGGGGGGTCCTGGGGCCCCAGGCCCCCCCTTCGGAAGGAGGTCCTGGGGAAAAGCTCGGCTGCATCATGGATGGGGGGGTCCCTTCCACGATGCAGCTGAGCTTCTCCCCCAGGCATATAGGTCGAGAAGCACTATGAAGAAAGTGAGCCGCATACGGGGGAGAGCATTACAAAAGAAAGGGGAACATAGGGGTGGCAATCTACTTACATAATGGCCGTATGTTGTCCGCACTTCCGTCCCCGTATCCCAGAATGCACCGCGGGGACGGACGTGCGCCTGTCGCCATATTGGATATGGGCACGGCCGCGCATCCCACCACCAGCAGCTGCCATGCCCAGCACCAGCCACCGCCACCGAACCGCTCCCAGCCGCACATCCCGCCACCAGCAGCCGCCATGCCCAGCATCAGCCACCGCCACCGGACCGCTCCCAGCTGCACATCCCACCGCCAGCAGGCGCCATGCCCAGTACCAGCCACCGCCACCACCACCGCCACCGGACTGCTCCCCGAAGCCCAGCCAGGCACAGGGGGAGCTCCAACACCCGCTATGGAGCCCCCCTCTAACCCTATGCTCCTCCACCATTTAACCCTCCATCCTGCGCTGTCCACCGAGCCTCCATCCTGCGCTGACCACCGAGCTCCATCCTACACTGACCACCTCATTTCCGGCTCAAGCTTCCATCAACGATGTGTGAGATCGGGTGAGACCGGGGGTGGGGGGGGTGTAGGTGTGTGTCTGTGTGTGTAGATCTGTGTGTGTAGGTATGTGTCCACTTAGCCGCCCCCAGCATCCCGCTGCCGCACCGATCCACGCCCTCCGATGCGATAGCATCGGGCACACATCTAGTGTATATATCCTCCTTGAGGCTGTCTTGGGCTATATATGTTATACGAGGCTATGCTGGGCTGTATATATTAACTGAAGGCTGTTTCGGGCTGTATATATTGCTTGGAGGCTATGCTGGGCTGCATATACAGTTGTGGCCAAAAGTATTGACACCCCTGCAATTCTGTCAGATAATACTTAGTTTCTTCCTGAAAATGATTGCAATCACAAATTCTTTGGCATTATTATCTTTATTTAATTTGTCTTCAATGAAAAAACACAAAAGAGATCATTTCACACAATACTGCAAAAATGGGCCAGACAAAAGTATTGGCATCCTCAGCCTAATACTTGGTTGCACAACCTTTAGCCAAAATAACTGCGATCAACCGCTTCTGGTAACCATCAATGAGTTTCTTACAATGCTCTGCTGGAATTTTAGACCATTCTTCTTCGGCAAACTGCTCCAGGTCCCTGATATTTGAAGGGTGCCTTCTCCAAACTGCCATTTTTAGATCTCTCCACAGGTGTTCTATGGGATTCAGGTCTGGACTCATTGCTGGCCACCTTAGAAGTCTCCAGTGCTTTCTCTCAAACCATTTTCTGGTGCCTTTTGAAGTGTGTTTTGGGTCATTGTCCTGCTGGAAGACCCATGACCTCTGAGGGAGACCCAACTTTCTCACACTGGGTCCTAACATTATGCTGCCAAATTTGTTGGTAGTCTTCAGACTTCATAATGCCATGCACATGGTCAAACAGTCCAGTGCCAGAGGCAGCAAAGCAACCCCAAAACATCAGGGAACCTCCGCCATATTTGACTGTAGGGACCGTGTTCTTTTCTTTGAATGCCTCTTTTTTTCTCCTGTAAACTCTATGTTGATGCCTTTGCCCAAAAAGCTCTACTTTTGTCTCATCGGACCAGAGAACATTCTTCAAAAACGTTTTAGGCTTTCTCAAGTAAGTTTTGGCAAACTCCAGCCTGTCTTTTTTATGTCTCGGGGTAAGAAGTGGGGTCTTCCTGGGTATCCTTCCATACAGTCCCTTTTCATTCAGACACCGACGGATAGTACGGGTTGACACTGTTGTACCCTCGGACTGCAGGGCAGCTTGAACTTGTTTGGATGTTAGTCGAGGTTCTTTATCCACCATCCACACAATCTTGCGTTGAAATCTCTCGTCAATTTTTCTTTTCCGTCCACAACTAGGGAGGTTAGCCACAGTGCCATGGGCTTTAAACATCTTGATGACACTGCGCACGGTAGACACAGGAACATTCAGGTCTTTGGAGATGGACTTGTAGCTTTGAGATTGCTCGTGCTTCCTCAAAATATGGTTTCTCAAGTCCTCAGACAGTTCTTTGGTCTTCTTTCTTTTTTCCATGCTCAGTGTGGTACACACAAGGACACAGGACAGAGGTTGAGTCAACTTTAATCCATATAAACTGGCTGCAAGTGTGATTTAGTTATTCCCAACACCTGTTAGGTGCCACAGGTAAGTTACAGGTGCTGTTAATGACACAAATTAGAGAGGCATCAAATGATTTTTCTAACAGTGCCAATACTTTTGTCCACCCCTTTTTTTGTTTGGTGTGAATTATATCCAATTTGGCTTTAGGACAATTCTTTTTGTGTTGTTTTTTCATTGAAGATAAATTAAATGAAGATAATAATTCCAAAGAATTTGTGATTGCAATCCTTTTTCAGGAAGAAACTGAGAATTATCTGACAGAATTGCAGGGGTGTCAATACTTTTGGCCACAACTGTATTACCTGGAGGCTGTGCTAGTCTGTATATATTACCTGGAGTCTGTGCTGGGCTGTATATGTTACCTGGCGGGTGTGCTGGGCTGTATATATTACCTGGAGGCTGTGCTGGACTGTATATATTACCTGGAGGCTGTGCTGGTCTGTATATATTACCTGGTGGCTGTGCTGAGCTCTATATATTACCTGGCGGCTGTACTGAACTGTATATATTAGGATGTGATGGACTGTATATATTACCTGGAGGCTGTGGTGGACTGTATATATTAGGCTGTGATGGACTGTATATATTACCTGGAGGCTGTGGTGGACTGTATATATTAGGCTGTGGGGGGCCCCTGAAAAATTTCTTGCATCGGGGCCTACTACAGTCTGGGTCTGCCCCTGGAGTGGATATTTTGATAAAGCCCTTGATAAGCCTTCAGTAATAGCCGACCAACCCTAGAAACTGCTGAACTTCACGAATGTTGTTGGGTTTCTGCCAGTCCCTGATGACAGTGAATTTATCAGGATTTCGTGCCACGCCTTCTGTGTTTACAACACGGCCTAGGTAGTGTACCTTGGGTTTTAAAAGATGACACTTGGATGGCTTCACCTTCAGACCAAAGATGGATAAGGCCTCGCACAAACATCGGCCAGGTGCTTCAGGTGGTCCTTGTAGTTCCTAGAGTAGACAATTACATCATCCAGGTATAACAGTACTGTCTCAAAGTTTTTGTGTCTGAGGCAACATTCCATTGCCCTCTGGAACATTCCTGGTGCATTACACAGCCCAAAGAGCATGCAGTTGAACTCGCATAGGCCCATTGGTGTCGTAAATGCAGTCTTCTCCTTGTCCGCCTCTGCCACGGGAACCTGCCAGTACCCACTGGTGAGATCTAGGGTCAAGAAATAGCAGATTTCAGGGCAGCTAATGACTCCTCAATATGCGTTAAGGGATAGGCTCCTTTATGTGTAATGCAATTAATCTGCCTATAATCAACACACATTCTCATTGTACCGTCTTTCTTTTTGACGAGGACTGGAGGAGCTGCCCAGGGGTTACAACTGTCATTGATTACCACTGCCTCTTTCATTTCCCGTAACATGCTCTTGGCACACGGGTAGTGAGCCGGGGGAATAGGGTGGTATCTCTCTTTAATGGGCGGATGGTGTCCCGTGGGGATATGGTGCTGAATCCCTTTTACCTGCCCAAAGTCCAGGGTTTTCTTACTGAACACCCTTTCATATTCCTGGACCATCTGGTAGACCTCATCTTTTTGAAGTGAAGGGGTGGAGTCAGTGCCAATGTGCAGCTTCTGACACCAGTCCTCCAGCTGTCCCACAACGCCGTTTCAGACAGGTTCAAAGGTTCTACTGCCCGGATTGCGTTGTTGACAGTAAAAAGCTTGGCTACGATGGCATTCCTGGGTAAGTTGATCTCTTTTTCCCCACAATTTAATATACGTATAGGTACACTCCCCTTTTGGACATTGACTACCCCTCTGGCTGTCAGGATAGTAGGCCTGCTGTCAGAGTGTACAGTTTCTACCAGGGCCTGATAATCCCGACCTCTGATACCTATCACAGCTCGACACCATATCAATATTTTGTGAGATATTACAATGGGGAAAGGATCACTCACCCTTACACTGCCGACTTCTCCACCAGACAACTCTACCTGTTGCTTCTGCATTAACACTTTGATTTCTTTGTGCAGGACTCATTGTTGTCTGGAACTGGCAGTTTTGGCCACCTGCTGTAACAATACAGTAATTTCGCCAACACAATTTTCAATCACATTGGTACCTAAGGTAATCATGGGATTACATTCAATATCCACAATTATTAAACCCTGGAATTTAAGCTCTAC
Source organism: Allobates femoralis (assembly GCA_033576535.1). Lineage (NCBI taxonomy): Eukaryota > Metazoa > Chordata > Amphibia > Anura > Aromobatidae > Allobates > Allobates femoralis. The sequence continues at coordinate 357,383,909 of JARQOC010000004.1, forward strand.
TCGCCCCACCTTAGTGGTTACCTCTTGATATCCCACCTGAGGCAAGGGCTGACCATTACTGGTGATTATAGTCAGATCATCATCAGGACGATGGGTAAAGTCAGTGTCGTCCCAATAACGTTTGTAAAGGATATCTGGCATTGTGGTCACCTGAGAGCCAGTGTCCAGTAGAGCATTCATTGGGATGCCATCAAGCACGGCTGGTCGTCCCCTGACGTACCTGTCCTGCCAATTATTTGGACCAGGTTGCCTTATTCCTGGGGGTTGGTCCTCTGCCCCAGGGTTTGCTCATTTAAAGAAGAGTACCTTGCAATGTGCCCCACTTTGTTGCAGCGGCGGCAGATGGGCTGTCCAGACTGGTTGTAGTGGTCGGTGTTTCTTTCTCTGGTCAATGGAATCCTCTTTTGTCGTCGCCACAGAAGGTCATCTGGACTGGAGACCAGCTGGATTTTCTCACTTGGTGAAGACACTAGCTGGGACTGGACTGTTTTTGCCAATTCAGCCACGCTCGTGGCTAGCTCCTGGACCTGGAGGCATAAATCTGCATAAGTTCTGAGGCAAGGACGCGGCCTCCTGGTGGTACGTTATTGCTGGGCGATTGGGGGGCGCTGTGCTGCTAGGGGTTGTTTCTCGCAGCACATGGATCGCTCAATCCATAAATTGTGCAAAGTTCATGGGTTCTGTTGGGCCATGATACTCAACTGTGTCCTGTGCATGTTGGATAGGAGCCCCTCCATGAACTGCTCGGTTAGCAGTCTGTCCTCCTCCTGCACGCTATGGAATAAAACGATGTTTGGGTGAGCGCTGGGATATGAAGACAGCTACACTTCAACAAGTATTTTACCTGTACGTTTATTGTTCAAATCACACTAGGTCCTCTCCCACAACATGTTTCGACGCTCAGGGCGTCTTCCTCAAGTGGATATCAGACCTTACATTTGGTATCCTTATAAATCCTCCATTAACCAATCCCTTGCTTTTAGGTTGAAAATAGACTTTTTTTTTAAAATTTTTAAAATTTTTTTTTTTAACTCTTTCCTATCCAAATGTCTAAATAGCTATATAAGCAGTTATATTTAATGCACAATACGAGCCCTTTTTATTCTATTGCACAACTGCCCGTTCTTTTGTGACAAAAACATAACTATTCATCCAGGAGTACATTAAAAATGCAAGATAGTAAAAACACTACAATATTATTAAACAAAATCCACCTATTAGATACACATAATTATTACACTTAAAAAATTCACATGAAAATTACATATAAAAACTTCATCTAAAAATTTCATATAAAAAATTACATATAAAAAATACATATACAAATTATTAAAACATCATGAAATCTATACAAACGATCTGATCTTAAAAGATGACTTCTGCAAATGGTAATTATGGGTTTATATATTATTCTCTAGTGAGAGATTAAGGCCCTCCGGTGCCAATGTACCCATTTTAAAAATCCAATACATTTCTTTCTTATTTAATTTCTCAATCCTATCATGTACTTCCTCACTTATTTGTTCTAGGATTATTAATTTAAGACTGGTGGGATCCCTTTCATGTATCTGATGATAGTGTCTTGAGATGCTGTGATTTAAATACCCCTTTCTGATATTTGATCTGTGCTTACTCAGCCTAGCCTGCATTGTCTGGATCGTTCTACCTATATATTGGAGTTTACAGGGACACTCCAACATATATATTACAAATTGTGATCTACAATCCATTCTCTGTTTAATTGGGAATGATTCTTCAGTTGTATTGGATGTGAACTTATTACATCCATGTACAATGCTATTGCAACATTCACATTGTCGTGAGTTGCATTTATAGCACCCATTTTTTATTTTTTCATTGGTCTTTGTTTGTTGTTCTTTGCTCCCAATATTCATATTTTTTATTTTATTCGGGGCTATTAGGGCCTGGAGGGTTCTCCCTCTTCTAAATATAATCTCTGGTTTTTCTGTTATAATTTTTGAGAGGATAGGATCCCCCTTTTAAATAAACCAGTATTTACCCAAAATTGTGTAAATTTCCCTATATGATTGGTTGAAAGTTGTAACTAGATTACACCTATAATTTACAATATCGTTCTCCCCTTCTTTCATTTTTCTTTCTTTATTTAATTCCATTTGCTTAATTATCTCACTCTGTGTGCGGTTTTTACTTCTATTATAAGCATCCGCTAGGAGTCTGCTTGGGCATCGTCTCTCTCTAAACCTTCTCTTTAGTATAGAGGCTTCTTGTTTGAATTTAATCTCATTTGTACAGTTTTTTCTGATTCTGAGGTACTGTCCATAAGGTATATTTCTAATCCAGGTGGGCAGGTGGCTACTATTAAACTCCAGATAACTACCGTATATACTCGTGTATAAGCCGACCCGTGTATAAGCCGACCCCCCTACTTTTGCCCCCAAAACCTGGGAAAACCTATTGACTCGTGTATAAGCCGAGGGTGGACTCCAGCACAGGTATACAGCCCCCAGCAGTGTGGTATACAGGCCCCCCCAATGGTAGTATACAGCAGCCTCCCCAGTGGTAGTATACAGCAGCAGCCCCAGTGGTATATACAGCAGCAGCTCCAGTAGTTAGTATACAGCAGCCCCAGAGGTATATACAGCCCCAGTGGTAGTATACAGCATCCCCAGAGGTAGTATATAGCCCCAGTGGTAGTATACAGCATCCCCAGAGGTAGTATACAGCAGCCCCAGAGGTAGTATACAGCAGCCCCAGAGGTAGTATACAGCAGCCCCAAAGGTATATACAGCAGCCCCAGTGGTAGTATACAGCAGCCCCAGAGGTAGTATACAGCCCCAGTGGTAGTATACAGCAGCCCCAGAGGTATATACAGCCCCAGTGGTAGTATACAGCAGCCCCACAGGTATATACAGCCCCAGTGGTAGTATACAGCAGCCCCACAGGTATATACAGCCCCAGTGGTAGTATACAGCAGCCCCAGAGGTATATACAGCCCCAGTGGTAGTATACAGCAGCCCCAGAGGTATATACAGCCCCAGTGTAGTATACAGCAGCCCCAGAGGTATATACAGCCCCAGTGTAGTATACAGCAGCCCCACAGGTATATACAGCCCCAGTGGTAGTATACAGCAGCCCCACAGGTATATACAGCCCCAGTGGTAGTATACAGCAGCCCCAGAGGTATATACAGCCCCAGTGGTAGTATACAGCATCCCCAGAGGTATATACAGCCCCAGTGTAGTATCCAGCAGCCCCAGTGGTAGTACACAGCCCCCCTCCTTAATATGCGTCCCCCAGTAGTAATAAACAGCCCCCCCTCCTTATCATGTCCCCCCCGGCTGCGGCAGCTGTGAAAATAACAAACAGTTTATACATCACCTTCCGACGCAGCTCTCCGCTCCTCCGGTCCTCAGCATCTCCGCTCGCCGGCTTCTTCTTCCTTGATGTGCCGGCTTGTGACCGCGCGCAGGAAATGACGTCATCTCCTGCGCCCGGTCACATGACACCGGCACAACAAGGAAGAAGAAGCCGGCGAGCGGAGATGCTTAGGACCGGAGGAGCGGAGAGCTGCGTCGGAAGGTGATGTATAAACTGTTTGTTATTTTCACAGCTGCCGCAGCCGGGGGGGACATGATAAGGAGGGGGGGGCTGTTTATTACTACTGGGGGACGCATATTAAGGAGAGGGGGCTGTGTAGTGCAATATGCACGGCATCCCCCCGCTGATGGACGGGGGGATGCCGTGCATATTCATTGCACTAATGAGGCGGCCCCACGTGACCGCCTGCGGTCACCGCGGCCCCCTCCTGCCTCCTCCAGCCCCCGGTCACAGCTCCCCCCCCACAGCATACCGTATTGACCCGTGTATAAGCCGAGGGGGGGACTTTTCAGCCCAATTTTTGGGCTGAAAAACTCGGCTTATACACGAGTATATACGGTATTTACATCCACATTTTTGAAAAAAGTGGATGTGGTTATCTCTCCCTCCTCATTGATGGTAATCATGAGGTCCAGGAAATGTATATTTTTGTCTGAGATATTCATAGTGAAAAAAAGTCCCCAGTTATTTAGGTTTAATGAATTCACAAATTATGTTGCTTCCTCCCTGGTACCAGTCCAAATAATTATTAAATCGTCAATAAAACGTTTAAAAAACTTTATGTGTTTTTTACCCAAACTAGACTGTGCGATGGACTGAGACTCCTCCTGCACGCTGTCAGGGTTAATCTGCTTAGCGGCCTGCACTGCCTCCTGGAGGTTGAGGGCATAGTTTCTTACACTTTCCTACACCCTTTGTTTGAAGCTTAAAAATCTCATTTTTATTTCTGCTGTGGTGCGAGTGTCAAAGGTGTCCTTCAGCTTTGCCAATATATGCTCAACGGTTCTTTTATCGGCATACGGCCAGGACTTTGCTTTCCTTTGGACTGCACCAGTTAACTGACCAATGAGAATGCTGATCTTCTGACCTTCGGCCAGGGGGTATACGTCAGACAGACTACGCAGTCTCTCCTTAAAATCACTGGGGGTGTGTGACTCCTGAGTATTGTGGTAACCAGGCCTCTTCTGGGATGTACGGCATAGACAGAGGCATTATGGGGGCCGTGGCAGTGCCCGCTGCTGGAGCTTCACCTAGGTTGGGCATCTTCCTCCCCCCCTAGTTAACCTTTGCCACTTTCTATCCAAGTCATTGTATCAGATACTGATAGTTTAACAGGCAGCCGCTTAGCAGACTGGATGGATCATTCACACAGGAGTTCTGGGCTGGGGCCTCCTGTTTCCCGCCGGCTGATATCAGAGCGCTGGACAGGGTTTCCATTCACGCTCTTTCTGCAGCTCCGCCCATGATGACATGCCCCCATTCACTCCCAATGCCACTTGGCGGAGTGATGGTGGCAATTTACACAGTTCAACACAGTCTTTTGCACACAGGACCCGGTGATACCGGGGTTTCGAAATCCTGTTTGTGAGGCCAGATGCAACGGCCATCAGGACCAGGGGGTACTCGGTAGCTGGGCCAGATGACTTTCTGGGAAGTCACGGTGGCTGTGGCCCAGCTACGTGGCCCTTGCCGTGCAGTGATGGGGGTTATTTACAGGGGATGATGAATTTGTACAAGATGCCACCTGTAGTACCTGGTCATGAGTGACCAGTGCTGCTGTTTTTGGGCCTCTGAAGCAGATGGTGCGGCAGCCGGGATGGTAATGCTCCCCACAGGTAGGGCGGGGCCCCAGGGTCAGTATAATAGTCTATAGGGGTGACGGGAATCATTGGTTAGGGCGCAGGAGGTGGCAAAGTGGGTGCGGAAAATAACTGGAGGACACAAAGGGTGCTATTCTTTTACATTTTCTTGGCAAAACGTGGTGCAGTCTCGGGCCACTGGTTACCAGGTCCAGAAGGGTTCGGTCAGCCTGGAAACATTCAGAGTCCACCTTGCAAGGTGGGTTTGGAGGCCTTCCTGCTGCACTCTCGGTTTGGGGTCCTAGCAGCCTGTGAGCTATCCTGCGGCCCTCTGCCTGCTTTTTTGCCCTTGCTCCCTGTATGACAGACAGCACGAGCCAATCATGGGCACTGCCATGCTGGTGGTGACTCTGGGCTCTCATTATGCTGATGTGCCACCGGGTCTTTAGTGCAGCCAGGAAACCTGCAGTCTCCTGTCCTCCAGATTCGATCAGCGGAACGTGCAGTTCCCGTCTGACCCAGGACTCTGGTGTCCTTGGTAGCGCCTCTCTGGGGTGAGCTTTTGGCAGCTCCACTCCCCAGAGCTCTCTCTCCTACATCTTCTCTCCCTCTCTTCAGACTTTCTAACTACACTTCCTCCCCCTTCCCACACTTTCCTACTCCTAACCCCTCCTCCTTGCCAGAACCAGAGCAGCTTCCCTGAATTCAGGTGTAGAGCTCCCCCTTCTGGCAAAAAGTCAGGAATAATGAATGCATGTGTGGGGTTTAACTCACGTGGGGATTTCCTCTTGCTTCCAAGCATGACATCATCCCCGGTGAAGAAGGCAATGTCACTGTGGCAAACGGACCACTGGGGTGCAACATCATCACTAAGGAGGTGTGTCATGGCCCGACAGCCAATTGTATATTGTAGCACCCCTGTGACTAGGCGCCACAGAATGGTATTGCATTTATTATTTATGTAATATTATTGTAAGTTGCTAGTTTAGGATTTAAATCTTATGGAGTCTATTTTTACACTCACTTAGGACCGCACCACTTAGAGTAGGGGGAACTGGTAATATAGTAGGTTCCACAGGTGGGAGGCGGAGCTTAGGACTAAGTAGAGCGACAGTTGAGAATTTACCTCAGACGGTGCTGGGAAGGCAGACAGAGTGGTCAGGCCTGGCAGTCCAGCTGAGTGGAGGGTACCCCATCTTTATGTGGGGACCCAGGACAGAATGCAACGGGCCAGGGCTGGTAGGAGCGAGCTGGTCATGTTGAGGGGACACCGGTGACACGGACAACCGAGGCAGCCAGGAGTTCAGCCCTGACTGCAAAGCCGATGAGCTGTAGGCCCAACAGAACCGGGTTGCTGACAGCGCCACAAAGGTACCTCTCCCCTCAGGACTGAAAACCGGTTCAGGACACTATGAGAAATTAAAAGGGACAGACATATACTGTGGTACTGGAAAGGAGCCTCTTTGCTTTTTGTTCAGGTTACCTTATCCGGGCTGAGTAGTGGACAGACCTTATCTTCTAGATACAGACCGTAGGACTGGCGGGGGAGCTCTTCAAAGGTGGTAAAGACTGAAAGATCTAGAAAAAGAAAATAGTAACCCTGAAAGACAGAGAGAGGACATCTAAAGACTCCATAAGAGAAACCCTGAGTTGGCAGCAACACCCTAAAACCAAACTGTACCGTGTTTTGTTATGCCATCAGCCGGTACCGAGTAAAACAGAGTTAAACTGGAACTGTTTCTGTTATTCTTCTTGCCCCAGCCCAGAGGGCTTAACATCATCAACATCATCAAGCAGAAGGGGTAAGAACTGCACCACCATCACCATCACTGTCCTCCCTCACCGTCTCACCACATAGCTGCCCTGAGGTAAAGCTCCACCTGTGGGGAGCTGTACCACACTTAGCTGCCTCATTCATCACCTCAGTGGCCAGCTGGCAGAGCCGGTACCATCTTACCGGACTCTACAGGTGGCGTCACGTTCTCCTGTAAATAACCCCTTTAACCCCCACCGTTTACCATCAACATCTGGTATAATTGATCGCCAGGGCACGACACCGGGGTCCCGACCATCCGTGACTCCCCACACAGTAGCCCCGGTGTCCGAGTCCCTCATCCAACCTAGCTCTGGTTGAATCAAATTGGCGTCGACGAACAGGATGAACCAGCCTGGTATCTACCAGGTGAAGTCTGCCTAGGGACTTTATTATTGACTATCTGTGTGGATTACAAAAACTGAGCCGAGCCGCCATTACACCGCCTCACAAATGTGAACTGCGTCACAGCAGGAGAAAGAGCGGGAAGATAAGCCCCGCCCCCTCTGCTCTGCCGAGGAGTGACGAAGGTAGTGGCGGGCTCCGGAAAAGCCCGAAAGACTTGCCCATAGGAACTTTGTGGTGGGCGGGCTTAAAAGTGCATAAAGAACTATGTGCCAGCCTAGGGGCGTGCCTCGGCCCCTCAACAAACATAGGCCATTCAAGAGGTGCCAAAAAGTCTCCCCGCCTTCATTGCTCTCAATCAAGCAAGGGGGCGGGACGAGCGACAGCCCACACCGGTTTGAGGCTATAAGAACTAAGCAAGGTGCGGTCGGGAGCAGAAGCGTGATACCTGATAAGGCTCCAGACCCGTTCCAGTTACCAGAGACCAGGTGTGAGGTTATGGCTGTCCCCAATTTCAAACAATTGGTGCAAGAAATTGAACAAGACATCCTAATGGACCGCGCAGAACCAGGTGTGTTGCTGCGGGAAATGGACGGTGAGGACGGTGCCTTTTGGAGGACTGCCCTGGATGACCTACAATCACAAATCCGGGAAGTCACTGAGTGGACCGTCCGGCGCTGGGGAACGGAGATGGTGCTCCAGCTGAACCGTAGGCAAAGGGCTGCAATGCAAAGGGAACAAGAGCTCCGGTTATCGGTTGCTACTCAGACTGACCGCCTGGTAACCCCTGAGCTGCTGGTTGATCTCCTGGAACCGGTTCGTGTGCCCCTTGTGGAGTCCGGAGAGGAGAGAGCTGTCGAGGTGAGAGACCTCATCAAATTCTTTGAGGAGCCTGAGCTGATGCTGGAAGAACCGGAGGAGTACAGCGGTGACCAGGTCGGTGTTGGGGAGGAGGAGAGTTTGGAGGAGGAAGGAGCTGTCGGCGGCGAGGAGGAGGCCAGACCCCGCGAGTTATGGAGGGTCGCGGTACCAGCGCAAACAACAATGGGCAGAGGAAGGAGAGCAGCGTTATGCACTGATAGCAGCGGACATACTTGGCAACCGGTAGGCCGTCCCTGGTTTACCCAACCTGAACCCGACGATGAGGCTGAACGACATCGGAGACGCGAAGCTTGGTATGCAAATGAACTTGAGACCTGCCAAGCTCGTGTTATGGCCTGTAACCAACCCCCACTGCCTCTAGACCAGAGTAAACTGCTGAGTGGAGGGTACCCCACCTTTATGTGGGGACCCAGGACAGAAGGCAACGGGCCAGGGCTGGTAGGAGCCAGCTGATCATGTTGAGGGGACACCGGTGACACGGACAACCGAGGCAGCCAGGAGTTCAGCCCTGACTGCAAAGCCGACGAGCTGTAGGCCCAACAGAACCGGGTTGCAGACAGCGCCACAAGGGTACCTCTCCCCTCAGGACTGAAAACCGGTTCAGGACACTATGAGAAATTAAAAGGGACAGACATATACTGCGGTACTGGAAAGGAGCCTCTTTGTTTTTTTGTTCGGGTTACCTTATCCGGGCTGAGTAGTGGACAGACCTTATCTTCTAGATACAGACCGTAGGACTGGCGGGGGAGCTCTTCAAAGGTGGTAAAGACTGAAAGATCTAGAGAAACAAAGTAGTAACCCTGAAAGAAAGAGAGAGGACTTCTAAAGACTCCATAAGAGAAACCCTGAGTTGGCAGCAACACCCTAAAACCAAACTGTACCGTGTTTTGTTATGCCATCAGCCGGTACCGAGTAAAACAGAGTTAAACTGGAACTGTTTCTGTTATTCTTCTTGCCCCAGCCCAGAGGGCTTAACATCATCAGCATCATCAAGCAGAAGGGGTAAGAACTGCACCACGATCACCATCACTGTCCTCCCTCACTGTCTCACCACATAGCTGCCCTGAGGTAAAGCTCCACCTGTGGGGAGCTGTACCACACTTAGCTGCCTCATTCATCACCTCAGTGGCCGGCTGTCAGCGCCGGTACCATCTTACCGGACTCTACAGGTGGCGTCACGTTCTCCTGTAAATAACCCCTTTAACCCCCACCGTTTACCATCAACATCTGGTATAATTGATCGCCAGGGCACGACACCGGGGTCCCGACCATCCGTGACTCCCCACACAGTAGCCCCGGTGTCCGAGTCCCTCATCCAACCTAGCTCTGGTTTAATCAATATCATGTTGGCATCTATAGGGGATCAGATGTCTATGGAAGTGAACGAAAGTGTGTTTGCGCATTCTGACCACAGGTCTTATCTAGACAAGTCTGGGATTAAGGGTACTGAGGCCCCTCGTAAAAGGGGGGGTCTGTCACAAATTGATTGCTCTGCAGTCTGAATATTAAATGTTGTTAATTACCTTTGAAACATTAATGGTACCTTTACACGCCGCCACAACAGGATGGATACCAACGGCAACTTCACGTGCACGAGCACAGCCGAACGGTTACCAACGGGAACCGCACCCTCTTTACACGCCGCCACAAGGTGCGCTACGCCACGCTACATCTACAGCTAGCTACATCGCCGGGTGTCGCAAGTAGCCATCTGTAGCTCAATTACACACCGCTATAACCAGCTACTATGGGCGGACCTGGTGCAGCAGGGACAGCACATAGGCGTGCCACAATTGAGAGTACGAGCCGTCCGTACGCTGATAGGACAAAGCAATAACATCCTGATTGGCCAGGCATCGCAGGAGGCTGAGTAATACAGCACGCTCGAGCGATTGTGTAGTGTGACTCGTCAGCTCCTTAAATATGCCTCCCTAGGCAGCGACTACCAATCGTCATGCAGCAGCTTCCACCAATGATCGCACATGGGGCGTGGTAACACGGAGCCAGGGTCACGCCTTAGCTACATTGCAGGCTGTCCCGATGGGCGATGTAGCCATATGTTTATGGGCAGTGCACGGATACAGAGGTATCTGTAGCCGGCTGTGTCGTCCCGTCTTCACACGCCGCTACTACGGGCGATATTGGCGCTACAAGCTACATTTGTAGCCTGTAGAGGGTTGTATCCATCCTGTTGTGGCGGCGTGTAAAGGTACCATTAGGGTACCTTTACACGCCGCTACAACAGGATGGATACAATCCGCTACTTCACGTGCACGAGCACGCCCAAACGGTTACAAACGGTAAAACACACCCTCTTCACACGCCGCCACAAGGTGCACTACGCTACGCTACATCTATAGCTAGATACATCGCCGGGTGTCTCAAGTAGCCATCCGTAGCTCATCGTAGCTCATTTACACACCGATACAACCAGCTACTATGGGCGTACCTGTTGCAGCAGGGACAGCACATAGGCGTGCCACAATTGTAGATTACGAGAATTCCGTACGCTGATAGGACAAAGCAATAATACCATGATTGGGCAGGCATCGCAGGAGGCTGATTAATACATGACGCTCAAGCAATTGTGTAGTGTGACTCGTCAGCTCCTTAAATATGCCGCCCTGTGCGGCGACAACCAATCGCAACGCAGGAGCTTCCTCCAATGATCGCTGAAGGGGGCGCGGAAACCAGGAGCCTGTGTCACGCCCCAGCTACATAGCATGGTGTAGAAACAACCCTTCTGTTCCTTCTTTACACGCCGATACAGCTCGCTACAATCGGCTTTGTAGCCATCTGTTTTCGAGCAGTGCTGGGAAACAGATGTATCTGTAGCCGGCTGTGTCGTCCCGTCTTCACACGCCGCTACTACGGGCTATATTGACGCTACAAGCTACATTTGTAGCCTGTAGCGGGTTGTATCCATCCTGTCGTAGCGGCGTGTAAAGGGCCCCTAAGGGTTAATGTCAGTTTTTTCCTTGTTGCTGGTGAAGTGTTTCATCAGATGATGTGGCTGATTATCCTCTCCACCCTTTAAATAGTCACATGATCCATCACTTGATGTCATTGTTAGATTTAATTTTTTGCCAGCCAAGCCTGCTATCTGGTATTAGTTCTCTGCTGCTGAAGCTTTCCTAGAGATCTCTTTGCTCTGCCTTGGAGTGCTGCTGCCTATTTTCAAGTATCCTTATTGTATGTTCCCCTGTCTGTCATTACTTATCCCTGTGTATTATTATCTGCAGTGGTGAGGCTAGCGCCTTGCCAGCCAGTGCACTAGCCAGCGTTACCCTAGGTAACAAACAGGGACTAGGCACATGATGGCAGCAGGGAGAAGGACCTGTTCAGGATGTCAGGGCAGAAAGGGACAGACACAGGCCAGTATCAATAGGTGTCCCCATCCCCTGCTCCCTACTGTTAAGGCCTTCCTTCCCCTTTTATCATCCCTCTGTCCATTTGTGTCGCTCCATGCCGCAGACATTTTACTTGTCCGTTCATGACATTTATGCTGATGTTTTTGATAAGAAGGAGGCAGAGATATTGCCTCCTCACAGGCCATGCGTTTGCCCCATTGACTTGCTTCCAGGGTCCTCTCCTCAAGGACTTATATATCCGCTTTTGCTGGTAGAGACCCTATGTCTGATTACGACAAATATAATCTGGCAAGACGATTCATCCAGACATCATCCTCTATAGGAGAAGCTGGCTTCTTTTTTGTGAAATAAACAGATGTACCATTATTTAATTAAATAATGAAAAAAAAATCTGCCTGGGTTTCCCATATTTTGATACGCAGCCAACATCATGCACATGACTGGGGGCTGCAGCTCGCAGTTGTGTGCTTCATTTGCTCTGTGCATCACAATATATGGAGGAACCCAAGCACTTTTTTCAATTATTTATTTATTTTTACACACATGACAGCAGGCTCATTGCCATAAACTAATGAGTATGGTGTCTGGGGCCACAAGGGTCAGTTGTGGGGATGTCACAGGTGGTCTGTGCCCGAGCCTGTGCCCTTGGGTGACAATGAAAAGGGGTATATTTACAGAGATTGGAGGAATTGTCAGTCGTGACGCCACCTGTATGTACCGGTGAGGGCATCGGTGCTGCTTGGGCCTACGGGGTGATGGGTGGCAGCAATGTGGAGTAGCTCCCTACAGGAGGAGCAGGGTCCCCGGGACTAAGAGTTATGATGGTGGAGTAGGGTAGCACAGTCATTGCCGCACAGGGTTGGAATAGGGAAGAGTAGTTGGTGTGGTGTAGGACGAGTTGAAGGAGGGATTCGCACACACTAAAGTCTTTTGGTACCTTTACTGATGTCTGGTTGCAGGTACACATGTTCGGGTTGAAGGAAAAACACCTTAGGACGTCCACAGCGAGTTGGGATATAGGCGTCCTTATTCTGCTCTCTCATCCTGAGTCTGGCAGGTATGGAACCAAACCAAACCGTTACTTTTCTCTCCACACTTGTGTTGCTGCAGTGAGGGCTCTCTCGTGGGCCACCACTGTCCCTCTCCCTGTGGTCCCTGGCTCTCAATTGTTGGTGCTGCAAGTGTCCGGGACGCTAAGCCTCCTCGGGATGCTGGATTCTCTGCTGGGCCCATCTTCTCTGTCCCTTGCAGACTTGGGCTCCAGTGACCGGTGTTCTGGTCACATTTACATACTATTGCAACGGGAGGGCAGTGACATCACAATGGGGGTAAGCTGTGAGGTGTGTTGCTGGGGGTGTCGGCCATCTCTCCTCCCTGTGTGGTCTCTCCGCTGTCTGCTGTGTCTCTTCCTCCGTACTCAATCCCAATGTATGTAAATAAATGTATTTTACTTAAAAACCTGTTTCTGTATTTTTTCTTATTAATAAAGTGTTAAGTTTCCTGGTAAAAAATGTTTAGGGCTTCGGGTCGCGAGTTGAACGGCAAAGTGGTGCTTGCATTGGCTGTGGGTGATTTTGGGTTCGGTTGTTGGCAGCACCGCTAACGGTATAATTATTTATTTATAAAGCACCATTAATTCCATGATGCTTTTCATGAGAAGGGGTTACATACAAAATGATACATATAATTTACAGTAAACAAATTAACAACAACAGACTGGTACATAGGGGAGAGGACCCTGTCCTTGTGGACTTACATTCTACAGGTTAATGGGGAGGAGACAGAAGGTCGGGGTGCGGCAGCTCTCATGGTGGGGAGGCAGCGGCTCTGGTGGTTGGTGGGCAGCAACTCCGGTGGTGGTGGGGTGACAGAATGGTCATTGCAGGCTGTAAGCTTTCCTTAAGAGATGGGTTTTCAGGTTCCATCTGAAGGATCTGAGTATGGTGGATAATCAGATGTGTGGGGGCGCAGAATTCCAGAGGATGGGGGATATTCAGGAGAAATCTTGGAGCGGTAGTGTGAGGAATTAATAAGTCTGGAGGAGAGAAGGAGGTCTAGGGAGGATCAAAGATTACGTAAGGGAAGATATTGGAAGATTAGTTTGGGGATATGGGGAGGGGACAGGTTAAGGACGGCTTTGTAGCTCAGTGTTAGTAGCTTGAACTGGATTCGTTGGAAATGAGAGCCAGTGAAGAGATTTTCAGAATGGAGAAACAGGGAAGTAGTGAGTAGAAAAGCTGATTAGTTGGGCAGCAGAGTTGAGGACAGACTGGAGTGGTGGAAGAGAGTTAGCAGGGAGGCCATAGAGAAGGATGTTGCAGTATTCGAGGCAGGAGATGATGAGGGCTTGTACAACAGATTTAGTAGATTGAGGGAAGGACGGATTCTGGAAATATTTTTGAGCTGGAGTTGGCAAGACGGGAGTTTGGATGTGTGGATTGAAGGACAGGGCAGAGTTAAGAGTTACTCTGAGGCAATGGATTTCAGGTGCGGGATAGAGCGCTATGCCATTTACCAACACAGATAGATCGGGTAGGGAAGATACATGAGATGGAGGAAAGATGATGAATTCAGTTTTGTCTAAATTGAGTTTGAGGAAGGGAGAGGTTAAGAAGATGGATATGGCTGACAGACACTCCAGGATTCTGGACAGCAGAGAGGTGACGTCTGGGCTAGAGAGGTAGATCTGAGTGTCGTCCGTGTAGAGGTGGTACTGGAAGCTATGTGACTTTATGAGTTCTCGTAGGCCAAGAGTATAGATTGAAAAAAGTAGGGGCTGCAGGACAGAGTCTTCAGTGACCCCAACAGAGAGAGGGCAGGATGAGGAGGTCATGTGGGAGTGGGAGATGCTAAATGTGCAGTTTGAAAGGTATGAGGTGATCCAGGAGAGGGCAAAGTCATTGATCCCATGGGAGGAGAGAATATGTAGCAGTACGCAGTGGTTGACTGTGTCGAAGCAGAGGACAGGTCTAGAAGGAGGGGGATGGAGAAATGTCTGTTAGCTTTGGCTATAAGTCGTTAGAAATTTTAGTCAGGGCAGCTTCAGGGGAGTGGTGGGGGCGGAAGCCAGATTGGAGGTTGTCAAGAAGAGAGATAGATCAGAGGTGGGAGGAACGTTTAGCATGGACATGCTGCTTTGAGGAGTTTTGAAGCAAATGGGAGCAGCGATATGGGGCGATAGCTGGGCATAGCAGTCAGGTCAAGGTTTGGCTTTTTGAGGATGGGTGTGATGGTGACATTCTTGAAAGCAGAGGGGAAGGTACCAGAAGATAGCAGTAGGTTGAAGAGATGGGTTAGGGCAGGAATGAGGGTGTCAGTGAGGTAGTGGAGGAGGTGGGAAGGGATGGGGTCAAGTGCACAGGTGGTGAGGTGTGATTTGGAGAGGAGATGAGTAAACTCTCCTTCAGTGTTGTTGGAGAGGGAGTTGTGAGTTGTATATGGAGTTGTTGGGGTGGTGAAACAGTAAAGGTTTGCCACATACTTCAAAAATAATATCAACCAAACAACGCAAAGTCCTCAGCAGGGATGAGGGAGGTTGGAGGGGGCAGTGGTGGGTGGAGGAAAGAGTTGAATGTGCTGAACAGTTGTTTGGAGTTGTAGAATAATGAAGATACAAGGTTTGCAAAGTAGGTCTGTTTGGAAGAGGTGAGGGCTAATTTGAAGGCAAATGTAGCTTGTTTGAAAACAGTGAAGTCGTCTGTCAGGTGTGTTTTATTCCAGCACCGCTCCGTGACCCTGGACACTTGTTGAAGTTTTTTGGTGAGATTGTTGTGCCAGGGTTGCCTGTTGATTTGTCGCACTTTGCCATGCATGACAGGGGCGGCTGAGTCTATGGCTGATGTAAGGAGGCATTGTAGAAAGCAGTGGCACGGTCTGTGTCATGGAGTGAAGATATGGGTGACATTGTGTAGAATACAGTCTGAGAGTCTGTGAATGTCTAGGTGTGCCAAGTTTCTGTGAGGATGTGCTAGTGGCTGGACATGGGGGGCAGGTGAGGAAGGCAAAGATGAGAAAGTGAGTAGATGGTGGTCAGATAGGGGGAGAGGAAAGGTTGTGAGATTAGATAGGGAGCAGAGGTGGGTGAAGATGAGGTCTCATGTATGTCCGTCTGTGTGGGTGTCTGTGGAGGACCACTGAGTTAATCCAAAGGATGGGGTAGGTGAAAGGAGTTTGGAGGCTGCTGGCTGGTGGGTGTCAGTAGGGATATTAAAGTCACCCATGATGATGGTGGGAATGTCAGCAGAGAGAAAGTGAAGAAGCCAGATGGTGAAATGGTCAATGAAGGCAGTGGCTGAGCCTGGCGGTCGGTATGTGCCATTTGGAGATTAGAGGGAGAGTAGATACAGAGTGAACCTTGAAAGAAGGGAGGATAAGGGAGGTTGGTGGTTGGATTGGATTGAAGGAGCAGTTTGTAGAGAGAAGGAAACCCACTCCTCTGCCATGTTTGTTGTCAGGGTGAGGAATATGGGTAAGGTGGAGACCACCATAACTCAGTGCAGCAGGGGAGACCGTGTCAGGGGCTGTCCCGCCAGGTCTCAGTGAGGCCAGGAAGGAAAGGTTGTGGGAGGAAAAGAGATTGTGGACAGACAGAGCGTGCATTCCAAATTGCTCCAGAGAGAGGAAGCAAGGGGTGGGGGTCAGTGACACAGGTTTTACATGTGATGGATTGCAGTAGGTTATCTAAGTTTGAGGAAGATAGGGATGAGTATTAGTGGGACGTATGAGATGGGGGGGAAAGAAAGCAGAGTTGGAGGATATGTCACCACAGTGAGAAGAAGCAGAGAAAAGGAAAGCAGGTGGGTGAAGAAGAGTGACTGGCTTGTATTATATTTTAGTAGGAGAGGTCTGAGGTTACTATGCAAGGGGCCAGTACGGCTAGCGGGCACCATATTTGCACACCCATCACTCGGGTGTGCAAATATGGCTGCTGCCAGCATGTGCTATCTAGACACCCTGATGGCGGAAGTGGATGACAGACGCCACAAGGTAGCTATATATTATATACCTGTGTGGCAGTGCAGCTGTCCACTAACTGTATGGTCCCACTGCCTTTTGAAAAGAAGCAGAAAGGTAGGTAGGGCACAATTTCAAGCTCCACTAATTCAGATACACAGCTATTCCCTCTATGAAAAGAATCAACCAGTGAAAAATTATTTTGTCAAAGTTTGATAATTGAGCCCCCCTCATCAAGCCCGATACCTATGATCTATGTGCTTAGTTCTGCCATCTCTCAGATTCATTCACTTCTGATGTGGTGGTATTATTATGAGTGTAGCTTTAATAATAGAAATGTTCACTGCTCTGCTTTTACGGTATTTAATAATAGAGATGTTACATGATTATCAGTGTAGAAATATATGTAATTTCTAATCAGCTCCCTTCATTAGAAATGATTGCATGAAGAGTGACTTAGATCTCACAGCAGGTGGCACTGTTGCATTGATATCTGGGATAAGAATGGGCACACTGCTCTTTGGTTACCAGTGGTACTGCAGGGGACAAGTCACTTACTAGTAATGAACGTCTGGTCCATGCATCCCATAGATAATTGTAATCAACAGAAAATGTTCATTCAATCTACAGTATATTACAGAACAAAATCACATCCATAAAAGCGGATCCTTACAGGAATGTCAATAGGTAATGGATTGAAAGCATTGATTGAAAAATTGATGCATCTTGTACCATTTATATCCATTAATCCTCATGTAGAAAAAAACTCTAGTGAGTAGACGTTTACTGACAAAACAACATAACAATATTGCATATTCTATTACAAATAATGTTTGCTACTTTAGCTCAAAACTTACAATCCCATACGATGGGGGTTATAGTATCAGTATATCTTTATGTCTTATTTGATTCACCGTATATTAGCACAGAATGCAGCGCTCCCATATTTATGTTCAGTATGTCCTTTGTTTTTCCTTTCTTCTCTATTTTAAGATTATTTTAACTAGTGTATAGAAAATGCATGTGGCCACCTATGATTTTCAGCCCAGGGGAAGGGTTTTGATATATACATTATTATTCACCACAACTTTAGGTGGCAGACATACTAAAGGGCCTCATGCTAATGAAAAAGCATAAAAGACCGGAGGCCTTTCCAGCACCACTGGATACAAATGCATTCTACTTTTGTATGCAGATGCACGGGTTGTAGGAGAACCATTTTTCAATCCTAATAGAATAATTAAACTGTATTAAATTCCTGTTTTTGTATTAAATGTCTGGAATATATTTTTCCACAACATTTCCCTTGATAAATGCCTAACTAAGTATTCTTGTCTTTTATATAGAAAGATCTGGATTCACAGTGAGACCTGTGGCTGGATACCTTCCCCTAGAGACTTCTTAGCTGGGCTAGCCTATAGAGTGTTTCACTGCACTCAGTATATCAGACATGGATCAGATCCGCTCTATACACCTGAGCCGTAAGTATTTTGTGCTTCTAATTTGTAGCTATGAAGTCTGGCTGTGGAGATTAATATGCAGCAGAGGATGCAGCCCTTGAATTATAGCACATCCAATTATGCTAGGGTTCCTCTGTGCACAATACGACTAATGAACAACATCTGTCATTTTCTATCCAAGAAAATCAATAAAGGTTGGGTTCACTTGATTATAGGAAAATACATGTTTCACAATTCCTTTCTGCATGCAGTTATTTTCTTGCACCGAAGGCAGTGCCTGTACATCTTTACTTAGACTTGACTCTTCTTGGCAAATTATACCTAAAAGCAATTATAAAAGAACACTCCAGTCTAGAGTGCACCTTCGGGATTTAACATAGGTACGCTTCCAAATTTAGTCTGCAATCTCATCGACTGCCACAAAGATAATGATGTGGATAAACTATGGATGCACAGTCAGCTATAATATTTATATACATTTTGGATGGAAGCCAAACAAATATATTTCATTCATATAAAAATTCTTGCAGAAAAGATTCTCCACATAACATACACTAGTGTGATAAAAATGGAAATAGTATCCTTGGAGAGTAAGAGGATTCGAACTCCAATGCCACCTACTGGAAGCAGCAATTCTAAAAGTTGATATCAACCTTTTAACGAGCCTTGTTGTATGACTTACAAACTAATGGCCACTTTACACGTCCCAACATCGTTTCGATATTGGATACAACGGCACGGGAGCCACACTTTTTTGATTGAAATCTAAGATCGCATAGCAGCTGTCACACAGGGAGATATCGGCAGGCAACACAACTGCGATGTCTACGCCCCCTCTACGAGCGACCCAGGACCGACCATTTAACATGGAGTGAATAGGGGAAGTTGTGCTCCAAGTCGGTTGTTGGGCTGTCACACAGCACGATCCTGCCAGATCGTCCATCCAATATCGGGCAGTTGGAGAGCCTGCACAATTCTTCCCCGATATCGTTTTGGCATCGTTCTTGCATCGTATTGGTCATTTACACCATACAACGCAGGAACGATATGTCGCCAACGCACGAACCACGTGACTTTTTATCGAAGTTGTAAAGCGGCCATAAAAGTCAAACCAGAATCTCTATTTGCACAATTGTGTTTCAAGTTATTGCCTCTCCTTAATGCAAAGAAGAGATCCAATTTGTGTGTACAGAAAGGGTAACATTGCCTTTCAAATATTTCCATATTTCTTTTGCAGAAGTGCATTGTATGGTCTTTAAAGGGCCCGTTACATGCTTCAATGTCTCAGCGATCCGACCAATGATCCGACTTGACCTGGATCGCTTGAACGTCGTTCAATGATTGCTGGTGAGGTGTCACACATACAGATATTGTTAACGACGCAGCAACTATTCCGCGGCAAGCGAAAGATATTTGCGGTCGTTTGGTCGCCTACATCCTTCAGTTATGAATAGGTGAAGTTGTAAACGACATAGTTATCACGGTGTCACACACGACGATGCAGAAGATCGAACGTACGATCAATGACCGGTTTATGGTCCTGTTCATAAAGCTGCTATCAACAAGCAGCCGACTTATCGTTGGTTGTATCTACATGTCACACGCAACGACATTGTTACGATGTCGTTGCTCTGCCCCAAAAGCCATGACTTACCAACGATATCGTTAATGATATTGTAGCGTGTAACGGGCCCTTAAGTCACTTACGCTGGCATGTCAGGCATGTCATTCTCCACAATGAAAGACCTCAATGATGGTAATGAAACATTTCAAAATTTAGCATTAATAGTACTTATACATATCATAGTAGTCCAATAGATTTCATGAAATAGCAGGAGTGTGGCAGAAGAATGCTTTTAAAGATATCCATTTTTAATTAAATCATTTTATGGGATACTTATAATACCAGCAAACTTGGGATGAGCAAATCCAAACTGTAAAGTTCAGATTTTGTCCCAAAAACTGGGTATCCGAGGCTTGATTTTGTAGTCAAACACTCAGACTAAAAAAAAGTGCTTGTGCAATTTTGGTGTCCGGATATTGTTCGTATATTAATAAAGATTGTTGAAAGGCTGCAATGTTGCATGCAAAAGTTTTCTGTAAGCTGCTGTGAACAATAAAGATTAAAAGAAAATAAAAAGCCTGTGGGCTCTTGATTATTTTTTTTTAACCAGTGCAGGTAAAAACAGACAGCTGTGGGTTGCAACTCTACCTTGGCTGGTTATCAAAAACAGAGGAGATCCTATGCTATTTTTTACAATTATTTATTAAAATAATTAAAAAAAAAAGTGTAGGCGCCACCCTATTTTTGATAACCAGCAAAGGTAAAGCAGACAGCCAGGGGCTGATAATATAAGGGTGGGAGGGGCCATGGTTGTTTGCCTCACCCCAGGCTAAATATACCAGCCCACAGCCACCCCAGAAGTAACACATCCATTAAATTTGCCAATTCTGGCTCTTCACCCTTCTCTTCCCAATTGCCCTAGTTAATAGGGTTGATGTCAGCTGTGAATTGACATCTCTTATCAAGCTCTAGTGTTATTAATGGATAGGTGTTTATCAGACACCTACATTACAAGAACAAGAGTTAAAAAGACACAGACACATGGAAAAAAATATTATTTGAAAAAAGACTCCACAACACACCCTCAATCATCAATTTATTACTTCAAAATAAATTCTGAAATTTCTGAAATAATCCATAGAGTAGTCCCATAACATTAGCAGGGCAATCAGGAAGAGCCAGGTAAAGCACCAGAATTGGCACACCTAATGCAATGTGCCAACTCTGGGGTGGCTGTGGGCTGATATATTTAGGCCGGGAAGAGCCAGCGTCACCACCCAGTGCACTGGTCCTGGACAAATGGATGGGCCCACTCACCGTCAGTAAGCAGAAGAAAAGAGTGGGTACTCTTACAAAGAGCCTCTCTCCTAATCTGCACTGATTTTTGCCATTGATGCAGAGCAGGAGAGGAAGCTTATGGGAGGCAAAGAAGGCTGCAGGGTTTGTGCAGTTGAAAGATCTTGTTCACTAGAAATTTGAGGACCTTTCGGTCATGTGACTAATCACATGACTGGAAGGTGAATGAGTTTTACTGTACTGTAGCTGTCCAACTGCTGCAGCCTCTGTGCAGGTCCCAATGGCTCCTCCCTTGCTCTGTACCAATAAAATGTGCAAAATGTAGTCTTCATGCTGCAGAGTTGTGTGTGTCTATATGTGCAAGTAGTTTGCATGTAACAGAGCTGTGTGTGTTTATATGTACATGTAGTAGAACTGTGTGTTTCTATATGTGCATATTGTGTGCTTGTAGCAGAGCTGTATGTGTCTATATGCGCATGTAGCAGAGATGTACATGCAGTGTGCATATAGCAGAGCTGTATATATATATATATATATATATATATATATATAACAAGAAAAACTGCACAGCACTCAACAGACTAGTGTGAACTGGTGCAAGCAAAAATGCAGAGTCAAATAACATGAAAAAAATCCTTGCAGCACACAGCTACTACCAATGATGTACAAGTGCTACAAGCCATATGTGTTTGAGGAAAAAGTTTAAAAACTTACGTTTTTTCAAAAAACTCAATAATCTATCTTTTAATTCTGAAGTTCTTAGTACAAGCATTGGCCAATGTCTGTTTGCTCATCAACTGCGACAAAGTGACTTCAGGCATGATGAGTCCTACTCTAATATCCCTATTCTCCTTGTCCACCCCCCACTTTTCAGTGGGCAGACACCATCTATACCCTCGATCACCTGTAGGTTAATGAGGGTGCACATTGCAGCAAGGAGCCTGCAACTCCATATAATAAATAACAAGAAAAACTGCACAGCACTCAACAGACTAGTGTGAACTGGTGCAAGCAAAAATGCAGAGTCAAATAACATGAAAAAAATCCTTGCAGCACACAGCTACTACCAATGATGTACAAGTGCTACAAGCCATATGTGTTTGAGGAAAAAGTTTAAAAACTTACGTTTTTTCAAAAAACTCAATAATCTATCTTTTAATTCTGAAGTTCTTAGTACAAGCATTGGCCAATGTCTGTTTGCTCATCAACTGCGACAAAGTGACTTCAGGCATGATGAGTCCTACTCTAATATCCCTATTCTCCTTGTCCACCCCCCACTTTTCAGTGGGCAGACACCATCTATACCCTCGATCACCTGTAGGTTAATGAGGGTGCACATTGCAGCAAGGAGCCTGCAACTCCATATAATAAATAACAAGAAAAACTGCACAGCACTCAACAGACTAGTGTGAACTGGTGCAAGCAAAAATGCAGAGTCAAATAACATGAAAAAAATCCTTGCAGCACACAGCTACTACCAATGATGTACAAGTGCTACAAGCCATATGTGTTTGAGGAAAAAGTTTAAAAACTTACGTTTTTTCAAAAAACTCAATAATCTATCTTTTAATTCTGAAGTTCTTAGTACAAGCATTGGCCAATGTCTGTTTGCTCATCAACTGCGACAAAGTGACTTCAGGCATGATGAGTCCTACTCTAGTATCCCTATTCTCCTTGTCCACCCCCCACTTTTCAGTGGGCAGACACCATCTATACCCTCGATCACCTGTAGGTTAATGAGGGTGCACATTGCAGCAAGGAGCCTGCAACTCCATATAATAAATAACAAGAAAAACTGCACAGCACTCAACAGACTAGTGTAAACTGGTGCATATTTTCATGTTATATATATATATATATATATAATATATATATATATATATAGTGTGCATTCAGCAGAGCTCTGTGTGTCTGTATGTGCATGCAGTGTGCATGTAGCAGAGCTGTGTGTCTGTATGTGCATGTAGCAGTGCTGTGTGTGTATCTGTATGTGCATGTGTGGCGCCCCACTGGTCGGGACACCATGGAGGGGTACTGCATCCAAATAAGAGTGTGTGGTACTTCCATGATTAAGGAAACTTGGATGGTGAATAAGGGACCCTCACAACACCCATTCATACACACCATAGAGTAGGCGATCGTGTGTGAACCCGCTGCAGGGAAGACCCAGTCCCGTGGGAGGAGCTAGGTGGGTAGAAAAATGTATGGGTGGGAGGACAGATAGTCAGTCGGAGGGAGAGTTGAGTGGAGGAACGACGTGGAAAGGTTGTTGTGACAGGAGGGAGACCGTAGGGACACCAGTTGTCACAGTGTGCCTGAATCTGGACCTGGTACTACCGACCAGAGGGGTCTGGTCCCAGACAGAGGACCGACTCTGGACATGGTGTGGGAGTTTAACCCCGTGTTGTTGAACTGGAGGCCCCGAGCTTCTTTAGGAAGTTGCGGCCAAAGACCCAGCGTACACTCGAAAAGGCACCGAACTAGGGTCAGGGGGACCTAAAGGGGAGTCCCCACACTGAAGATCCGAGGGAGCTGGCTCGAGGCTCAGCGCGCAGAGGCGCTGCACAGTAGTAGGAGAACAGAGCGCAGTGAATGGACCGGTAGGGAACGGAAGGCACACCACAGAGGGTCCTCAGTGAATCATCCCGATTCCCTGGTGACTACCCAGGCCAGAAAGACCCAAAAGACTGTATCATCTGTCTGCCTGCCTAAGAGCTTGCAAGTAAACCTGATCAGAGTTAAAGACTGGTGTGACGCACTTTATTTCCCTGGCCTGAATAGCCGCACATTGCTGGATTGTGTGATAAGTGACTGAGCCGTGTGGTAAGCTGCCTCCCTGGCTGCCCTACCATCACCCCGGAGGTCTGACCCGCAGCTTCGGTAACCAAACCGGAACCGTAGGTGGCGTCACAAACTACTTTTATTTTTATTATTTTTACTGACTCTTTTAGCGACCACCAGGTCACGGAATCGGGCATAGGCTTTCCCCGTGAATCATGCCAGGAACCGAGTACCACACGGCCCTGGGGCGGGTTACATGTAGCAGAACTGTGTGTCTAAATGTGCATGTAGTGTGCATGTAGCAGAGATGTGTGAGTCTATATGTGCATGTAGCAGAGCTATGTATGTGAATGTAGTGTACATATATCAGATTTGTATGTCTATGTTTTCATGTAGCAGAGCTGTATCTATATGGGCGTGCAGTCTGCGTATATCAGAGCTGTATGTGTTTATATGTTCATGCTGAAGAGCTATTTGTGTCTAGATGTTCATTTAGCAAAGCTATGTGTTTATATGTTCATGCAGCAGACCTATGTATGTCTATAAGTATACAACAGAACTGTGTGTGTCTAATATATACTCTGCAGAAAGCCACTAGCAATAGATTTACTACCTCCTTATTCTACCCTAGTACAGACCCCTCCCTTCTACATCACAAGGTAAACTTTAATTATTAAGAAAGGGGCAGGGATTGGAAAGGGGGGTGGGGGCAGAGTGCTAAAGGGACCCACTGACACTCTTTCTCCAGGGCAGACAAAAACTTGGAGCTGACCTCCAGGCCTTTACCACCCTGATAATACCAGCACCCAGTTGTCTGTTTTGCCATGGCTGGTTGTCAAAAATAGGGCGAGCCCATAGCATTTTTTTTAAATGTATTCCTATCCACATTTGTTTGCAGGGAAATTGCCCCCATTTTGGGTCCTTTTGAATCAATTTTTTTATTAAAGCTGTTTGATACTTCTTTGACCACTTTTTGCTCTTAATATATTTGTGCTGCTCTGCTGGGTATTCTGTTTCTTTTTTTTTTTTTTTTCTTAATCCACCATATGGTTGCAGAGATATGATCCTTTTTACTTATTTCAAATTTTCATGGTCTCTACCAAGGGGCATAGCTCATAGGAGAACTAGGCAGCGGAGCCTAAAGACTCGTGTCCAGAGAATCCTGTGAGCAATGCACCTTGTAAAGTTTATATAAATTAGCACAAAAAAAAATACTCATATCCATGGCGTATTTTTTTTTTCAAAGAAAAATTGAATTACTTAGAGAAGCGCCAGGAAACAATAAGAGCTAAGTCTGGACACTTTTGACCTGGTGACAGATCCTCTTTAAAGTTCATATCAATTCCAAATGTCTATTAAAGAAGAAGCTCAAAAATAGATGTGTGGTGCCCCAGGGTCCTGTTACCACAATATTAAGCTTGGAAGCAAGGAAAGGCACCCACCTCAGGCGAAACACACGCACAACACCTTTCCAACTCCAAGCCAGAAGGAGGAGCTTTACACCTGAATTCAGGGCAGGTCCCCTATAAATTCTGGTCTGGGGGCGGGGTCAGGCAGTTCAGTTCCTAGGAGGACTGTTTAAGACATCATAAGGTCAGGAGCCGTGCAAGACACGTCCAAGGAAACTGACTAGCCAGGGTGAGTGACCCATAGGTGAGGGTCTGAGGAAGTGGAGGAGTATGTGTGTGGAGTGGTGCAGTGCCAGCTCGCCCCAGCACCTAGCGTAGTACGGACACCGGAATCTGAGGGACTTTATGCCCAGCAACCAACACCGGAGGGCGGGTGATTCCAAGTTGCTCGCCCACCAGAAAGGCCGAGAGACACAGCCACACCACAGAGCTCAGGAGACACAGTGAAAGGGGAAGTCACACAAAAAGGGCTCAAGCCGCCTGTCACATGGCCAGGACAGACAAGTGAGGAGAGTGTCTTAGCACAGCTCCAAGCAGCCAGGGGTCCCGAGAACAGCGCAGCAGGGAGGCCTCAGAACTTGCCAGGTGTGGAAAGCCCCAACTTGCTTCCAGGCTCCGGATCCCTAACACCGCTTGTGACTTGTGCCCTGGATGAACCAACTACTTGCAACAGTAAAGGAGACTGTTACCCTTGTTTCCGTCAGTTTTTTCGTACACTGAACCCTGCACCCTCGACGAGCCCTGCACTACAACAGACTATTCGGTTGCCTCGGGGACCCTCTTTCCCCGTGGAGAGCTGAGCCATCCTTGCTGCAACTCCCATCATCCCCAGAGGACCCAACTGCAGCAGCGGCTATACCGGCCACATTCCACGGATGGCGTCACGACACTCTTTGATTTTTGTTTTATTTTATTTTCCTCCATTTTTACAATTCCCCTTTTTAACTACTCACCTGATGAGGGGATCACGGACCAGGTCACACCGCCGTGACATCCTGCAGCCTCAGATTATCACAAAAGGGCCCGGTTCCGAGTACCCCTTGGTCCCCACCAGGGGCGAGACATCTTTCTGGCGTCACGAACAGGATCTACCGGCCAGGTAAAACTGGGTCTTGTGTGCCTAAGACTGTATTAAACTGTGAACAATCGCCATTTTTTTTTGCTGCCCCGCAGAGAGCACAAAAGCAAGGGGAGGGGCCACAGAAAGGGCGCAAATGCAGACAACGACCCTACGCTCTGACGTCAGCCCTAGGGACAACGGAAACCCTGCGCCGGAAGGTCCTTGCAGAAAGGCCCCACCAAAAAGGAGAGACTTGTATCAGCCAAAAGCCGAGGGAGGGCTGCGGTTTACCAAGGGGGAGAACGATGTTCACCCCAGTCGAGGAGCCACCTGCAGGGGAGCGATCCATAGAACCCGGCGATGCTGCCGCAAGGGACGAGGCTGTGGAACCCCCACCCACTGCCATCTTGTTGTTCACTATGCTGGACCTCCCGGGCACAACATGACTCCCGCAGCACTCAGGAGAACCAATGCCTTCAGTTACTTCCGCGATGCTTGAAAAGTGTGTTAGGAGTATACCCTATGACAGAAGAACAGTGCGTAACTATGTTAATGGGACAGCTGACCAGTGAGGCCTGGAGCAAGGCAAAATATTTGCTAAGCTAAACGAGACCTTTGAGATACGGACAGCCGCTGAGCTAAAGGTCCAGTTCTTCGGGTGTAAGCACGGGGTGCATGATAGTGTACGCAGCTATGCTTTGACTTTGCAAGAGGGCCATGAAGCGAGCTCACCCTGAGAGTGCGCCAAATGAGAACAAACTGTTAACTGACCAATTCATTGAGGGTATGCGGGACCCGACCAATAAGGTCCAACTGCGAGCCCTGCGATGCAGCACCCATGAATAGACTTTACAGACTTTAAGGATCGGGCCCTACAACTGTTTGAAGATACTACCGTCAGCGGCCCTGAGCCCTTAACGCGGCTGGCCTTAACCTACCATCCAGGGGCGGCGCTTGATCCCTTAGCCTCCGTGGGGGCCAGTGCACAGACTTTAGAGCCCTTGACTCCTGAGGTTGTGCGCTTCCAGTTGCAACAGCTGACCCAAGGGATGGCCGACATGGCTGGCCAAAGCCATAAAAGCCCTCCAAGAAGCAGGATCGCCAAGGGGGAATCAGCCTAGCCTCCTGCCCAGATGACGACCTGAGGATGCACCAGAGGAGGAACCCCACCAGCCGAGGACGACCCACCATCCGCTATGACGCTGCAGGACACCCATCTGTCGCCGCTGCAATGAGGCAGGACACATCTCCAGATCCTGTCCTTTAAACAAGAATTCCCTGGGGCAGAGGGCCAACCCCAAGAATAGCTCTGCCCAGCCTGCTGAACTGGTGCAACAGGTATGTGGAGGGACGACGGTCCTACTTATCGCTCTGGACGGGATCCCCATGAACGCTCTACTGGACACCGTGTCTCAAGTGACATCGATACCCTATATCTTTTATAAGCGCTATTGGGCGGACTCTGATATTGCTTACCTCCCAGATGACAGCTTCACCATATTTGTGAGCAATGGGCAGCCCGTGCCACAGGTGGGATTCAAAGAGGTGACTATTAAAGTGGGACGGGTGGAGCTACATAAACAGGGTATGGTGATAGTAGATGTTGATCGACGAGCAACTACACCAATGGTGACACTGGGTACAAATGTGATTGAAAAATGTTTAGTCGAGGTTATTGTGTTATTACAACAGGTTGCCCAGACCGCCAATTCTGGGCAGCAGAGGACCCTGCATAGAGAAATACAGGCCCTGATGCAGAGACAGCAGGTGGAGCTGTCTGGAGGCGAAGTCGGCAGCATGAGAGTAAGTGACCCAATCCCGTTGTAATACCACCGCGGAGTGAAATGTTGATTTGGTACAGGGTGGCCATAGGCCTCAGAGGGCAGGATTACCAAGCGCTGGTAGAGCCCGTGTATTCGGATAGTAGGCCCATCGTCCTGACAGCCAGAAGTGTAGTTGATGTTAGCAGGGGGAAGGTACCTGTACACTACCATTGCCAAGCTGTACACGGTTAGTAACAACGCGATCACAGCTGCAGGGCCCTTGGACTCGCCAGACCAGGCAGAGGACAATGGCCCTGAGGGGCAGTTGGAAGACTGGTGCCAGAAGCTTCGTCCATGTAATGCACCAGCTCCACCACCTCTCATCAGAAGCGTGGAGTATACCAGGTAATCAAGGAATATGAGCAGATCTTCAGCAAACAACGATTAGACCTCGAGCAGGCCAAAAGGGTGCAGCATTGTATACCCACAGGGGACCATCTCCCCATTAAAGAGAGGTACAGACCTATACCACCAGCCCACTTTAAATGTAAAGTCATGCACTTGGGCAGAGGAAACAAAAGGTATAATTATGTGCTTAATTGTAAAACACTGGGCAAAACTGTCACTGAAAAAGACCTGGGTGTATGGGTAGATGACAAACTCACATTTAGTGGCCAGTGTCAGGCAGCTGCTGCAAAGGCAAATAAAATAATGGGATGTATTAAAAGAGGCATAGATGCTCATGAGGAGAACATAATTTTACCTCTATACAAATTTTTTTTCCCAATGTGGAGCTTAGTGTTGCCACATGGTTTTTTTTTGCCTTCCTCTGGATCAACATGTTAGGCTATGGGTTGAACTAGATGGACTTAAAGTCTTCCTTCAACCTTAAAAACTATGTTACTATGTTACTATGTTACTACCAATATGCCAAGGAAATGTCACGGGAGATGAAGGAGGCTGGGGTGATCAGAGATAGTTGTAGCCCCTGGGCAGCTCCAGTAGTCCTGGTAAAGAAGAAATATGGTACAATGAGGATGTGTGTTGAGTTGACTATAGACCGATAAATTGCATAACACATAAAGATGCTTATCCACTACCCAGGATAGAGGAGTCATTAGCTGCACTGAGTTAACAAAATTAAAAGGAGGGCACCATAACAATCCAAATTGTAGTCAAGATGAGGTTCAAATTTTATAATAAATATAACAATTCTTTATTTTATTTAATGCTCATACAAAAAGGACATCAAGTGAACACACTATAAAAACATTTAAAAATAGCAACAGCTATAATGATATCATCCTGATGTGTGTAATACCATCACCAGACCCCTTCACACTGTCAGTAGCAGGCACTTGTGGCTGCCAGGTACAATAAATCGGCTTTAAACATGCACATATGCAGGTCAAGAAAGGATCACAGAAAGCTCCCATGTGCTATAAATTGCAAACAGGTATAGAACAGATTGTACTGATTACAAACAATACAGATTTCAACAATTCAATTGCGTGGCCTATTGCAGTAGGAAAAGCTTATCTCAAATATAACTGCATAGCTAGAATTAAGAGCCAACCTTCAGCCTGAACCAGGAAGAAGGCAGTCAAAAAAGAAATTTTTCATTAAGCAAGTGCAATCTGTCCTGATGATATGAACCCCATCTTATCATAACTTAAGTGCCAGTTACCAAGTTACGAAGTGCTATTTGGCCAAGCCCCAATGTGACTGCCCATGTGTGGAGGGGAGAGAGGAGACCCCACGCGTATCACCAAGGGTGTTGGCTTCCTCAGGGGTTGTGAGGTTGTCGACAAGAAATCCCCCTTATATAGCATCCAAATTATGAGCACCTGTATTAATTTACCTTAATCAAGCTAGTTCCTAGCTGAGAAGGAGGCAGGTGTGAAGAGCTGCTTTCAGCCCATACGATCAGTTTACCATGTGACATCACTCCAGTAACCTTTCACACATAAGGGAAGTGGTGCTGTGTACCACTCACTCCATTCCCCCATATACCATGAGCTTAATAGTAGGTTCCATGTATAACTTGATAGGAACCAATACTTTCATCAACTGTGCACAGGGCGCATGTTACACAGAGAAATCAGCCCTGCATTATAGCACATACACTATTCGGAGTTACAAATCACCTACAGGGACAGAGCGGCGGTGTGCCTAGCGGTGCATACCTGCATTAAATCTCCATGTTTCAGGCTCTCCCATGTATGTGCAACATAGCGGGCACTTTCTGCGTCCGTGCATTTCCGGTTTATGGGCCTGGAACCCGGGTGCATCCGTGCACTTCCGGTTTCCGATCTTGAACCCGTTGCGCTCATTAAGTGTTTCCCCACTAAACATGGGGCATGTAAGCTATGTTCCAGCAATCAAAAAGGAACACTATGTATTTGTATAGGAATTTTGCAGTCCGCAAAGCCCTTATTATTAAACATGCTGGGGGAATAGTCATACAAAGATCAACAACTATGTGCAAAGAGACTTTGAACAAATAGTCATTTGGGATGCATTTCTGCAACATTAGAAGGGAATTGAGAAAGTTTGAAATCAGCGTTTTCAAAGCGGACAAATACATATATTTATAAATGAAAGGGAGGTGGATTACATTTAGAACAAAGAGGGTCAAACCGAGAACATGTCAGAGTAACTTATAGAAGAATATTAGATTGGAATACATAGGACTAATTACCATATGTCTAAAATTTGTATATCAAAACATGGACCCCACATCAAGAATCCAAATATGGAATTCTAAGGTGGGACCATGTAGTTGTATGGTAGATAGGAAATTCAAAATAACGGGGTCCAAAAACAGGCAGTGAGTTTCTTCACAAACCAATATGTTATGGCCAACTCCTGGTTGATAAATATTATATATATTATTGGTTTAACCCATAGCATTGTGTCAAACACAATAACCGTCCTCCAAACCTTGGAAAAGATGCGATCATGAAGATCTGCATCTTTCCTGCCTATGCCTGGCCAGGCAATCAATACCTTTCTGAATACAAATCTACCAGTCCATAAGCATCACATAGGAAAGATGGCAATTATATAGGAAGGACGGCGATTATATTAGTTGAGCAACCCCTTTTATGAATTCCTGCCTATATAGATTGAAACTAAATATTCCCCTCTATTTTTACAACAAATTGACCACCAAGGGTAAGATAGACAAAATTGCATCCAGCTGTGCACTTATTAAAGGAGCTCTATGATACACATTACACAGACTATAAAAGGAGCCTGATCGCATCAATATATACAAATACCATGTTTAAATATCATATCCTTTCTGTTGCAGACCATTTGAGCAAAACATTATAGACTACAATATGTTGTAGTGTAAAAGATGATATGGCTCCCCAAAACAACCTTTTATGCATATAGAACAATGATACCATAGTGCACAATAGAGTTCGTACAGCTAAAAATCCCATAAATGCATGGTAGGGTAAACTCTTTCAGGGACGTTCTTCCCTATCTTCATCCTACTTAATGAAAGACCACCAATCTTCACCCTATTCCAGTCATAGAAGATCTGTGAAAATAAAATTGAGGAAAAAAATTGAAGGAAGGAAAACCAGGGTGGAAACCACACAGAGTGAGAACTCACTCAACCATAGAACTACCACGTGAATGTAGAAAGCGACATTTGTTCAAACACAAAGAAATATAGTTTTTTTTTCTACATCCACAAATTCGGAGTCTTTATTTTTTATAGAATCCCGGGAAAACCAATCCTTCATTAAGGCCCCTCGGTAAGAGACTCTTTAAGTCATAAATCTACCGTGCCTCATGCCTCAATAATGCCTCCCTTGTATTACATGAACAGCAAATCACATTGACCACGTTTCTTGTTTTACAATTGGCGTATATCGTGGTTCTGATTTCACCTGGGGGAATGGAAAGACGCAAACTACAGTTACTGATAGTAAAAGGGCAGATTGTACAGTCGCCGCAGGGGAACGTACACACCAATCTCACACCTCTTCCAAGTGGGACCTTAGGTCGTCGATAGTGACTACTGGTAAGGGAATCCTTTAGGTTCCTGGCCCTTCTTGCTATCATCTTGGGCTCTTCACTAATATGTGTTTTCAGTTTTGGCTCACTGAGAAGTATGTCCCAGTTTTTCTTTTAGGTGTTGTAGACCTGTCCCCACTGGTTATTATACGGGGATATCAGATTGACTGTAGGCATACCTTTCTTAACACCTGGTTTCAGGGCATCCTCCCTCTTCAACTTTGCCGAGTGTTGGTAGGCTGCAGAGATTACCTTCCGTGGGTATCCCCTGTGTAAAAAATGATAGGTTAGTTCCCTGCTTCTTTCTTGAAGTCCACCTCCTTACTGCAGTTGTGTCTTAGTCTCAAAAACTGCCTCTTTGGTATACCTCTTCTCAAATGTTTATGTTGAAAACTGTCAAAGAGAAGGATGTTGTTAGTAGCAGTTACCTTTCGAAATAGTGTGGTCACAATGTGATTACCATCCTGATTTATCCTGAGATCAAGGAATTCCGCAGTGGAGTTAGAGATGGAGGCCGACAGTTTGATGTTCCGATGGTTATCATTTAAGGTAGAAATGAACTCTTCACACTCAAGACGATCCCCTGTCCAGAAGAACAAAATATCGTCTATATACCGATACCATTTTATTACCTTCTGGCCGTAAGCTGCAATGGGAGTCACGTGCTCCCACTCCCATCAACCAAGAAATAAATTGGCATAAGACGGGGCACAGCGAGCCCCCATTGCAGTTCCAGAAATCTGTCTATAGTATGTCCGATTGAACACGAAGAAGCTGTTGTTAAGTACCATACCTAACAGGTTCTGAGGGAACGAGTCATGTACTCGATCGCCAGAAGATTTTTGATCCAGGAAATAGGCCACTGCATCCAAGCTCAACTCATGACGGATGCTCGCATAGAGCAATTCCACATCCATTGTGATGATTAGGGTACCCTCCGGAATCCACAGATCATTAAGTTGCTCAATGAGATGTGTAGAGTCTCTCAAGTAGGAGTCTAAAGAAATAAACAATGGTTGTAGGTAAAAATCTCCTCTTTCCCTTCCACACATGGGCAGTCACATTGGGGCTTGGCCAGATAACACTTTGTAACTTGGTAACTGGCACTTAGGTTATGATAAGATGGGGTTCATATCATCAGGACAGATTGCACTTGCTTAATGAAAAATTTATTTTTTGACTGCCTTCTTCCTGGTTCAGGCTGAAGGTTGGCTCTTAATTCTAGCTATGCAGTTATATTTGAGATAAGCTTTTCCTACTGCAATAGGCTACGCAATTGAATTGTTGAAATCTGTATTGTTTGTAATCAGTACAATTTGTTCTATACCTGTTTGCAATTTATAGCACATGGAAGTGATCCTTTCTTGACCTGCATATATGCATGTTTAAAGCCGATTTATAGTACCTGGCGGCCACAAGTGCCTGCTACTGACAGTATGAAGGGTCTGGTGATGTTATTACACACATCAGCATGGTATCATTATAGCTGTTGCTATTTTTAAATGTTTTTATAGTGTGTTCCATTGATGTCCTTTTTGTATGAGCATTACATAAAAATAAAGAATTGTTATATTTATTATAAAATTTTGGAGTGTTCCCAATTTTGTGTATACACCATCTTTCTTGTTTATGTCCCCATTAGCTGCACTGAGAACTGCTAACTATTTCTCCACTCTAGATCGTACCAGTGGGTATTGGCAATTCCTGTGGTGGAGGCTGACAAAGAGAAGACTACTTTCACGACCCCAATGGGCCACTGCGAGTTCAACTGCATGCCATTCGGACTTTGCAATGCACCAGTGATCCCTGAGGAAGGTGCCAGGAGGGCACCAAAACGCGTAGAGGCAGGAGGAAATAAAATATTTTGTTGGAAGTTCCATCTTCACGTGCTTTTTCTTTGGAGTGGATGATCGTGGCAGCGCGGACTGTGGCACACCATTTTCTCCCCTATCATCTGGCTATATGATCCTGGAAGCCTAACATGACGGAGCCGGGCACTTCGGTTGGAAGAAACTGGAAGTATTACTATGTGGGAGGTTCCACTGGGTCGGTATGAGGGCAACCATCGAATTGTGGTGCAGGAGCTGCGGCCCTTGCAGCTTCCGCAGGAAAGGTTGTGACAGGCAGCCGGCCTCGTTGCATCCTATTGTTACCAAACAAGCCCTTGAGTTAGTATCCTTGGACCACTGTTATGAACCGATGACTCAGGAGTAACATTCAGATTCCATAGAAGTCATTGGTAACTGAACTGACTGCAATCCCTGACTACACACAGCAACTAGAAGTAGCCGTGGGATGTAACTAACCAGACCTAGACACCTCTGCACAGCGGGAGAACTAACTGCTCCTAAAGATGGATGTAGGAAAAGCTATCTTGCCTCAGTGCATAATCCCAAAAGAATAGCAAGCCCCCACAGATATTAACTGGGAAACAAGAGAAAGAAAAACAAACACAGGCAGAGTAAAAGGTTTAGCAAAAGAGGCCAAACTAGCTATATAGGAAAGACAGGATAGAATACTATTGCGGTCAGTATTAAACACTATATAAAAAAACACGAACAGCAGATAGAACAAAAATTACCCTGAGTCACTAAGACTCGGCGCCCTCTATATCGGCAGACTTCTATAAATCAAATGCCAGCAGAACTGGAAATAACAGATAATAGTGAATGGTGAAATTTCTAGGAAGAAAACTTCCTATCTGAGAGCAGATAAACAAATGTACAGACTAAATTGCAAACCCACAGCTCAAAGTAAGACAAAACATAAGCAGAACCTTAAGCACACAAAAGTGTGCCACAAAATATCAAAACACCATCCACTTAGCTTGCAAAGAATTCCACAGAACAGAAGAAACCAGAGAGATGTGAACTCCTCCAGGAACCAAAGACAACTGGCAAGGAATGATCCACTAGAAACCATTATATGCTCCAAGAACCAGATCACCTGTGAAACCCACACATCACCATCACCTGTGAAACCCAAACAGTCAGTTGCATCACCAGCAACAACCACCGGAGGGAGCTCCAATTAATTCACAACAGACCACGTGAAGTTGACCCCAAGCCAGTCCGGCTACATCTACGCCCTCACGATAGTGGCAGGGCCGCAGCATCCATTGGACAAGTAGAGCCTTCTGCTCAGGCGGCAAGGAGGCAGGGGAGTGGCAATGCTGCAGGTGGGCGGCACCCTGCACATAGCGGCGGCTCCCTTTCTGTCTGCTGGCCGTCGCTTGCCGCCGCCAGCCTCCACAACAAGAAGCTTGCTGCTGGACTGCTAGCACTTCCCCGCTCTTCAATCCCTCTGCCAGATTGCTAGCACTGCCCCAAAACCCCCCGCTCTGTGCCTTAGGTGGCAGGGAGGTTTAGTTCACCCCTGGATAGTGGACCACTATTTCCGATTCCTGGTGGTGGTGTCCATGAAAGACCTGACAGCGAAGACTGCAGCACGAGCCTTCTAGACACACTTCTGTAGACCTCATGGCTACCAAGCCAGGGTACTGACAGACCAAGGCCTTTGAGGCTGAATGTTTCAGGAGTTCTGCAGCCTCTATGGACGCAAGATCAGGACCATGCCATACCATCCCCAGACAAATGGCTTGTGCGAGAAAATGAATCAAATAGTGATGGATTTGCTGAAAACACTTCCACTAGAAGAGAGGAACAGGCCAGAGAAACTGCCAGATCTAGTGGACCTGTACAACAACATCCCAGTGAATTCCACCAACTTCAGTCCTGCCTACTTGATGAGAGCCAGGCCTGCCAAATTACCTATTGATCTAGAAATGGGGGTACTAACTCCTGAAACCAAGCTCCCAGAGACAGACTACGATACAGAGCGCCAACAGAGATATCGTCAAGTGCAACAATGCGTTGAGAGAAACCGGACTCAGGCTAGAGAAAAGCTGGAGAAGACATACAACCAGAATGCACCAGCAGACCCCCTGGTACCAGGAGAACAGGTCTTAAAGAGAAAACAACGGTTCACAAATTGGATGATCAGAGGGAGGCAGAGCCCTAACACTTGATGCCTTGTCACTTTGATCCACAGAAAGTCTGCTTGATTAGCAAAGATGGGGGAGAAACCTCAGCCACCATCTCCAGAGATCACCTGAAAAGATGCCCCAAGCAGCTGAAAACCCAAGTAAATTCCATGACAATGCCTACACCCAAACCAGCAAAGGAAGAGATGGTCCGCAGTGTACTAGGAGATTTCCCAAGACTTGGACGCAGATGAAAGGAGCTATTGTGGTCCCCGTACTGACCTTTCTTCTGCCAGCAACACAAGCGCCTGCAAGTACTCTAAGGGATGAAGTACTGGACCCACAGAATCAGCCCCTTGCTATTGGAGACTTGTCAATCCCATGGTAAGTCAGAGTCAACCTGCTGCCATTCCAGAACCACCAATATCAGTAAGTAGTGCACACACTCCACCAATAGCAGACACTACAGGTCCAGATAGCCTAACTGAAACACCAATGCTGTGTAGGTCCACATGTAGTAGTATACCTGTACTGCGTAGGTCCACACGTAGCAACCTAGGTCAGACTCCAGCCTGTTACAGGGATAATTAGCACAGGAGATGGGATAAGCCTGACAATGTAAATATGTTTGTTTTACTTTTAGGCAACAATGCAATCACCAAGCGTACCATGCCTACAGAGACTGTACTGTATGAACTTTTGAGGTTTCTTGAAATTTTTATTAAATTTAACCATGGACCATTAGCCACTGGACTGGTTGTGACCAAGACGTCTTGTAAATATACTTATTCATCAGCCAATGAGCCAATGGTGGAAGGAATAATCACCAAAGTGACTCCTTTTTTTCAATTTTTGTGGGTTTTTGTAATTTTTACTTTTGAGACTCTGTTCATTAACTAGTGTATTGTCATTGTTATGTTCTTGTATGTACAAAAAGTGTTTCCTCAGTCCAGGAGTACTGAATTTAATTGAGGGGGAGAGTGGCGCCCCAGGGTCCAGTTGCCACAATATTAAACTTGGAAGCAAGGAAAGGCACCCAGCTCAGGCGAACACATGCACAACCCCTTCCCAACTCCAAGCCAGAAGGAGGAGTCTACACCTGAGTTCAGAGCAGGTCCCCTAGAAATTCTGGTCTGGGGGCGGGGTCAGGCAGTTCAGTTCCTAGGCGGACTGTAGAAGACATCCTACGGTCGGGAGCCGTGATAGGCCCATCCGAGGAAACTGACTAGCCAGTGTGAGTGACCTGTAGGTTAGGGTCTGAGGGAAGTGGCCAAAAGGTGTGAGGAGGGAAAGGTGCCAGCTCGCCTCAGCACCTAGCGTAGTACGGCACCAGAGTCCGAGGTCACCAGGGACTTTATGCCCAGCAACCAACACCGGAGGGCGGATGTTTCCAAGTTGCTAGCTCACCAGAAAGACCAGGAGACACAGCCGCACCACAGAGCTCAAGAGACACAGTGAAAGGGGAAGTAACACAAAAAGGGCTCAAGCCGCCTGTGACACGGCCAGAACAGACAAGTGAGGAGAGAGTCTTAGCACAGCTCCAAGCAGCCAGGGGTCCCGAAACAGCGAAGCAGAGAGGCCTCAGAACTTGCCAGGTGTGGAAAGCCCCAACTTGCTTCCAGGCTCCGGATCCCTAACAACGCTTGTGAATTGCGTCCTGGATGAACCAACTACTTGCAACAGTAAAGGTAAAGGAGACTCTTACTCTTGTATCTGTCAGTTCTTCCATACACTGAACCCTGCACCCTCCACAAGCCTTTAACTACAACAGACTATTCAGTTGCCCTGGGGACCCGCTCTCCCCGTGGAAAACTGAGCCATCTTTGCTGCAACTCCCATCATCCCCAGAGGACCAGACTGCAGGGGCGGCTATACCTGCCGCATTCCATGGGTGGCGTCACGACACCCTTTGATTTTCCTCCATTTTTCCAATTCCCCTTTTTAACTGCTTGCCCGATCACAGACTTGGTCATGCCGCCGTGACATTCCGCAGCCCCAGATGACTACGAAAAGAGCCCGGTTCCAAGTACCCCATGGTCCCCGCCAGGGGCGAGACAGATGCATACATGATTAATGATTATATCTTATCTTCCTGGCATATCAACAAAACTGCTCATTGTAAGGATCTGTCCAGGTGACCCAGGGTTGGCAACAGGGCTGTGGAGTCGGTAAGCCAAACCAATGACTCTGACTCCACGACTCCGACTCCCTCATACACGTCTCATGTTTAAGTGATGAGTTTATCTTAGTACAATGTGAACATAAGGCTTTTAATCATTATTAAGATACAATAATCAAGCTTTTTAGATAGAACATAATAAATCATAATACTAATAATAATAATTTAGAGCACATACTGCATTGTACCCAATTTGAGTTGAAGTCGGTCTATTTTCTACCGACTCCACCAAAATGGACACCGACTCCTTGACTCCAACTCCACCTCCCTGGTTGCCAACTAGACTAACAGATTATAATAAAATCACAGATGGATAATATTTTTAACAGACACATTGGAAAACCATAATAAATCATTATGATTTATCATACAAGTGATACACATCTACAGCCCATAATTCTGATATTAAGACCTTAGCTGCATTCACTGTAAACTGTCAAATTATGATAATTACATTCGGAATAATCTGTAGAAGTTTCTTCAGCTTCATAAAGATCATGGGTACTACATTCATTTATTGTCAGTGCAAAAAAGTGTCCTAATTTTTGAACTGTGAAAGAATTTCTGGATGGTTGACAACCTGAGAATGACCCATTAAAATGAAGCCTACCATTTGCCATAAATATACCATAATTTTATCAAGTTTAATAATGCTGTTCTTTTGAATCAGTTTTTCCCTGCCCCCTCTTTCCCCAATGAATGTATAATCTTTTCATCCAAGTGGGCGTTACCCTAACTTTTATTTACTGCACTCTTTTGAGGCCTTGTTCCCTAGATTTACATACAATAATATCTCAGGAATGGAGGTGAACATAAAACAATACCAAACGCAGGAAAACACCCGAGTTTTAATCAGACAAAGCTGTTACATATTAATGGCAAGTAACAGGTCTTCTATAATGGGGTTCTCCAAGAATTTGTCCAATATGGGCAGGGTTGCCTGAAAATAAGCTGCTTGAGACTGCTATCTGAGTGGTGTGGAGCTCGCTGATCGCTGATTGTTGGTATTATGGCCAGGGCCATTTTTTGATTGTCTTGGCGACCAGCATCGCTGTGTGTGACAGCAGGAGACCAACGATCAACGTGGTATCCATGGTAAACACTGGGTTACTAAGACACAGCGCTCTGCTCAGTTACCCGCTGTTTACCCTGGTGACCACAGTAAACAATGGGTGAAGCACTCTGCTTAGTTATCCGGTGTTTACCGTGGTTACCAGCGCGCTGTGCTTGGTAACCAGGGAAAACAGCAGGTAACTAATTAGGCTGAGGGACAATATATCTTATCTTGCTCTGTCACATTGATGTTTTCAGGGTTGAATCAGGAGAAAAAGACTGTGCTGACTAAGCACAACATATTTTTTTCCTCCTGCTTCAGTTCTCCACCATCCTTGGTTGTGAACACATTCTGCTCAGCTTAGCCTGAATTACAGTGGAGGCCAAAGGCCTACTGAGCAGAATGCATTTATTGCTGAGCATGGGGGAGGACTGAAGCAACTGAAGCAGGAAATATACCATTCTGCTCAGTCAGTGGAGGACAGTTTTACTTCTCCTGCTTCAATCCTGCTCAGTGTCCAGTTGTAATACAGTCAGGCTGAGAAAGAAGATCAGTTATGCTGCTCCTCAGAGAGTAGGAATTTGCTCTAATATCACTCAGAGACAATTTTCTCAAACAGCGTTTCGTTAGGCAGCCTGGTCCTTATGAATGCCTAGGATGGATTACAGCCTGAAGTAAGTGAGGGAAGCCAATTTGGACAACTTCTCGGAGAACCCCTTTAAATAGCTACAGTCATGGCCAAAAGTATTGACACCCCGTTCAATTCTGTCAGATAATCTCAGTTTCTTCCGAAAATGATTGCAATCACAAATTCTTTGGTATTATTATCTTCATTTAATTTGTCTTCAATGAAAAAACACAAAAGAGAATGAAGCAAAAAGCAAAACATTGATCATTTCACACAAAACTCCAAAAATGGGCCGGACAAAAGTATTGGCACCCTCAGCCTAATACTTGGTTGCACAACCTTTAGCCAAAATAACTGCGATCAACCGCTTCCGGTAACCATCAATGAGTTTCTTACAATGCTCTGCTGGAAATTTAGACCTTTCTTCTTTGGCAAACTGCTCCAGGTCCCTGATATTTGAAGGGTGCCTTTCCAAACTGCCATTTTTAGATCTCTCCACAGGGTTCTATGGGATTCAGATCTGGACTCATTGCTGGCCACCTTAGAAGTCTCCAGTGCTTTCTCTCAAACCATTTTCTAGTGCTTTTTGAAGTGTGTTTTGGGTCATTGTCCTTCTGGAAGACCCATGACTTCTGAGGGAGACCCAGCTTTCTCACACTGGGCCCTACATTATGCTGCAAAAATTGTTGGTAGTCTTCAGACTTCATAATGTCTTGCACACGGTCAAGCAGTCCAGTGCCAGAGGCAGCAAAGCAACCCCAAAACATTAGGGAACCTCCGCCATGTTTGACTGTAGGGACCGTGTTCTTTTCTTTAAATGCCTCTTTTTTTCTTCTGTAAACTCTATGTTGATGCCTTTGCCCAAAAAGCTCTACTTTTGTCTCATCTGACCAGAGAACATTCTTCCAAAATATTTTAGGCTTTCTCAGGAAAGTTTTGGCAAACTCCAGCCTGGCTTTTTTATGACTCGGGGTGAGAAGTGGGGTCTTCCTGGGTCTCCTACCATACAGTCCCTTTTCATTCAGACGCCGACGGATAGTACGGGTTGACACTGTTGTACCCTCGGACTGCAGGGCAGCTTGAACTTGTTTGGATATTAGTCGAGGTTCTTTTTCCACCATCCACACAATCTTGCGTTGAAATATCTTGTCAATTTTTCTTTTAGTCCACATCTAGGAAGGTTAGCCACAGTGCCATGGGCTTTAAACTTCTTGATGACACTGCGCACGGTAGACACAGGAACATTCAGGTCTTTGGAGATGGACTTGTAGCCTTTAGATTGCTCATGCTTCCTCACAATTTGGTTTCTCAAGTCCTCAGATAGTTCTTTGGTCTTCTTTCTTTTCTCCATGCTCAATGTGGTACACACAAAGGACACAGGACAGTGGTTGAGTCAATTTTAATCCATGTC
This sequence comes from Allobates femoralis, assembly GCA_033576535.1. Taxonomy (NCBI): domain Eukaryota; kingdom Metazoa; phylum Chordata; class Amphibia; order Anura; family Aromobatidae; genus Allobates; species Allobates femoralis. Next base: position 357,425,054 of record JARQOC010000004.1, read on the forward strand.
AACTGGCTGCAAGTGTGATTTAGTTATTGCCAACACCTGTTAGGTGCCACAGTAAGTTACAGGTGCTGTAATTACACAAATTAGAGAAGCATCACATGATTTTTCTAAGGGCCAATACTTTTGTCCACCCCCTTTTTATGTTTGGTGTGGAATTATATCCAATTTGGCTTTAGGACAATTCTTTTTCGTGTTTTTTGATTGAAGACAAATTAAATGAAGATAATAATACCAAAGAATTTGTGATTGCAATCATTTTCAGGAAGAAACTGAGTATTATCTGACAGAATTGCAGGGGTGTCAATACTTTTGGCCATGACTGTATGTGAGCACAATGTATACAATCTTGTGATCGGCAGGTTTATACAGTAAGTCATCTGCAATTGATTCCTAACATATTGGAACAACAGTGACTGTACAAACATGGTCAAATTTATTTTAAACACATATGAATGTATTATTATGAACCTGGAGAAGATACCTGAGTTGTCTCGCAAGCTTGCCATTTATTACTATCTTTTCAGTCAGCCATTAAAAGGTATCAACCACTGAGGACTCTCACATGGGAATATTTTAATAATTCTTACTAGAAATTAGGTGATTATCAACATGTACACTGAAGGAGACTTGGATTTTTTACTTTATCTCCTATAAAACTTCAATTGAACCCAAGTCATACAATAAATAAAAAGTTGGTCAGAAATAAAATCACTTGCATGTCTCTATAACCTATGATAACTTCATATCAGTTTCTGGAATTGGAGGCAGGGTCAAACAAATGGTATACAGGTCATCAAATCAGGGCATGGTCAAACAATGAAGGTCGAGTCAAAGATCGGTGCTCAGGTATAATTCATCAGAACAAAGCAGGGTCCAGCAAGTTGCCCAAAACAGAGGGACGTTGTGAAACTTTGATGGTGTAGACATGGGCATGAAAATGATGACTCTTGCAACAATTTAGTTGGTTATTGATATGAATGAGTATAATGATGTCTCCTCCATCCACGTTGAGTTCAGTCTTCAGCTTTTAGTGTGAGGTATATCTGCTGACAACATCTAGACCTGGTAATAATATTTCACATTCACATCCAGGATATCTGAATATCATACTCGTATGAAAATAGCGTTACTGTTACATTTGACATATTCTCTCTCCCTCTTCAATATGTCTTATTTAGATTGATGGTAAGGTTGTTAAAGTCTCTCTCCTGTGAAAATCAAATTCATGTGAATGGCATGGTAATGGCAAAGGGCTTTAATAACTCTATATCAGTCAAAAAAATGCTTGCAAGAGCAAAAATGAATGGATTGAGAGAAGGATTTTCTATCAGGAAGATAAATTTATCCCCAAACTATAATATATCAAAGAAAATATTTGAGCGAGGTAGGGGAAATCAAAATTTAATCAATACACTATCTATCTATCTAATCTATCTATACTAATATCTATCTATCTATCTATCTATCTATCTATCTATCTATCTTTATCTGTCTTTCTGTCTATCTATCATCTGTCTGTCTATCTACAAGTTTAGATTGTTATCCTAGGAAGTTTAATTTGATATTCTTGAGGGCTTGCTACCCATGAGGATCCTGGAGGATCACATTTTAAAGATATAATTAAACTAATGTTAATAGTGATTTATTTTAAAGATCATCGTTTTCTTTACAACAAGATAGCTCCATTAGGCTCTTTTGCTCTCTACAAGGCCATATTAAGAGCATTTCTCTGATGTAATGACTCTCATGTGGCGGCACATACCAGTATAGATCAACCACAATGTTAGCAAATGGCTAAAAGCCTTATTAGGTTTTCTCCACTAAACATCTCCATTCCAGGAAAATGCATGCAATACCGCACGTATTACATTTGTCTATTGCCTTCTCTGAGAAATGACTGTTTACATCTGGAGTCTATAAGGGGTATAAGACTTATAACTGAGGATTTGCTACAATTATATCATTTTGAAGAAATATATTTTTGAACTCAAGGCTGATACATTTTACCTTCACGGATGCATTGTTGCAAACTATCACATAGTAGGGAAGTTAGTTGTCACAAATGACAATATATTAGCTCCACAATCATTTCTATAGGTGACAGGTTGATATTTCTGTTAGTGGTTCTCAGCCCATGGCCGAGAGCAAAGTAGTGCACAAGATACAGGCCACAATGCCATTCTGTGCTGCCCATATACATGTGGACACAAAATACTTGTTTGCTAAGTTAACTGTAAGTAAGCAGTCAAATGGAAAAATAGTGGCAATCAGTGTCAGAGCAGGAACTACATGTATAATGTGCACTGTGGAAATAATTCTGTATGCTTCATTCATTAGGAGAATGACAGAGCAGTGAGCGTCAAGTAGTAATGGTGCACTGTGGAGACATCTCTGGATGCTTCATTCATCCGGAGAATGGCAGAGCAGAGACTGTTAAGTAGTAATGGTGCACTGTGGAGATATTTCTGTATGCTTCATTCATCAGGAGAATGACAGAGCAGTGAGCGTCAAGTAGTAATGGTGCACTGTGGAGACATCTCTGGATGCTTCATTCATCAGGAGAATGGCAGAGCAGAGACTGTAAGTAGTAATGGTGCACTATGGTGACATCTTTGGTTGTGTCATTAACCAGGAGAATGACAGAGCAGGGACTGTCAAGTAGTAATGGTGCACTGTGGAGAGATCTCTGAATGCCTCATTCATAAGGAGAATAGCAGTGCAGAGACTGTCAAGTAGTAATGGTGCACTGTGGTGACATCTCTGATGCCTCATTCATAAGGAGAATGGCAGTGCAGGACTGTCAAGTAGTAATGGTGCACTGTGGTGACATCTCTGGTTGCGTCATTCATCAGGAGAGCGGAAGAGCAGGGACTGTCAAGTAGTAATGGTGCACTGCGAGACATCTCTGGATGCTTCATTCATCAGGAGAATGACAGAGCAGGGACTGTCTAGTACTAATGGTGCACTGTGGAGACATCTTGGTATACTTGCTCATCAGGAAAATGGCAAAGCAGAGACTGTCAAGTAGTAATGGTGCACTGTGGAGACATCTTGGGTGCCTTACACATCAGGAAAATTGCAGAGCAGAGACTGTCAAGTAGTAATGGTGCACTGTGGTGACATCTCTGGTTGTGTCATTCATCAGGAGTGAGGAAGAGCAGGGACTGTCAATTACTAATGGTGCACTGTGAAGACATCTCTGGATGCTTCATTCATCAGGAGAATGGCAGAGCAAGACTGACACGTAGTAATGGTGCACTGTGTAGACATCCCTGGATGTTTTATTAATCAGGAGAATGGCAGAGCAGGTGTAAAGCCCTTGTAATGGGGAACGTTCTGTTCACTGCTATCCACCTCCACGTAGCATCCATGATAATGACCACAGACACAGGTCTCGGGGATAACAGTTGCATTTACTTTTGCAGTCATAGGGAAATATAACATGAATTCTTCACAGTTCACGTGAGTATGCCACATCAGATACAATTCAAAGTTATATTCTAACATGGAATTGAGTTTTCAGAGCTTTAAGAATGTGATTCTTTAGATGTAGTGCTTATAGGTTGTTATAGAGAGGTTCAGAGTCTTTTTGTAGCTTTATGCACAAGATTATATATAGCAAGAGTATTCTACAGACCTGGGAATCCTGGGGCAATTTCACAGCTTGTCACGGCACATGAAGAAATACGTCTGATGAAGCACATATATGTCTGGACATCGAGGACACAGGGTATAAAGCTTCTAGCAGACTGCCTGTGGAAGCCATAGAAGAATCACAGACTTTGGGGCCTGCCAGGAAATCTTGTGGTAAGGGAGCCTTCACATGTACTCTGCTCCATGTGGCAGCTTGTCCCAGACTGGGAATTTTCCTGCTCTGCCTTGTCTGGACAAGGCTGGAGTAGCTTCTCCTATTTAACACCCAATTTCAATGTCAAATCTGTACAATGCAAAGAGGGATATAAATCATACACGTTACCAGCAGCTGGTGCTGCCACACAACAAATGAGAAATACCGTATATACTCGTGTATAAGCCGACCCGTGTATAAGCCGACCCCCCTACTTTAGCCCCAAAACCTGGGAAAACCTATTGACTCGCGTATAAGCCGAGGGTGGACCCCAGCACAGGTATACAGCCCCCAGCAGTGTGGTATACAGCAGCCCCCAGCACAGGGGTATACAGCAGCCCCCAGCACAGGGGTATACAGCAGCCCCCAGCACAGGGGTATACAGCAACCCCCAGCACAGGGGTATACAGCAGCCCCCAGCACAGGGGTATACAGCAGCCCCCAGCACAGGGGTATACAGCAGCCCCCAGCACAGGGGTATACAGCAGCCCCCAGCACAGGGGTATACAGCAGCCCCCAGCACAGGGGTATACAGCAGCCCCCAGCACAGGGGTATACAGCAACCCCCAGCACAGGGGTATACAGCAGCCCCCAGCACAGGGGTATACAGCAGCCCCCAGCACAGGGGTATACAGCAGCCCCCAGCACAGGGGTATACAGGGTTCCCGACGGCCCCCGGCAGTGGTATACAGCCCCCCCGCCTAGTACCGGGCCCCCATGCTGCGGCACAGCATACAGTAGCTCATACATTACCATCTCCTGCAGCGCGCGCTTCCTCCATCTCCCGCCCGGCTTGTTGCTGTAGTGTCATGTGACGCGCCAGTCACATGACACTACAGGAAGATGCCGGCTGGGATATGGAGGAGCCGCGCGCTGCAGGAGATGGTAATGTATGAGCTACTGTATGCTGTGCCGCAGCATTGGGGCCCGGTACTAGGCGGGGGGGCTGTATACCACTGCCGGGGGCCGCCAGGGGCTGTGTGGGGCAATATGCACTGCATCCCCTTGCCGGGGATGGACAGGGGGATGCGTGCATATTAATGAGGCGGGCCCACGTGACCGCGCGGTGTCACTGCAGCCCCCTCCTGCCTCCTCCTGCCCCCAGTCAGAGCCCCCGTCCCCGTCACACTCAGCACCCCCGTCACACTCACACTATATACTCGTGTATAAGCCGAGGGGGGACTTTTCAGCCCAATTTTTGGGCTGAAAAAGTCGGCTTATACACAAGTATATACGGTACCTGTATTTAGATGAAAGTACATAACTGACACTCACTAATAATGGTAAAGCAGTAGCTAAGGAGTGAACTGCAGTGTAATAGTTACTCATGACCCATGGGTACTTAAAGAGACAAACATAATCTGGACCTGGTCTCTACATAGGGACTAATGGTGGTGCACTATGGAGATATCTCTGGATGCTTCATTCCTCAGGAGCATGGGAGAGCAGGGACTGTCAAGTAGTATTGGTGCACTGCGGAGATATCTCTGGTTGCCTCATTCATCAGGAGATTGGCAGAGCAGGGACTGTCAATTGGTAATACTGCACTGTGGAGACATCTCTGGATACTTCATTCATAAGGAGAATGGCAGAACAGAGACTGTCAAGTAGTAATGGTGCATTGTGGAGACATCTCTGGATGCTTCTTTCATCAGGAGAATGCCAGAGCAGGGACTGTCAAGTAGTAATGGTGCACTGTGAAGATATCTCTGGATGCCTCACACATTAAGAACCTCTTGAACCATTTGGCACTCCAGAGATGAGTATGTGAACAGGTGACCTTTAGAGATGAGCGAGTACTAAAATGCTCGGGTGCTCGAAGCTCGGGCCGAGCATCTCAAGATACTTGTGTACTCCGCCTGAGCACCGAGCCCAATGTTATCCTATGGGAGACCCGAGTATTTTTCTGGCATGAACACTGGCAGCATGGATAAACCCTAAAAATGTCACAAAAGTATCAGAACAGTGCTGAAATGACATGGGAACAGCATGGGGAAGACCCCTGATTCCATAATAACAGGGTCTGTACCACAGGACTGGCGTATAGCAAATGTAGTGCCAATATTCAAAAAGGGGACAAAAACTGAACTTGGAAATTATAGGCCAGTAAGCTTAACCTCTACTGTGGGTAAAATCCTAGAGGGTTTTCTAAGAGATGCTATACTGGAGTATCTGAAGAAAAATAACCTCATGACCCATTATCAACATGGTTTTACGAGGGACCGTTCCTGTCAAACTAATCTGATAAGCTTCTATGAAGAAGTAAGTTCTGGACTGGACCAAAGAAATGCAGTGGATGTGGTGTATATGGACTTTTCAAAAGCTTTTGATACGGTGCCACACAAAAGGTTGATACATAAAATGAGGGCAATGGGGATAGGGGAAAATATGTGTAAGTGGGTTAAGAACTGGCTTAGTGATAGGAAACAAAGGGTGGTTATTAATGGAACACACTCAGAATGGGTCACAGTTAACAGTGGGGTACCACAGGGGTCAATGTTGGGCCCGCTTCTATTTAATATATTTATTAATGACCTTGTAGGGGGCATACAGAGTAGAATCTCAATTTTTGCAGATGACACTAAACTCTGCAGGGTAATCAATACTGAGGAGGACAATTTTATATTACAGGAGGATTTATGTAAACTAGAAGCTTGGGCTGCTAAATGGCAAATGAGCTTTAATGGGGATAAATGTAAAGTCATGCACTTGGGCAGAGGAAACAAAAGGTATAATTATGTGCTTAATTGTAAAACACTGGGCAAAACTGTCACTGAAAAAGACCTGGGTGTATGGGTAGATGACAAACTCACATTTAGTGGCCAGTGTCAGGCAGCTGCTGCAAAGGCAAATAAAATAATGGGATGCATTAAAAGAGGCATAGATGCTCATGAGGAGAACATAATTTTACCTCTATACAAGTCACTAGTGCGACCACACTTAGAATACTGTGTACAATTCTGGTCTCCGGTGTATAAGAAAGACATAGCTGAACTAGAGCGGGTCCAGAGAAGAGCGACAAAAGTCATTAGAGGACTAAGGGGTCTGCAATACCAAGACAGGTTATTAAACTTGGGGTTATTTAGCTTGGAAAAACGAAGGCTTAGGGGGTGATCTTATAATAATGTATAAATATATGAGGGGACAGTACAGAGAACTTTCTAATGATCTTTTTACTCTTAGGCCTGAGACTGGGACAAGGGGGCATCCTCTACGTCTGGAGGAAAGAAGGTTTAATCATAATCACAGACGTGGATTCTTTACTGTAAGAGCAGTGAGACTATGGAACTCTCTGCCACATGATGTTGTAATGAGTGACTCACTACTAACATTTAAGAAGGGCCTGGATGCCTTTCTTGAAAACTATAATATTATCAGTTATATATACTAGATTCTTTGATAGGGCATTGATCCAGAGAATTAGTCTGATTGCCATATCTGGAGTCAGGAAGGAATTTTTTTCCCAATGTGGAGCTTAGTGTTGCCACATGGTTTTTTTTTGCCTTCCTCTGGATCAACATGTTAGGCTATGGGTTGAACTAGATGGACTTAAAGTCTTCCTTCAACCTTAAAAACTATGTAAGCATTTCAGACTCCAAAGTCACTGCTGAACAATGTTGTCAGAGTATTACGCCACTTTTACGGACTGTCAAGAAAACGTTACAAAATGAAACCAAAATGGATTTTCCTGGAGAAAATATTAAGAGATCATACCCACTTGTGAGACCGAGTTGGTGTATGTTAGTTTTTTGGATTACATGAAAGATTTAAAAAAAAAAAATTGTGTGGCACTCCGATGCCCCTGGGAAGAGACGTACATGAAGGCCTCTTTAAATAATGTGCCCATTTTAAGGAAGTGGGTCTTTTGTAGTATTGCCCTTTGTCAGGGTAGGCAAAAACTGTGTGGCACTCTGATGCCCCTGGATAGAGACGTGCATGAGAGCCTCTTTAAATAATGTGCCCATTTTAATGAAATGGGTCTTTTGTAGTATTGCCCTTTGGCAGGGCAGCCAAAAATTGTGTGGCATTCCAATGCCCCAGGAAAGAGACGTACATGAGGGCCTCTTTAAATATTGTGCTCATTTTAAGGAACTTTGTCTTTTGTAGTATTGCTCTAGGCAGGGCTGCTAAACATTGGGAGGCACCCCAATGCCTCTGGAAAGAGACGTGTATGAGGGCCTCTGTAAATATTGTGCCCATTTTAGGGAACATTGTCTTTTGTAGTATTACCGTAGGTAGGGCAGCCAAAAATTGTGTGGCACTCTGATGCCCCTGGATAGAGACGTGCATGAGGGCCTCTTTAAATAATGTGCCCAATTTAAGGAAGTGGGTCTTTTGTAGTGTTGCCCTTTGGCAGGGCAGCCAAAAATTGGGAGGCACCCCAATTCCCCTGGATAGAGACATGCATGAGGGTCTCTTTAAATAATGTGCCCATTTTAAGGAAGTGGGTCTTTTGTAGTATTGCCCTAGGCAGGGCAGCCAAAAATTGTGAGCCACTTCAATGCCCCTGGAAAGAAAGATGGAGGAGAGGCTCTAAATATTGTTCCCATTACTAAGGAGCGGGTCTCCTGTACTTGTAATGCCCATTCTGTAAGCATGGACTAAAACATTTACTCCTGGGGGGTATACATGAAACTATTGCTTAATGTTTGAACGGTTAGGGTCATCATCATCATAAATATGATGTAAAAAAATTATGTTTTCGTGGCATCACGAACCACGGTCGCACTGAACATATGATGGTGGCGGATGTGGAGAAGGAGGAGCAGTACAGCAAGTAGCCAAAATCATGAAGTGTGTACCCATGTGTGGGTGTGCGGAGGTGCATGGCAATTTACCGGCACAAAATTTAAATTCCGCTATCATTTGGTGGTGGTGTGGTGAAGTCAGGCCCAATCCAACCCTTGTTCATCTTGATCAGAGTCAGCCTGTCAGCATTTTCAGTTGACAGGTGGGTGCGTTTATCAGTAATGATTCCACCTGGGCACTAAAAACACGCTCTAACAAAACGCTAGCGGCAGGGCATTCCAGGACTTCCAAGGCATAGAGAGCCAATTCCTGCCACGTGTCCAGCTTGGATACCCAATAATTATAAGGCACAGAGGAGTCTAGGAGCACTTTTGTATGATCGGCAAGGTACTCCCTCAGCATCTTCGCAAACTTTGTAGTCCTTGTGACACTACCCCGCACCTCAGGGCCTGTGCTACGGGAGGTGCTGAGAAAACTGTCCCAGATCTTTGAGAGTGTTCCGCTACCTCTGCTGGATTGGACTTGTGCCTCTCTCGTCCGGATGCCTTGGCTGTCCACTGCCACTGAATCGTGACCTCTGTCGCTAGCGTTTTCAGAAGAGAATTTTTTGATTAATTCCGCGACTATCGCCTTCTGGTACTGCAGCATTTTTGTAGACCTTTCCGCCTTGGGAATAAGAGATATAAAGTTCTCCTTGTAGCGTGGGTCTATAAGTGTCACCAACCAGTAATGAGTGTCGCCAAGATGTTGATAACGCGAGGGTCACGAGACAGGCAGCGTAACATAAAGTCAGCCATGTGCGCCAGACTGTTAACAGGCACGACTTCAGGGTCCTCACCAACAGCATGACTGTCCATACTGGCCTCATCATCCTCCTCCTCATCTTCCCTGTCCTCTGGCCATCCACGCTGAACCGATGGTATGACGGTTGTGCATGTATTACCATCAATTTCGCATGAAAGTAGCTCTGTTTCTTCATCCTCCTCGTCATAGTCCTCCAATGTGCATTGGGATGAGATGAGTCTGGGCTGTGTGTAATCACCCAGTACGGTTTCTTGCTCCAACTCATCGTGCTCCGCATGCAATGCATCGTCTTTGATTTTGAGCAGAGAGTGTTTTAGAAAACAGAGAAGTGGGATGGGGATGCTAATCATGGCATCATCGCTGATGGCGTCATCGCCGCTCACCATCTTGGTGGTGTCATCAAAGTTTTGGAGGACGGTACATATATCGGACATCCATGTCCACTCCTGAGGTCTTATGTGGGAGTTTGAACCGTATACCGACGGCCTAGTTGATGCTGGTACTCAACAACTGCCCTCTTCTGCTCACAAATCCTGACCAACATGTGCAGTGTGGAATTCCAATGCACACACCAGTCTGTGAGTCGGAAGCTGCAAACCCGCTGAAAGCTGGCAAGGGCGGCAGAAAGGGAGTAGGTGACTTTCTAAAATGGGCACACAGGCGGCATACTTTGATGAGCAGATCCGACAGCTCCGGGTAGGATTTAAGAAACACGAGGTTGAGTATATGGGCCACGCATGGAACATGTGTCAGACCGCCTCGCCTCAGAGCCGCCACAAGGTTCCGGCCATTGTCACACACGACCATGCCTGGCTGTGTGAGCCAGTGATCTGCTTGCTGTTTCAGAGCTGTCCACAACTCTTCAGCATGTGGGGTTTGTCACTACGTATATTAGCTTCAGCACAGCCTGTTGCCACTTAGCCGGGGCAGTGCTGCAGTGCTTCCAGCTAGGGACTGGTGTGGAGGGTGAAATGGAGGAGGAGGAGGAGGAGGCTGAGGAGCATGACATTCCGGAGCTGTACACTGTGGGTGAAACCCTGACTGAGTTAGGGCCTGCATCCTTGGTGTCGGAAGGACGTGTTCCGTCCCAAGCTCAGACTGGGTCCCAGCTTCCAGAATATTAACCTAGTGTGCCGTCAGCGAAATGTACCGGCCCTGCCCACAAGCACTTGTCCACGTGTCCGTGGTTAGGTGGACTTTGCCTGAAACTGCGTTGTTAAGGGCACGTCTGATGTTTTGTGACACGTGCTTATGTAATGCGGGGACGGCACACCAGGAGAAATAGTGGCGGCTGGGGACCGAGTAATGTGGGACAGCAGCCGCCGTCAGGGCGCGGAATGCTTCCGTCTCCACTAGCCTAAAAGGCAACATTTCCATCGCAAGCAGTCGCGAAATGTGTGCATTTAGAAGTGTGGCATGTGGGGTATCGGCAGCGTATTTGCGCCTGCGTTCCAAAGATTGGTGTATGGATAACTGAAGCTGCGCTGGGACAAGGAGTGGTTGATGATGGTGCTATTTCTGCTTGTGCAACTACAGGTGAAGGGCAGGAGGCATCTTCGCATGCAGTAGGACAGGGGATTGTCTTACACGCACAACAGTGGAAGACGCAGCGGTGTCACCCGCAGACACTGCTCCAGGACTCTGCTGTACATCCCACTAAGTCGGGTGCTTTGCTGACATGTGCCTGATCATGCTGGTGGTGGTCAGGCTGCTAGTTTTGCTACCCCTGCTGATGCTGGCATGGCAGGTGTTGCAAATGGCCTTTTTGGAATTATCTGCAGACACCTTAAAAAACAGCCAGACTCGGGAAGACCTAACAGTTGTACTGGCAACTTCTGTCGTGTTGTTGTTCCGGGGAACGGTTGCCTGCCTTCTGCCTGCGGACACCACCCTGCTTCTTCCGGCCTGTTGTGATGCTACGCCTAACTCCACCTGTGCACTGCTTTTCTCGCTCTGCATGTCCTCCTGCCAGGTTGGGTCAGTTACTGGATCATCCACCACATCGTCTTCCACTTCCGCACCCTGGTCCTTCTCATGACTTTCTGGCAATTGTGTCTCATCATCGTCCACCTCTTGTTGAGACACGTTCCCACCGTTGCCTTCGGGAGACCGTGGCTGCTCAAATATTTGTGCATTGTGCATACGATCTCCTCATACGATCTCCTCATGACCCACTTCAACTGGAGCTGGCGAGAGGCCATAATCTAAGAATGGATAAGTGAACAGCTCTTCAGAGTGTCCAAGTGTGGGATCATTTATGTCTGGGGCCGGGCACTCGGCATGGGGGGAGGAAGGAGGATCAGGTGTGGAATGTGCGCTCCAGTCTCATGGCTACTGACACTTGACCATGTGGAAGACAAGGTATTTGTGGTGGTGCCAAACTGACTGGAAGCATTATCCGCTATCCAACTAACAACCTGTTGACACTGGTCTTGGTTTAATAGTGATGTACTGCTGCGGTCCCCTAGAAATTGGGACTAGAAGGTCGAGCGAGATGATGTGGGCGTTTGTCGTGGCGCAATTCGAGCTTGCACATGGCCTCAGCCTCTGCCTGAACCACCATCACGTCCAGTTCCTTGTCCCTTGCCACCGGCCTTGCGCATTTTCAATGTTGTGCTGCCTGTATAGAGCTAAATGAAGGCGTCCAAAAGATGGATTTCAGCTGCACACTGAGATTACAGATTAGAGCGGTTTAATCCCGGCAGCTGGAACGGTCAGACACAAACGCTGACGCGTATACCGTGTTTTGGCGTATACTACTTGGAGCTATAAGCCACTCCTGCCGCACTAAGATAGTAAATGAATGCAGACAAGAGTTGGTTTTTAGCTGCACACTGAGATTACAGATTTGAGGTTAATTCCAGCAGGTGTACCGGTCAGACACAAACGCTGACGAGAATACAGAGTGTTTTGGCGTATACTAATTTCTGCTACAACCCACTCTTGCCACACAAAAATGGTAAATGAATGCAGACATGAGTTGGTTTTTAGCTGGACACTGAGATTACAGATTAGAGGTTAAATCCAGCAGGTGGACCGGTCAGACACAAACGCAGACGAGATACAGAGTGTTTTTTCGTATACAGGGCGGGCGTTAGGGGGGGGCAGACTGGGCAGTTGCCTAGGGCCCCCACTCTCTTAGGGGCCCCCAAAGGAGCTGAACTGAAAATAGCAATAAAACTGTAAAAAAAATAAAAAAATACACATATTTGGTATCACTGCGTTCGTAAGAATCTAAGCTATCCATATACGAAGTAAATTAATGCAATTGGTAAATGGCGTAACGGAAAAAAAATTAAAACGCCAGAATTGTGTTTTTTGGGCCACCACGTTGTTACAATACAAAGCAATAAAAGGCGATCAAAAATGTTGTATCTGACTCAAAATGGGATCAGTAAAAATGTCAGCTCAGGGCACATAAAATAAACCCTCACATAGCCCTGTATCTTCAAAAATTAAAACATCATGGGTCTTGGAAAATGGCGAATAAAGCAAATGTATTTTAAATATTATTATTATTTTTTTTTTTACAAATTTCTGGAGTTTTCTATGATTGAAATAAAAATGTTCAGTATCTTCTTATTCTGACCTAGATAATCAACTTATGAAGTCACTTTTACCATGTAGTTAACATGATGAATATAAAACTCAAAAAAATTGTGGAATTGCACTTTTTTTGTACTTTTATTTGCAATTGCAAAGCACTTGGAATTTCTTTCTCATTCTCCAGTACATTTTGTGGTAGAATGAATGATGTCATTCAAAAGTACAACTCATCCCGCAAAAAACAAGCCCTCGTTCGGCGATGTGGAAGGAAGAATAAAAACGTTCTGGCTCTTGGAAGAAGCGGTGGGAAAAATAAAAACGAAAAATCGCTCAGTGATAAAAGTTATAAAATCCTTGTAATTGCCATATAATAGCAGCAGGAGCGCCCCCCGCAGGCTTCAATCTTTACATGTTCATGATGGGAGTAATTAGAGTTTGGGGACCTCCTTAATTCCTACATTTGTAGCCAGTTATCAAGCAGAACTTACAAGGCTTTAAAGGGGATGTCCAGGATTAATAAAACTTTACTACATTCTTTCAAAAACAGCGCCACCCCTGTGTACAGGTGGCATGTGGTATTACAGCATAGGTCCATTCCCTTCAATTAAGATGAGGTGCAATATCACATACAACCTGTAGACAGGGGTGGCGCTGTTTTTGAAAGAAATCAGTCATGTTTATAGAATTCTGGATAACTCCTTTAAGATTAATATTTCCACTAATGACCCCAGAACAACAGGATTGGGCTTAATTCAAATGTATTTTTTTTATAATATGAAGAATATAGCAGAATTTTGTTAAAGATGACATTTAAGTAGATGATCCTATGGAAACATTCCTCTTACTGACTGTCCAGTTTGTAAAACCTATTTAATTAAACACTTGTAGGTAATTTTTAATCAATATAAGGAGTCCTGTGTTCACAATCCCCATCTCTTTGTCAGAGTATAATGGTGGGTTTACACGCCGCGATATCGGCGTCCAACTCCGACCCAACTCCGACAAAAAGTCACGTGGGTCGCGAGTTGGACCCGATATCGTGTGCGCGTTGTACGGTTTGAGCGTACAACGCGATGCTGGAACGATGCCAAAACGATATCGGAGTTGAATAGCAGAGCTATTCAACTCCCCGATATCGCAAGGCCGTTGTACCAGCATCGCAGCGTGTGACAGCCCAACTACGATGTGTACGCTCACGTCACCCATTCACTCCCATGTTAACTGGTCGTTCCTGGGTTGGTGGGCGTACACATCGTAGTGACGTTGCATCCGATATCGCGGTGTGTAAACTGGCGATGCGATGCAGGGAGAAACGTGCACTAAATGCGCACTCCCGCGTCGTTGCCTCCGATATCGCCGCGATATCGGGACGTGTAACCCCACCATAAGAGGTTAGAAAGAGCGACTCTCCCTGGAGGAACCGTCCTGTATGACAGACAATGATGGGGAATGGATGTGTGTGTCTATGTGTGTGTCTTGGTGTTTATTACGTGTAATATTATATAGTGTTTGTGTCACATACTGTGTGTGTCTATGTGTGTGTGCTTGGTGTATATGTGTGTGTCTGTGTGTGTGTGCTTGGTGTATAGGTGTAATATATAGTGTTTGTGTCACATACCGTGTGTTGTGTGTATGTAACATCCACATTTATAAATCCCAGTAGCACAGACGATGATTCCTAGGTGTAAACAGGTCGGCAATCGCCCAACAAACGAGCAAAATGCGGCTCATCATCGGGTGATTGGATGTTTATGGAGGAACAAAAATCCTTGCTCTCGGCAACACTGCAGAAGTGCTGCCGATAGCATGAATCTGTAGAGGACAGATTGCTCTACCGGTGATTGTTCTGTGCCATCATTCTTCATACTGTGTAAAAAGTCCAGAAACAAGCGCTGAATGACCTGAATATTATAAATCGCACTCATTTACCAGTCTGAATTCGGCGCTTGTACATGTAACCTAAATGTCTGAGAGTGACGGTGCAATATGTGAGCATTTAGGGCCCCACTTTAACCTTTTGCCCAGGACCTCACTTTGCCTAAAACCGGCCCTGGGCGTATACTAATTTCCGCTACAACCCACTCCTGCCTATTGAGAGCTAAATTAATCCCTAAAAGCACTGTTTTGGGATGGATGAGATCTCCAGCCTGTCCACCAGCCCCAGATGTGATGCAGGCTGGTATACTGGCACAACGAAGTTTGCTATATACCCTGCCTCCCTGTCTGTATACAGCTCTATTAGTCCTCAGAAGGACTGTTGTGGTAATTAGATTAGCAGCCCTGCACCTACACTGGCTGAAAGGCCACAAATCTGTCCTTCAATCAGCAGCACCTCTCCCTACACTGACTGTCTGTGGAGCAGAGTGACAAGCACAGCACGGTCAGGTCTTATAAAGACTTGATGACGCTGTGCGGCCAGCCAATCACTGTAAAGCCCCAACCAACAGGGCTGTGGCTTTACAGTGGCTGTTAGCCAATCCCTACATGCGGGCTGGCTCTGTAAAGAGCGCCAACATGCAGGGAGGTGGACCCTGAGCATACCAAGAGTATCGTGGGATTACTCGGTACTCGCCGAGTACCCCGAGTACAGAGATATTCATGCGAGTACCGAGTAGTGACAAGCATACTCGCTCATCCCTAGTGACCTTCTATGCCTGAAACTCTACTCTCACCATTGTACCGTATGGGAGTTATGAAACATTAGGCAGTAATCACAAAACCCATTGCCTATTGTATAGAGCAATGCACATTTATCACCTCGTAGGGTACCTTTACACCAGCGTGTAATCTGGAATCTGACCGGCGACATGTCGCCCCGGCACCATCACCGTCAAATTGCCTCGCAGTTGCGGCGTGTAATTGGAGAATTTCACGGCGATAAAAAAGTTGTCGCCTTGTTCCGATTTCATAGCACTGCTCCAAAATCAGAGGCAATCATGAAGGCGACATTTCCGGCTTTTGGCGTGTGAACGGGCGGTAGGGATGGAATCTGCGTCGTCTATTCATTTCCCGTAGGCGTGCCACAGCGTGCTTGAGACCGCGCCCCGTCAGCGATGATTGTGGTGGCTACTGTTTTTCCATTGGCTGTCCCTTCACAGGGCGCCATATTTGAAGAGCTGTCACTTCAGCACCACACACATCTTCACCTACACAACCATCCACTACATCAGTCCAATTCAATAGCGCAAGCTATGCTGGGCGCATGTATTGGACGTTTTACTGTGTCCACCATACTGCCACACATGACAGTTCAGATGTTGGCCGACACATCGCACATGGGTGCCATGGGCAATGCACTGCAATCGTTTGTGAATTTGGTGAAGCTGATGGCTGTATTACGCTCCTCCCGCTCCGCGGACAACCACCTTGTTAGCGTCCTCAATGTTGTTTGGCGGCGCCAGTGTGCGTGGTGACGTCATGACGTTTGTTTTCATTTACTCCCTGCTGCCAGGTGCCTGCCCATCCCCTGCACATAGATGAATAGTCATGGCCGCCGCACATGGGTCTGGCAGAGCTACTGCTGCTCATAGACCTATGTGGCCGCCATGATTACTGGTGTGACCGGCACCCTCGGCTGCCCAAGCGCAGCATACTGAGGCAGATACAGCGGGCCCTGCTCCAGAAACTGGGGGTGGAGAGGACCTGCAAGCACATCCAGAAGAAGATCGCAGACCTCAAGCACAAGTCCCCAGGGCGGATTGTGGATCTTCATGCCAGGATTGTCAGGCTGCGTGATGAGTATGTGGCAATGCCAAACACACACATGGCAAGCTAAATACTCCAAACCCTACACAAACATCATGTGGTATTGTTCCATGCCACATAATGTGGCCTAAGCCACCATGTGCAGCTGTCATCAATGTGGATCTGCATGTTGGTTACACTGCAACATGAAGGTATACTAAACACTCATTTGTCATCCAAATGGTGATGGCTCTAGTGGTCCATTACCTGTGTGGTGGCAAAAATAGTTGTGTCCTGACTGTAAAGGTGACACCAATATGACACCTTGCAGCACATATGTGTGACCTGTGACACATACTATTTTGCTACACATTGATCAAAATACAGAACACTTAATAAGATCTCAATACTGTGTGTTGGCCCCCATGGTGCAAACACCTGATGCTTACTGGCTGCTCCTGTGTTCAAGTTTCAAATAACTGCCATGATAAGCCAAGGTTTACTCACATTCTAAATATGTGTCCACTGGTGTTGTACTCATGTCCCAAACCAGAGTGGGCCCTCACCATAGGGTAGGCGCCGACCATAACCTTTTACTGTACCATTCATGCCATCATGACATTCATACACAAACGCTAGGTGTTTTCCCTATGTTGTGTTCCTTTTTTAAAATTGCTCTGTTATCATGTTTGATATTACAGATGAGGATGACTCCGTGTCTGGTGATGCTCCACAGTCCCCAACGGCACCCGGGACACTCTCAGCACCTTCTCCGGAGGGCCCAACCAGTCCCTCCCCACCCAGGACTCCACCAGCCCCAGCCCCGCAGGGCCCAGCCAGTACCTCCCCACCATGGACGCCACCAGCCCCAGCCCCGTAGGGCCCAGCCACTCCCTCCACACCAGGCCCACAAGACTTGGCTGCAGGCAGCCCTGCCGCCCCGGGAGCACCACCCCACCGCAGCATCTCCAGCTCCCAAGCGAGCCCTGGTGTCGTGATGGCGACACACCCTGACCTTGAGCCTGCTGCTTCAGTGTATGGTGGTGTTTGCTAAGGCCTACCAGCTTGCTAATGTACTTATTGTTAAGCAGGCCATGGAACCCATAAGGTGTAGGGGCCACATGACATTCGGGGAGGTAGGGAGTTAATTGGAGAAGGAAGGAATGGGAATATGTGTGAGGCATGTGTGCTGATTAAATAAAAGGGGTTGGTCAGGGGGAGGAAGAGGGGGAGCTTAAGGGAAGATACTGGGGACAAAGAAGGAAGTCCCCTCATTCTACTTCCTGGGGACCTCCTGTGAAGTTTCACGTCCACCTCACCTGCAGTAATGGCGGATCTGGCCTCTCTGGGGGCTTTGATTCAGGCAGCAGCAGCGGTGCATGGGGCGCAGGCAGTGCAGGCCTACATTCAGGCTGCCTGCGCTTCCCCATCGGCACCGGCCCCCTCCACTCCACCGCTGCGTGGCCGCCGCTCCAGGCCACCAGAGCGCTATTCCCCGGGGGCTGGAGGTGTGAGGAGGGCCCGTTCGGGAAGCCCCGGTGGGGACCCTCAGCAGCGGGGAGGGCACCCTTCCACCCCGGGGCCCTCTCCGGCTGTTGGGAGGAATTCGCGGCGCGGGAATGCCGGACCGGAAGTGGGCGGAGCCGGCCCGCGGTCGACTTCCGGTCGGCGTTACGGGACCAGGAGCGGGAATGCAGCGGCGGCTCCTGGGGGAGCGCGGATGCGGGAGCGCGCCGAGCGGCCGGCACCACCAGAAGGTACCCCCTGCAGGCGACGGGGGGCGGAACGGCTTCCCGGGCGGGAGGAGCCACGGGCGACAAGGGGAAGAGCGGCACAGAGGCCAGGGGCTTCTCCCACTGGAAGGGCACTGGCTGTGGCTGGTGGAGGGCGCAGTAGTGGGGAGTCCCTGGCGCGCACGGCTGGACGGATCCGGCCGGGTCCTGCAACGGTGCCCCCTGGATCCCGGCAGGGGCGTACCCAGTGAGCATCCACGGATGCAGGGCCCTAAGGGGCTGTAGCGGATCTCCCCTGTGTAGCAGGGGGGGATCCCAGCTGCGAGAGGATCAGGAGCAGCCCACCTGCAGTCGGCAGGACGGGTTTAGGGAGAGGGGCCCCTGTGGTCAGAAGAGACCTCGGGGGGAGTTGGCGGGTGACACGGTTCGGAGGTCGCAGGAGCGGTCTCAGAGGAAGAAGCAGTGCTCGGCTGGGGGTGCTCCTGCAGCCGCGGGGGCCAGGGGGAGTCGCGGCAGCGGCAGGCACACTCCCGACGGAGCACCCCGGGAGGGCTTGGAGGACGACATCAGTGAAGAAGAGGGACAAGTATCGGAGGAATCGTCTGGGGAGGATCGGACGGAGGAGGACTGTGTTGCGGCTGCCCCTCGGCAGCCTGGTGAGAACACTACTTGTAATATTGTGCATATGTCGGGATCGGGCGGTAATGTGGGTGTGGGGCCGATTCCAGTGGGGGGGGGTAGCGTCTGGGGTTACAGGAGGAGGTGATGTAATGGGACAGTTGCTCGGTTTGTTACGGAGCCTGGTGGATCAGGGGGGTTTGAATTCTGTTGCGGGGTCTCCAGTGGGGGCTTGGGTCAGGCCGGCTGGGGTCGAGCCTAGTGTGGGAGGCGAGGCTGAGGTGCAGCAGAGTGTTGAGGGACAGACCTCAACGGCGCCGGTTGCGGCAGTGGAGGTGGAAAAAGAAAAGGAGGAGGAAGTGGTTAGGCTGGATGATAGGGCAAAGAGCGAGGTGTACGTGTTTTGAGAGCCCCTTGGGGGCGCATTTGAAGATGGAAGTTAGGGAAAAGATTTGGAAAGGGGAGTACGTGGAGATATTTTCGCTGCTCCCGTTGGAGAAGTTTAATTTGGATAAGGTTCGCCCTAGTGATTCCAAAAAAGAAAAGGAGGACGACGACAAGCGTCGGTATCGGCTTATTCCAAGGACGTTTATGAATTGGTTGCAGGCCTTTGCGATACTGGCTAGCGTAGTAGGGGAGAAGGAGCTGGGGAGCACTCCTGCGTTGTTTGGATATATGGACTCAATAGGAGAGGCTTATAGGGTATATGGTGGTTTGTCATGGCTTCGATATGATGAGCAGTTTAGGCAGCGTAAGGCTTTACGGGCAGAAATGCGTTGGGACCACAAGGATATTGCTTTATGGCTGCGTTTAATGACGGCGCCAGCACAGCCCTTTCGGAGTGGGGCCGGGGGATCAGGTTCGGGATCGGGTGCGGGACCGGGTACCTCGGCTGGGTTCAAGAAAGGTTGTTGTTGGCAATTTAATGAAGGGCAATGTAAGTTTGGCTCCGCCTGCCGATTTAAACACGAATGTTCGGGATGTGGAGGAGGGCACAGTTTTGCCCGCTGTTTTAAGAAAGGAAAAGGAAAGGGAGGAGACAGTGCTGACAAAAGGGAGGACACCAGTGAGGGTAGAGGCAATGGAGCCGTTCTTAAGTAGGTATCCGGATGGCCAGGCTGCCGAGTTATTGCGTTCAGGTTTTTTGTTCGGTTTTGTGATTCCGTCCGAGGCAGTAGAGGGGGGCTTGTTCCGCCCGGGGAATTTACGTTCGGCTAGGGAACATCCGGAGGTTGTGGACGAGAAGTTGAGGAAGGAAGTTGAGTTGGGGAGGATGGCAGGCCCCCTCTTAGATTCCCCTTGTTCGAATTTACGGGTATCTCCGCTGGGAGTTGTACCAAAAAAAGAGCCGAATAAGTTCCGGTTGATACATCATTTGTCTTACCCAGCTGGGGCTTCGGTAAATGATGGTATAGCGCCAGAGTTGGCGGCGGTTAGTTATGTTTCTTTTGATAAGGCTGTGGAGTTGGTAAAACGAGCGGGACCGGGGGCGCTGATGGCAAAGTCGGATGTGGAAGCGGCATTTCGTTTGTTGCCGGTGCATCCTGAGAGTCAGCATTTGTTGGGTTGTATGTGGAGGGAGCGTTTTTATGTAGATCGTTGTTTACCAATGGGGTGTTCGATTTCTTGTTCATACTTTGAAGCTTTTAGTTCTTTTGTTGAATGGGTTGTAAGGGATGTGTCAGGTATGGAGTCGATCATTCATTATTTGGATGATTTTTTTTCTGTGTGGGGCCGGCGGGTTCCCCGATTTGTGCAGGTTTGTTGTTTGCGTTGACTGAGGTTGCCAGTCGTTTTGGGATACCTTTGTCTCCGGAAAAAACAAAAGGACCGGCCACGGTCATGCGTTTTTTTGGGGATCGAGATTGATTCATTGGCTAGGGAGTGTCGGCTTCCCGCTGACAAGATTGTGGATTTGAGGCGGTCCGTTGCTGAGGTTATTAAAGCAAAGACGGTTCAGCTTAAGGTGGTTCAGTCTCTGTTAGGCAAACTTAATTTTGCTTGCCAGATTATGCCAATGGGCAGGGTGTTTGCCAGGCGGTTGGCTTTGGCCGTGTCCGGCAAGACGTGTCCGGTGCATTTTGTGCGGATCACCAGGGACATTAAAGAGGATTTGAGAGTGTGGGATATATTCTTGCAGGAATATAATGGGCGCACGGTTTGGCTCGAGGATGTGGTGCCGAACAAGGTACTGCAGTTGTTTACAGATGCGTCAGGTTCAAAGGGTTTTGGAGCAATTTTTAAGGGCCACTGGTGCGCGGGTGGTTGGCCAGAGTCCTGGAGGGAGCGAGGTCTGGTGAGGAACCTTGCGTTGTTGGAAATTTTCCCCATCGTAGTGGCAGTGGAGTTGTGGGGCCAGGACTTTGCGGACAGGAAGGTTTGTTTTCATTGCAATAACATCGCTGTGGTATATGTGATTAACGCCTTGTCTGCTAAGTCACTGCCGGTGGTGGCCTATCTGCGGCACCTGGTGCTCAGATGTCTGCAATGGAACATTCAAATTGTGGCAAAACATGTACCGGGAGTTACTAATTCAGTGGCTGATGCGCTTTCTCGCTTTCAGTTCCACAGGTTTCGGGAGTTGGTGCCTTGGGCGGACGAGATCGGTCTGCCATGTCCGGATGGTTTATGGAACCTGGTAACTTGATTGTGGGCACCTTGATTCGGAGTTCAGTGTCGGAGGCTACTTGGTGCCAATACGGGAAAGTATGGCAGGAGTGGGAGGAATTTGAGCGGGATCAGGGCATGACTGGTGGTATGGATGATGTGCAAAAGGTGTTGACATTCATAGGAAATGATTTTGTGTCTGGAAGGTCCGCCTCGGCTGAAGCACAGAGGGTGGCAGCGATTGCATTTTGGTTTCGGCTATTGGGCAGGCAGGATGTCACTAAAGATTTCACAGTGCGACAGGCTTTGAAAGGTTTCAGGAAAGGTGTGCGGACAAGGGATGTTCGACGCCCGGTGTCGGTGGCTTTATTGGAAAGGATGGTAGCGAGTTTGGAAGGGGTTTGCAGGTCCACCTACGAAATGATTTTGTTCTCCACAGCTTTTGTGTTGGCCTTCTTTGGAGCATTTAGGCTAGGAGAGTTAGTGAGCCCATCTCGGTGCCGGGCGGGCGGCTTGGCTTTCAATGACGTGGTAATTGTGGAAGACAGGGTGGAATGCTGGCTGCGGTATTCGAAAACTGACCAACTGGGCAGGGGGAGGTTGGTGGTGTTGTATGCCATGGCTGGGAGCCAATTGTGTCCGGTGGGGATGGTACGACGTTTTTTATCTCAAAGGGGTGGTGGTCCAGGACCGTTACTTCGGCATATGGATGGTTTGTTTTTGTCTAAATTCCAGTTTAGGGCAGTTTTCCGGGAGTGCTTGCTGCGAGTGGGTGAGCACCCGGAGGAGTTTGGCACGCATTCATTTCGCATCGGGGCGGCCACAGAGGCGTCTCGTTGGGGGTTGGGGGATGAGGTAGTGCGGCGAATTGGGCGCTGGGAATCGAATCGTTTTCGATTGTATGTACGTCCTCACTTGCTTTCTAGGTAGTGGCTGGAGGGGATTACCCAGGCTACTGACAAAGCGGGTGGACATTGCGGTATGGGTTTTCGTTAGTAACTGTTAGGGTGATACGCTGGTTTTGGTCGATTGTTAATTTTTTCTTTTGTTTGTACAGGCCGCTGCTTGATCTGGATACTCGGCCATTTGTACATGTATTGGGGGGCTCTTCGAGCGGATGTTCGCCCGGATGGTCGGCAGTTGGGACTCGACAGAGGTGCAGCGGCGGTCAAGTGGTTGGGTTTGAGGGGCATGCAATGGGGCAGGGTGCTGCCGGAAGTGGATTATTTTTGTAGTGTGAGTAGACCCCTGGATATCCTAGTTCTGCATGTTGGGGGAAACGATTTGGGGGTGCGTGCGTCTCGGGAGTTAATACAGGACATCAAGTGTGATTTGTTGCGACTATGGTGTTCCCACCCCGGTGTGATTGTGGTATGGTCGGATATGGTGCCAAGGGGACGATGGAGGTTTGGGAGGTCGGTGGATAAAATTAATAAAGCAAGGGTGAAAGTGAATAAGGTGGTGGGGGCATTTGTGGCACGGAACGGGGGGATTGTGGTACGGCACAGAGAATTGGAGTCGAGATCGAGGGAATATCTGAGGTCTGATTTGGTGCATTTGACGGAGATTGGCTTGGATATGTGGATGTTGGATTTGAGAGAAGGTGTGGAGCAAGCGTTTGGTGTGTGGCGGGTCCAGGCCAAGTAAGAGATCACTTGCCCTGTCCTGTGGCGGGGGTAGGTCTGGTCCAGAGGCAGGGGATTTACATTTGGAAGGGGGAGATGAGCCACTTCAAAGGTTGAGGGGCTCAGGTTAAAGGTACCTTGCAGGCACGGGGTTCTGCAAGGGGTGGGGGTATTGGTTCTAGGTAACCAATACCTCGTCCCTGGGGCCGGTGTTATTGCGGCCAGGGGCAAAAGTTTTAGAGGCTTATGGACCGGGCCTATCCATGGGTAAAACGATGGGAGGGCCTATTGTTTAAGTTGGGACGCCCGTTGGACGGTGTACCCTGTTATATTATGCTAGTATGTAAACAATAGGCAATAAAGGCTGCTGTGGCCAATTTGTTAAACCAAGTCACTGCAGTATGTGTGTTATTTGGGTTTTTACAACGGTTGGGGATAGTAAGTAACCAGCCAATTTGCGACCGGAGATCCTCCCTCGATTGTCATGTGCTCCACACACCAGTATGTGAGTCCTGATTTTTTTTTTTTTGATGAAGGAATACTAGCCCGTGCTGCAGGCTGAGCAAGGTGCCAAGAGGGGCGCCGAAACGCGTTGGTGGAAGTGGAATAAAGGAACCGTCACATCACCCCTAGGACTCCTGTCTTTTTTGGGGGACCAACTGAAGCATCCAGGGATAATTCTCCAGTGATAGCGCTGACTGTGGACACCTATATCCTGATACCTGATTCTCTTCCCACGTGTGAAGTGGTGGTGGAGGTCCAGCGGCAGCTGTCATATGCAAAACGCCTACTAACCAGTTGTGGGGATCACAACTGGTACAGGTTAGTGCACCTGTATTTTCACACGCACCTTTCACTAAACATCGGTGATAGGGCACTATTTGCGCCTCGTTTGTCTCCCTTTATATTTTCTAGTCTTGCAGGCTGGGCTGTCAGCCCATCCCCATGTCCTACAGATGGCACACAGGATGGTAATGTGCTGCGTACGTATAATCAATTACAATTGCCTAAAACACCCACCTACACATACACAGGTAACTCACTAATGTAATTCTTTCCCATACAGGTGTACCAACCATTGAGGAGCTGCTGCTGGCTCACCAGCAGGCACTGCAGAACATGGAGAGGGCACACCAAAAAGGGTAGCAACACCTTGCCCGCATGGGTGCCATGATACACACCCTTCAGACAGCCCAGTCCGGCAGGGCCCCTAATCCATCACCCCCCACCCAATAATGGGACCAGACTCCCCTAATAATTGTTGTCCATGTTGGACCCTTGTTTTTTTCCCTGTTGCCATGTTGGCACGTTAGTTTTTTAAGCCACGTTGGCCTCTTTTCTTATAGTGTCCCACATTGGGAAAGTGGGTAGTGTGTATTGGCTACTTCTAACCTGACCATGGCTTTTGGATTGTGTTGGCAATGTTTGTTCTAAATGTTAGTCTGTAATAAAATTCTGGCCAGCTACATCCTGTGTCATCCCTTGTTGCAACACATATAGGGTAACGTTTGTGAGGTTACATTTCACCAACCACACTGGGGCACGGTTTATCTAGAAGTGTATGGTGTGACATTGCAAACATGTCACCATACTCGACCATCACAACCACCATGCACCCCTATATGACATCAATGTGTACTATATCACACGCACAGTACCAAACACACACACAAACATATTGGCGAACGTGACACAGATATGGACAGAGTTGTGGCTAAATTAAGTTGTTTTTTTTGTTTTTTTTTAATAATATTTGTGCAAAATAGAAAGGGGCACACCTGCCCATCAAAAAAACTGTCTGGCCAAGCTTCTGCATTGGCTAGTAGTGGTCTTCTTCTTCTTCCTCCTCCTCTGCTGGATCAGACAATGGGGCCTCCCCCTCCTCCTCATACACCCAGCGACCTTGTGATGTCCAGCTCTGGGAGGAGGAGAAGTATCACGATTTTGGTGCCTCCTCACCATGCATCTTTCGGGCGCAGTGGGCCCTGGGGTGATCTTCCGGGAATATGTCCATGACGCCCCCCATCACAGGGACCCATCAATGCCCGCCTCCAGGACACGAAAGATGGCCCGCTCGGCGATGTCACGCTGCTCTGGCTCCATGCGGGCCAGCATCTCGCTGGCGACGTACCCGATCCCAGAGCCACGAGTCCTCTCTCGATCGAGGAAGACCCGTTTCGCCCAGGTACCCTGCTCCGTGTTTGGTGGGGCAGGTGGTCTTCTACGTTGGATTCCAGAGCTGGGCCCTGGGCCCGGCCCCCCACCACTGGGCTCAGGCATTGGCTCTCCTGCAGATGTTGAAGGGAGAGCCTTGCCAGCTGCTGGGTCCTCATTATTGGAGCCAGGCTGCCGAGGGGCCTGAAAAATAAACAAAGAGAAAAAACACATCAGCCAAATGTTGCTATGTAATTTAAGCTAATACCACAACCAAACACCCAAGACAACATAGAGGCAATTTCACCAAGGCTAACACCAAAAGCCACAGGAGCAGAGTTTAGAAAACAAAATACCAAAGAAGTAGACCAGTGCAGTATACTCACCTGAGGGTCCACATTGATATGTAAAGTGCCAACAAATAACACAACACAATTTGTGATAACACAGACCAAAAAACAGATAGTAAAGAACAGTGAACATGATTTGTGAAGGAAAAGCACAATGGTGACTACCACATGTGCTGCAAACCACACATCAGTGCAAAAAACAAGCTGGGTAGATAGATCACACAAACACAATTATCCACCTCCTGCAACGGAGCAGGGTCTTGGGCTGCGGCCACAGCTGATTGCGGCCGGCGCCTGCTGCACCGTGTTCCCCGAGGCCAGGAGATGTATAGGGAAGGAGGTGGTGTGTGTTGATAATTTGTGATGAAGCGTTCTTGTAGTGATGTTTCTTTTTCACACTTTTGCAGGGGTTGGTACGTGAGATGATGTTCGACCCTGATGGAGATGCTATCATCGCTCTTGCCTTGGTGGAAGAGCAATTGTGGCTGGAGGATAGATATGAGAGATTGCGGGCTCGCAGACCACGGCGTGTGTGGGCTCGGGATTGGCTTCGTCGCCGGGACACCCGGAGCCACATGCAGCTGGTGCGTGAGCTGGAGAATCGTAGTCCGCATGATTTCAGGAACTACCTCCGTATGTCCGAGGACTCTTTCACATTCCTCTTGGAACGCATAAGGCCATTGATCGCCCGACAGGACACTGTGATGCATCGAGTTGTGCCACCTGAGGAGCGTTTGGCTGTAACTTTGCGGTTCCTGGCTACAGGTCGGTCGAGGACCGACCTGCAATACACTTCACGTGTATCAATGTCCCTGCTGAGCCGCCTGATCCCCAAGACGTGTGAGGCCATCTGCAGTAGTCTGCTGCCATCCTATATGCAGTTTCCCACAACACCCGCTGAATGGATGGATGTTGCCAGAGGGTTTGAGGACCGCTGGCAATTTCCAAACTGAGGTGGTGCATTGGATGGTAAGCACGTGAGGATCAACAAACCCCCACACTCGGGGTCTTTGTATTACAATTACAAAGGATATTGTAGTGTGGTCCTCATGGCCCTGGTGGATACGAATTATGAGTTCCTCTACGTGGACGTTGGAATGAATGGGCGTATCTCAGATGGGGGTGTGTTCGCACACTGCTCCTTGGCCCAAGACCTAAAGACAGGTGGGCTGACCTTGCCCTCAAATGATGAGACAACCCATCATTTCAACTTTGCGTTTGTGGGGGATGAAGCCTTCTCACTTCAGGCACACCTACTACGGCCATATCCCCAGAGGACACTTACTTCTGAGCTGCGCATTTTCAATTACCGGCTATAACGGGCCTGCCGTGTGGTTGAAAATGCATTCGGGATCATGGCCAATACATTCCGGGTTTTTCATACACGTCTGCATATGAAACTGGAATCTATTGACACGGTAGTGCTGGCCTGCTGTGTGCTGCATAACTTCCTGCGTCGTAGGGATCGGTCATCATACACGCCAGTAAGTTATGTGGATTCAGTGGTCCCCACAACAGGGGAGATCAGTCTTGGGGATTTGCGTGCTACTGACCATGGTGTGGCGTCACTCCAGCCGCTGAGCCAGGGACAGACTCAGCAGGATGCCAGGAACAGTAGAGACGCATATTGCTCCTACTTTAATGGCCCTGGGGCAGTGGCCTGGCAGCACCAGCAGGTGTAGGGTGGCTGGTGCTGTGAGGCAGCAACATGATGAGGAGGGTGGAGTCACCAGGGTGGCTGCACCATGAGGATTTGGGTTGGCTTTTTGTGTGTGCACATTCTTTAGTTAGTTAGTTAGTTAGTTAGTTAGTGAGTTTTTTGGGAGGTTTTACTTTGACATGTTTTTGTTTGACATTTCTCATCATGTTGCATTTGTTTGTGTGATGTCAACACTTCTGGTTTCTGATATTTTGTGTGTGTTTTTTTTTTTTTTTTTGATGCACAAAAATATAAACTAAAAAAAATTGGATCCAAACAACAACCTGTGTGTGTCGTTACTTTGGGATACAGGGCAGTTTCACATAGCTTTATGCTGTGCACAGAGGTATGTGATCAATCAAAAGGTATTGATGGTTCCGTGAAACATTTTGTGGTAATATGCAGTACACAGGGTCAGCCCTTTGGGCCACAGTTTATGGCGCAACTGTGTGTACATATCCATTGTGATGTGTTGTACGTGTCCACGCACATTGAGCAAGCAATGGTGTTTGTGGGGTATGTAGGTACAGTCCATTACATACACAAACATGTGTACACAAACATAGTTCAGTTGTGCCATGTGAGCTGTGCCAGGGCATGGACCAATGTAGGCACATATGGCCATAGTGTTGTGTGTATGTTCCCACCATCAGCTACAGACGCACACATAGCAAGCCATTGTGTAGTGTAAGCCACTGTCCTGCTCAAAACTGGTTGAGGGCTAAATTGCGGCGTGTAAAAGCGCCATTGGCGATCTCAGGCAACAATGAAAAATGTGTACGCGCACGTTAGATTGCCTCCTATTGCCTCTAAAACTTGCGGCGTGTAAAGGCACCCTTAAGATACCTTTGCACACAGAGATATATTGCTTGCAATTCACTGGTTGCAGTGAAATCATGGACACATTGTTCACTTGTACATGGCAACAAAATGGAACAATGTGTCCATGATTTAACTGCAACCAGTGAATTGCAAGCAATACAGTATATAGTACTGTATAGTAATACAGTATTACAGTGTAAAGGTACCTTTATTCATTAGTGTATATACATACTATTTTTATTACAATTATTTAGTAACAAATTGTACTGCAAAAGTCACATTTAAAAAAAAATTACTCCAAATACTTTTTGAATTAACGTCTGATTGATTTTAATGGGAAAAGCTCAAAATACATGTAAAAAACAATACTATCGGTATTGGAGCTTTTTCCCATTAAAATGAATCAGAAGCATATACAAAGACTATTTGAAGTGGTTTTGATGTGGATTTCAGAGCAGAAGCTATTTATAAATCCTTTCAAAGAATTCTGTATAAACATGTGACCCGCCCCAGGGCCGTGGGGTACCCGATTTCGGGTGTTGTTTTACTGGGGAATGTGATGGGGCCTGTTGCGCGATGATGTGGCCCTAGTGGCTGCTGAAAAGAGTACATTAAAAATAAAATAAAGTGTTTCGTGATGCCACATACGGTTTCGGTAATGTTACCGGCGCTGCAGGACAGTCCTCCAGGATGGTGGTGGAACAGCAAGATGGTTATGCTCCCTGTAGGCGGAGCAGGATCCCTGGGGCAGTGTTGGGAGTTGTGGGACAGTCTTTGATTTACACAGGGACGCAGCTGCACCAGGCCTTGTCACTTGTTCTCCTCAGGCTGCGGTTGGCGGCTCCTCAGGTGGAGATATAAAGGATGCCACATAGTCTTTTTATTCTATACAAGTTTACTGGCAGGTCGGTGCATTTTTCTGGATGCGCCGGGCAGAGGTGTATCTAGGTTTTCTGGCACCCGGGGCAAGACTTCAGTTTGGCGCCCCCCCCCCCTTTGGTTCACATATATTCTCCCCACTCTCTCCCCCCAGTTTGGTCCACATATTCTCCCCCCACCCTCTCCCCCCCCAGTTTGGCTCAAATATATGGCCCCCACCCTGTTCCCCCTTGTTTGGCTCACATATACTGCCCCCTCGCTGTCCCCCCAGTTTGGATCACATATTCTCCCACCATCATCTCCCCCGTTTACTCCTCATACTCCCCTCACCCTCTCCCTCCAATTTGCTGCTCACACAAACCCCTCCCCAGTTTCCTACTCTGACTCTCCCCCCCAGTTTGCTGCCCACATCCCCCCCACCCCCAGTTTCCTGCTCACACTCCCCCCAAAGTATGCTCATGTTTCTCCCCCCCTTCCCCCAGTTTTCTGCTCACAACCCCCAATATGTTGCTCTCACGCTCCCCCCACTCTGTCCCCCTTCTCCTAATTACATTACTGCTCTGTTCCTGGAGCGATCTTCAGCCTTCTGCCTGGGTGCCTCTGCTGTGACGTCAGCAGCGTGGTCAGGTGATCTGATCACGCAGCTGACTGAGCTGAGGACCCGGAAGTGCGGGAAACAGGGCGGCAGCGGCTGAAGACGCTGCTTCCATGGTACAGGCGTCTGATAGATGCCTGTACATGGACTGCAGGAGCCGGCGGCCGCATAGTCTCTGCTCCCGCGGTCAGCTGACCGCGGAGAGAGAATAGCCGACTCCCACAGCGGGGGGAAGGACGCAATATGCGGCTGTGGGGGAGATTCCTCAGGCGCTGCAGCAGGAGGCTTGACAGCGCCCCCTGCCTGCTTGCGCCTGGTGCAAATGCACCCCCAGCCCCCCCTAGATACGGCCCTGGCGCCGGGTGTTCAGCTCGACTTCCTAAAGAAGCTCAGGCCACCGGTTTGGTGGCTCGGGGGTGGACACCCGGACTGCGCTCGGAGCCAGTCCTCTGTTCCAGGACTTAATCCCTCCGATCGGTAGTCGTACCGGGTACGCAGGGGGCCTGCTGGGCTCCCTGACAGAGCTCTCTCTTTCTACTGACCTCACATTCCTCCCACCCACACACTTTTCTACCCTTTCTGAGCTCCTCCCAGGGACTGGGTCCTCCCTACAGCAGGTCCACCCACGGTCCCCTGCTCTAGGGTGTGTGAATGAGTGTTATGAGGGTCCCTTATGCAGCATCCCAATTCCTCAGTCACATAAATACTACACACTATTTTATGGGTGCAGTACCCCTATGTGGTGTCCCGACCAGTGGGGCGCTACATTCCCCCTTGGATAAATTCACTCAGTTTTATTAACATGCAAACAACATTACTCAGTGCTTTCCATCCCTTACGGGAGGTAGTTTCCTTTTAATGTTACTAGGTCAATGGGACCAACAAATGAAAAATAAAAAAATTCTAAACATTCAAATACAGACAAAACAGGGTCAGGTTACAGTGCAGTCCGGGTGGTAGTGTCCTTCACTTCTGCAGTGTCTATATCACGACCGGGCCACTGAAATGCACACATTATAGAGTCCTATGGCTTAACGGATGATAGTCCAGAGCATGGGCGTACCCAGGATCAAAACTAGGGGGGGGGCAAGCCATGGTCGTTCGGAATGTCATATCCAGCCTGGTGCATTATGGGGGTTGATCACGTGTTCGGCCGGGCTCTGGCACATGCGCAGTGTGCATATTGAAGCCAGGCCAAACACATGATCAGCCCCCATAATGCACCGGGCTGGTTATGAAGTTCCGACCGGCGCATCAGAGTTCCACAGGAGGCTGGAATTTCAAAAAGAGCTGACAGGTTCCCTTTAAAGGGAACCTGTCACCCCCTTTGGTCGTTCTAATCCCTGCCCACCACCTTATACATGATGCATTTGGGGCTCCTGTGACCACTCTATATGCCCAGCAGGCCCCCTGCATACCTCAAAAATGAACTTTTAATATCTCCCGCGCGGTATGGAAATAAGTTGAAAATGGTCCAGGAGGATCTGCTCAATCTGGTCCTCGCTGCCCTGCTGGTTGAAATGCCTGCCTCCTTCCTGTGAAAAGGCCACCCCTCCTGTGTACGTCACATTGCTCTCGTGCCTGCACAGTGGCGTGGGTCTCCATGCTCAATGCAAGCGCACTTGTGACCGAGTCTCGCAAGCAAAAACTACAGCACAAAACAACATCACCAGACCCACCAGAGGTACAGAAATACATCCATATACTCCCCTTTAGTGCAGAAACACGATGTCAAAACTCTCAGTACAGAAATACATTACCAGAACCCTCATCAGTGCAGAAACACAGCACCAAAACCCTCGTCAGTACAGAAATACATCCATATAACCCCCATCAATATAGAAGCACTATGTCAAAACCGTCATCAATACATCACCAGACCCACCAGAGGTACAGAAATACATAAATAGAACCTTCATCAGTAACACAATTCCTCATCAGAACCACCATCAGTACTTGGTAAAACAATTCTAATGTCAGGTCAGACCCATACACATTTGTACTGCATGAACCTACAACTTCTACTACATCATTAGCAATGGTGAGGAGATACTGGGAGTTGTTGTCACCAGCTGTCAATAAACGTATGCAGGAACCACAGTACTTATGAGAATTAGTCATTATCACAAATAATCATTTACATCCAGGTACCTTATAGATGACGTTGTCTCTGATCGGGGTCGTCTTTTTCTTTTCTTCATCTTGTCCTGGCACCTTGATGACTTTTCACATCCGCAGTTCATCGCTGCAGGCGTCCATCTTCTCCAGTCCTCTGCAGGACATCCCGGCACGATACCCTTAAAAATAGCAGAATTGTCAAAATTCTCCTCAGTAAAAATATTTGCCCGGAATAAATGCTCCACCTCACTGTTCCCTGCACATAATATGATTTACACACTGTCCCTCTCATGGCACATGCCCTCCACACTGCCCTTTCCCTCCATACTGGGCGCCATGGTCACACTGTCCTCTAACACTATGTCCCCTATACTGCCCCCTGTTTATACTGTTCTATCTCATCAAACTCCCCATCCTCAACATACTGTCCTGCATGCTGCCCCCTCTCCATTCAACCCCACACTACTCATACTCTATTCTGTGCCGCAGCCATCCCCCTCACTCCACATACTGTGTCTACACCGATCCCCCCATCACTCCACATACTGTGCCGCAGCCATGCCCCTCACTCCACATAGCGAATTGGGGGGGAAAGAGAAACATGAAGGGCTGGGGACACCATCGGCAAGCAGAATGGATAGTGTCCTTCACAACAAGTGGGCCCACCCGATCATCCAGGATCCTGACTCTTGCTCAGGTGCTGACAACAGCCCTGTGCTGACACACGCACACATACATAGACAAACATATACATAGATATATACACAGATATATAAAAAATAATGTACAACAGGCATGATTATACCCAAACACAGACACACATATATACATACTCACATACACATATATATACACACATACATACTGTATGCCCACACATACATATACACAGACACATATACACACACACATATATACACACACATACACCCACACATGTATACACAGACACAACATTTATATACACATATACACACTGTACACACACAACCGCACACATATAACACAGACACACACATATATACACACTGTACACACACATATATACGCACACACACATTTATATAAACATATACATACTGTACACACCCACACATATATACAAATATACACTGTACACACACACCCACCCACACACATATATATACATATATACATATACTGTATACACACACACATTTATATACATCGTATACATACTGTACACACCTATATATACATACATATATACACAGAGACACACATTTATATACACACTGTACACACACCCCACACACATATATACAGACTCACATACACATATATATACACACATACATACTGTATGCACACACATACATATACACACACACAGACACATATACACACATATGTACACACATATACACCACACATGTATACACAGACACACACATTATATACACATATACACACTGTACACACACACCCGCACACACATATATACACACACACACACACACACACCACATTTATATAAACATATACACACTGCAGACACCCACACATATATATTCACACAAATACACACTGTACACACACCCACACATATATATACATATATACACAGACACACACATTTATATACATGTATACATACTGTACACACATATAAATACACACATATATACACAGAGACACACATTTATATACACACTGTACACCCCTCCACACATATATAAATACATACATACACTAACACTATACACACACACCCACAATATTATATACACACTGTACACATATATATATACACACACATACACAATGTACACACACACATATAAACAGACACACACAACATATATATACATATACACACACACATATACAGTATATATGTATCCACACATAGACATATAAGCACAGACTTACACATATGCACACATACAACATATTAGCAGTGTATTGTTCTTTACCAGTGATGATCCTCTCTGTGTCTGGAAGGAAGGAAAGTGCAAGGCGGCTGTGTGAGCTCACAGGAGACCGCGGGATTATCTCCGGTGTGATGTGGCTGGGCCACTTCCCCCTGCACTCTAGCCCCCCCTCTCCTCCCTCAGCTCTGCAGGCTGCGGTCTGTGTAAAGCATCGCATACTAATTAGCCATGTGGTGGCTTTCCTGCTCCCTTCTTGGGGGGGGCACCTGCCCCCCCTGCCCCAACTGGGTACGCCCATGGTCCAGAGTCTCAACATATCAAACAGTTCACAAATTGTCCATTGGCATCATACGCAGCAATTAATGATAACTATATACAACGGGCTACTCCTATTCTAGTCCACTACTCTGTACACCTGTAGAGTGTACCACCCTTTGGGACCAAGGTACGGCTCATAGTTCACTTTATCAAAGCGATACAGGTCTCTGTCCGGGAGCCCTTTGGGATGATGAGCCTCCACATCTCTCCGGCTCACAAAGAGCTCCTCATACAGACCTGGTTCCCAGATGAAACCCCACCCTTTGTCCAAATTAAAAGTTGTCACCGTACCTGCCTTACGATCTTCTAGGGCAATCGGTGGCAGTCCTCGGGCTCAGTCCCTCGCCAACAGATTTTCCTGCTCCTGGGCCCACCATCTCTCACGTGGCACTTCTTTCCGCCTGGTCGACCAGGCACCTCTGTTGGGCAAAGTCAGGCTGCTCCGGGGCTGGAACTGGAGCACGGTCCTGCACCCCGGTCATGGCGGCAGCTCGACCCACCGACCGGGTGGTGTTGGCGATGATCCCGCTATAGAGCACGGGGCCCGGATGCCCCGACTTCCTCATCACTGCCGACCTTGTCCTCCTCTGGTTCTTCCTCCATGGAGCCCGGGTGGCTAGATGGCTCCACAAACTCTGCCTCCACCACCCTGTCGGACTCTCCCGCTGGACCCTCCAGGACATCCTCCTTGGGTTCGGCTGGCTCCTCCGGGTCTTCCGGCTCCGCTCTGGTCACATCATCACTGGCAGGCACTTCGGGGACCTCTGGCTCAGTGTGGGCCCGGATTCCCGAGTTCCTCCTCGAGGACGGGTTGCGGATCTGGCTGCTGGTCCCTGCTGGCAACCTCCGGCTCACCCATGGCCTGGTCTCTTGCCCTCGTTTCCAGCTCTAGGTCGCTGGATTCTCTCTGATCAGCCCGTCGGGACAGCTCATACCAGGTGTTGGCACTCCAGCGCCTGAAGACCCAGTCTAGGGTCTCATTGAGCTGCGTCCGCAAGTCTTTCAGGGCGGCCTTCCAAAATGCGGAATCATCACAGGAGGACAGGAGTGAACACGCACCCTGCTCAACGGTACCAGAGCTGCTCACTTCCACCTTGCGGGCCAGGTTTTCACAGCTCCTTGCCACCATTTTCACAGACCTGTGGACCACACCCGTACTTTGCCTTTTTTGTCTCTCTACTGTCGCGCCCTTCCTGCCGCCTTTTGCAGTTTCCGGCAAGGGCACTTTAATCTCTGGCCCGTCCCCTTGGTTTTCCGACGGAAAGGCCCTCCCATGATGAGGGGCTGGGGCACGCCCCGGGCCTGCACATGTTGTTAAAGGGATCCTGTCACCTCCAGAACGCCTCATAAGCTACCAAACATGTCCCTGCAGCATTATAATCTAATCTCCACTCCTTTTGTCTCCTGAAACATCCTGTAAAAGTTGCATAAAAAGTTTTAAATTAGAGGGCTATATCTTAGTCCTTAAGCGAGTTTTTTGCAGCCTAAAATTGCCTCAAAATGCCTCCCTCTGCTTTGTGGATTCAGATGCGCGGGGTCTACTGTTGGGATACAGCGGTATCAGCAGCCCGATCCCATAATGCAGGGCCCCTCCCCGCTACTCTCATTGTCCGGTCACCTGTAAAGCAATTATTTCCGTTCACTTGACCTCCGCGCACACGCTCATGCCGACAGTCGCTTACATCTTTTGGTCCTTCTTCCTGTTCTCTGATTCGCGCCGTCCTATGTTCATGTTACCCAGTCCGCGAAGCACAGGAAACCGCCCAGAAGACGCGATTGAAGATGGAGGATCTCAGTGTCCGCACGCAGGGCTCCGGCACAGCTGGTCATTATCCTAAGAACTTGTTTACAGGGAGGAGCATAGCGGGGCTAACCCATGCATTACTGGCTCCTGTCCTTTTGGTGTCTACCCCGGACTTTCAGGGTCTAGTTCCTACCCTGGGGCTGTATTTGCTCATGGCCCATTACACCACATCTGGGAGCTGTACTACACACTGGGTGTATATATACCTCTGGGGCGCATATATACCCTGCTTTATACCTTTGTGGCCCTTTATCATGGGGCCTGTATTACCATGTGGGTGCATTTACTGATCTGGTGTGTTATACTCACTGGGGCTTTTTATACCATCCTGGGCCTGTATCTACCTGATGGGGCTCTTAACCCCTCGGGCTGTATATCTACCCTGGGGCTGTATTACTCCACTGGGGCGTGTAATATACCTCTGGAGTCCTGTAACATACCACTTGGGGCTTGTATTCACATGGGGTTCACATACACCATACATGGGGTGGCTAATAAAAAACAATGATAAGCCCTTCATACTGCTCAGGACCCTTCACTGAGCTGGGCTAATTTGATCCACGTGGATGTTATATACTGGTCTGAAAGTTACACCACTTGGTCTTATATCACTGGTGGCTTTAAATATGGGCTGACCTTTATACCAGTGTGTATATACTCTGGCCATAATATAGATTAATGAGGCTGTATATACCACTGGAAGTTAATACTTATCTAATGAGCTGCCTGAAAATTATTTATGACCACTGGAGCTTGCGCTTCGTACAACTCGGGTGCATTCGTATAAAATACACTTGTTCTTGTTCTGTAATACACATGTGCTGTATTACTGCTGGGCCAGTTAACTACCACTGGATTCATAAAGTGCTGGGGCTTTAATATTACGGGATGCGTAACTACTTGGGCTTATACTACTAGGCTGTGTTATACTACACTGTGGCTGTATATGGACCCTGGCTGCGTGTATACTACCACTGGGGCTGCTGTATATACCTCTGGGACTGCTGTATACCACACTGCTGGGGGCTGTATACTTGTGCTAGGGTCCACCCTCGGCTTATACACGAGTCAATAGATTTTCCCAGGTTTTGGGGGCAAAAGTAGGGGGGTCGGCTTATAAACGGGTCGGCTTATACACGAGTATATACGGTACTCATTAGTGATTATAATTAGCAGGGGCTATATTCTTTAGTCCTTAGGGTGTGTTGTTTTGCAGCCTGAATGATCCACCCTCTCTCTGTCTCTCTGTTACTTTTATTTGGTGGTTTCAGCATGGCCGCTGGGTACGTCCAACCTCCGGTTCAGCATTGTCTCCATAACCAGGTTAGTGCAGTTGAGCCTCGGTTGGTGCCCCTTTCCTTCTCGCTAGGTGTTTCTGTCTCTGGTTGTCCCCTCGCGCTAAAAGCTTGTGTTGCCGCTCCTTACTTAGAGCCTCCGCAGCACAGAGCTCATGTACCGACAGCCATGAGTGCTTAAGTGCTTATTTGTGCCCCCTCCCCAGGCACTGTTCTCTAATTCAGCCGCCTTCCCCTAGTTGTGTCAGGTGTTCAGCCACAGTTCCCGCTAGAAGCCTCAGGCCCCCTGCCCCTCTGTCTCGCCAGATATGGGTGTATGGGGATCTAAGTGTCATTCCGTACCCCAAGGGCTCCCTTGTTCTTGCACACCTATTGGTCTTTCCTCCCAGGGCAAGCTTGGTCGTGCTCCAGCCCGCGGGAGTCGGCACCACACCACCCCTAAACTCCAGACTTCCTGACTACACTTCCTGATCCTTTTTGAGCCTGGGTCCTCCCTCTGGGTCCACCCACCTTTCCAGTGGTCTAGGGGTTGTGTGTTTGTGTGTGTGTTTTTGGCTCAACTGCACCATCCCAGCACCTGGGGAGCAGAGGCACAACACTACCTAATCGCAGGAGTGCAGTACCTCTGGTGGCAGCCTATCCAGTGGGGCACCACACTTTGGTCTCTGTTTTTGGTTATCATTGTTGCCCTTAGTTATTGTGGTTTGCACTTTGTGTTTGGTTCTGGTGTGTTTGACATGTCTGCTGCTTTGTGTTTCCAGTCACAACCCACGATGCTGCTTCCCACCTGAGAAGGGCTCTGCTTAAGTCCCCCATTACCAGGACTGGGATGCCGGCGAGGAGTATTCCTGGCTCTCTAGGGTGCGTGGCAGTGTGACAGCTAGCCAACGTGTGAGCGACACACTGCACTTAATGCCTTGCAGCAGGTCATTTCACCATCACCCACCATTACATGGATGTAGTGTGTAACAAAAAGAAAATGATAAAACCCTGCCCAGAAAAGACTTCCACTGAGGTTCAGGTCAAGTTTGGGTCCAGAACAGAACTTTATATACAGTCATATGAAAAAGTTTGGGCACCCCTCTTTATCTTACTCATTTTATTTTTGTTTAAAATTGGGTTTTTGCAACAGCTATTTCAGTGTGATATATGTAATAACTGATGAACACAGTAATATTTCAGGATTGAAATGAGGTTTATTGTACTAACCGAAAATGTGAAATATGCATTATTTCTAAATTTGACAGGTGCAAAAGTATGGGCACCTCAACAGAAAAGCAACATTAATATTTAGTAGATTCACCTTTTGCAAAAATAACAGCCTCTAGTCGCTTCCTGTAGCTGTTAGGGTACCTTTACACGCGGCAACTTTTCTAGGAATTTCACTGGCAACTTACTGGTTGCAGTGAAATCATGGACACATTGTTCTATCTTGTTGCTGTGTACAAATGGAACAATGTTTCCATGATTTCACTGCAACCAGTAAGTTCCCAGTGAAATTCCTTGAAAAGTTGCTGCGTGTAAAGGTACCTTTAATGAGTTCCTGGATCCTGGATGAAGGTATTTTTGACCATTCCTCTTTACGAAACAATTCCAGTTCAGTTAAGTTTGATGGTCGCCGAGCATGGACAGCCTTCTTCAAAACATCCTACAGATGTTCAATGATATTCAGGTCTGGGACTGGGATGGCCATTCCAGAACATTGTAATTGTTCCTCTGCATGAATGCCTGAATAGATTTGGAGCGGTGTTTTGGATCATTGTCTTGCTGAAAGATCAATCCCCCGCGTAACTTCAACTTTCACACTGATTCTTGAACATTATTCTCAAGAATCTGCTGATACTGAGTGGAATCCATGCAACCCTCAACTTTAACAAAATTCCCTGTGCCGTCATTGGCCACACAGGCCCAAAGCATGATGGACCCTCCCCCAAATTTGACAGTGGGTAGCAAGTGTTTTTCTTGGAATGCTGTGTTTTTGTGGCGTCATGCATAACGCCTTGTTGTATGACCAAACAACTCAATCTTTGTTTCATCAGTCCACAGGACCTACTTCCAAATTGCAACTGGCTTGTCCAAATGTGCTTTTGCATACCTCAGATGACTCTGTTTGTGGCGTGCATGCAGAAACGGCTTCTTTCGCATCACTCTCCCATACAGCTTCTCCTTGTGCAATGTGCGCTGTATTGTTGACCAATGCACAGTGACACCATCTGCAGCAAGATGATGCTGCAGGTCTTTGGAGGTGGTCTGTGGATTGTTCTTGACTGTTCTCACCATTCTTCTTCTCTGCCTTTCTGATATTTTTGTTGGCCTGCCACTTCTGGCCTTTACAAGAACTGTCCCTGTGGTCTTCCATTTCCTTACTATGTTCCTCACAGTGGAAACTGACAGGTTAAACCTCTGAGACAACTTTTTGTATCCTTCCCCTGAACAACTATGTTGAACAATCTTTTTTTTCAGATCATTTGAGAGCTGTTTTGAGGAGCCCATGATGCCACTCCTCAGAGAAGATGCAAATAGGAGAACAACTTGCAAGTGGACACCTGAAATAGCTTTTCTCATGATTGGATACACCAGGCTATGAAGTACAAAGCTCAATGAGGTTACTAAACCAATTTAGTGCTTTAGTAAGTCAGTAAAAAGTAGTTAGGAGTATTCAAATCATGAAAATCATAAGGGTGCCCATACTTTGGCACCTGTCAAATTTTGAAATAATGCATATTTCACATTTTTGGTTAATGCAATAAACCTAATTTCAAACCTGAAATATTACAGTGTCCATCAGTTATTACATATATCACACTGAAATAGCTGAAAAGATAAAGAGGGGTGCCCAAACTTTTTCATATGACTGTAAAGTCT
The DNA here is from genome assembly GCA_033576535.1 of Allobates femoralis. NCBI lineage: Eukaryota > Metazoa > Chordata > Amphibia > Anura > Aromobatidae > Allobates > Allobates femoralis. The sequence goes on from JARQOC010000004.1 coordinate 357,465,058, forward strand.
GTCTGTATTCCCAGAACACAAAGTTCCATGGGTCACTCTTTTCTACTTGGGACACATCCAGTTAGGTTTCTGAATGTAATCATATTTGTTTGTTTTGGGTTTTTATGTGTGTTTATATACCGTATATACTCGTGTATAAGCCGAGTTTTTCAGCCCAAAAATTGGGCTGAAAAGTCCCCCCCTCGGCTTATACACGAGTCATACGGTATGCTGTGGGGGGGGGCTGTGACCGGGGGCTGGAGGAGGCAGGAGGGGGCCGCAGTGACCGCAGGCGGTCACGTGGGGCCGCCTCATTAGTGCAATGAATATGCAGGGCATCCCCCCGTCCATCAGCGGCGGGGGGATGCCGTGCATATTGCAATACACAGCCCCCCCTCCTTATTATGGTTCCCCCAGAGTAATAAACAGCCCCCCCTCCTTACCATGTGCCCCCCCAGGCTGCGGCAGCTGTCAAAATAACAAACACTTTATACATCACCTTCCGGCGCAGCTCCTCCGGTCCTCCGCTCCTCCGCTCGCCGGCTTCTTCTTCCTGCTTGTGCCGGTGTCATGTGACCGGGCGCAGGAGATGACGTCATTTCCTACGCGCGGTCACAGAAGCCGGTGAGCGGAGGAGCGGAGGAGCTGCACCGGAAGGTGATGTATAAAGTGTTTGTTATTTTGACAGCTGCCGCAGCCTGGGGGTGGGACATGATAAGGAGGGGGGGCTGTTTATTACTTTGGGGGAACCATAATAAGGAGGGGGGGGCTGTATATACCTCTGGGGCTGTATATACCTCTGGGGCTGCTGTATACTACCACTGGGGCTGTATATACCTCTGGGGCTGCTGTATACTACCACTGGGGCTGTATACTACCTCTGGGGCTGCTGTATACTACCTCTGGGGCTGCTGTATACTACCACTGGGGCTGCTGTATATACCTTTGGGGCTGCTGTATACTACCTCTGGGGCTGCTGTATACTACCTCTGGGGATGCTGTATACTACCACTGGGGCTGCTGTATATACCTCTGGGGCTGCTGTATACTAACTATTGGAGCTGCTGCTGTATATACCACTGGGGCTGCTACTGTATACTACCACTGGGGCTGCTGTATATACCTCTGTGGCTGCTGTATACCACACTGCTGGGGGCTGTACACCTGTGCTGGGGTCCACCCTCGGCTTATACACGAGTCAATAGTTTTCCCAGGTTTTGGGGGCAAAAGTAGGGGGGTCGGCTTATACACGGGTCGGCTTATACACGAGTATATATGGTATGTTATTTTAAGTGTGTAATTATTTGTCTATTGATGTTTATGTCTGTATATTTTTGCATATGGCCCATCAAATTAAAGGGGTTGTCCGGGCTTATGTTTTATTTCATATTTATATCTAGGCTGCAAAATGTTGACAATCTGCAATATACATGTTGTCAACATTTTGCAGGCTTTCCTAGATATAACACATTTACTGCTGGCAGAGAATGTCCAGGGGGTGTGATTGTGCATGCTGGTCGTTTACACCTACTCTAGCACAATCACACCCCCTCCCCTATTCCTAGGATGGCCAGCCACCCCAAGGCCATACATGCCCTCTCTATACCGCTCCACCATGGTCCTCTCTATACCGCTCCACCAGCTCTATGGTACTGGAGGTCTGGAGAAAGCAGGCGACGGGCACCGCTCCACACAGCACAGATACGGCTGCAGAGTGTGGACCCCGGCTGCACATGACCGGGACCAGGGCAGAGGACCACCGGCTGCACAAGACGGAGGGTGAGCAGCACACATATGCAGCGGGTCCCCTGCTGCACTGACACAGTGTGCCGGAATCGCTTTCACAGCAGCGGTTTCGGCACCTTGTATCAGTGCACTGGGGACCACTGTTTTGCAGAGGGTGGGTGGTGATGTTAGGGGCTGGGGCGGCCAGTAGGAGCCCTGGGGGTGGTTTCATTCCATAGTGTTTAGTGGGCAGGGGGCGGGCATGTATGGCCTGGGGGTGGCTGGCCATACTATGAATAGGGGAGGGGGTGTGATTGTGCTAGAGTAGGTGTAAACGACCAGCATGCACAATCACACCCCCTGGACATTCTCTGCCAGCAGTAAATGTGTTATATCTAGGAAACCCTGCAAAATGTTGACAACATGTATATTGCAGATTGTCAACATTTTGCAGCCTAGATATAAATATGAAATAAAACAAAAGCCCGGACAATCCCTTTAAGTGTTAGGTTTCAGTCACACATCTTGTTTTGTTGCATTTTCTTATAGTGAGATTATTTTTTAAATTCTATGGACACTTTACCTTGAGCGGGTAAGCTCTCTTGTGTAAACCCTTCTTTAGAGAGCGCTTTTGGAATAGATAGCAAAGGGGCTTCACATTGACAGTGAAATTCAAATTAAAATAGTTCATCAATGGAGACAAAATACTTGCAACATCATGCGTCTGCAGGTAGAGTCTTGTCTGACTGTGGCTCCAAGATCCCCAGTATTTATTAGCTTGAGAAAGCAAAATTACAGACGTTGCATAAAAACAAAAGGAGACCAAAAGACATTATCAGAGATAATACACTTCCATGGCCCAACACAAATCACCTTGTCAGGAAAAGTGCAAAGTAAACCAGATTCCTGTTCAGACATTTTCCTTGATTCAAGTCTTTAAGCAAATAATAAGGCTGGGGTCACATTTGGCCAGTCAATCGCATTCACCGCATCCAGATGGGGTGAACGCAATTGGCTTCACACACATTTTTAAGCAAAAATGTGTGGTGGAAATCACAATCCGGTAACTGGATTGCTCCGGATGTGTAATCCGGAGCAATGCGGTTTCTGTCTACTTTGTTCATCCCTGCTGCCGCAGGGATGAACAAAGTGTTAACTGTTTAATAAAACATTAAATATTAATATTAGTTGTGTGCAACATGTCTCTAGGGTGTGCCCACCCCCCCTAGAGACATGCTGCCCAGTCCTGTGGGCATGTCAGGGGTTAATAACCCATTTACAGTAAGCTGGCTATTGTCAGCTTTGTACTAATTTATGAATGAAGCTGCGGCTCCCCTGACAGTTGCGCAGATACTGTACGTAATGTACGTACTGTATCTGCCGCTGTCCAGGGTCCTGTAGACATTTACATTAGATCTATATGCAGCGCACCGCCATAGATCTAATGTAAATGCCTACAGGAGAGCCGCGGCTTCATTCATAAATTAGTACAAAGCTGACAATAGCCAGCTATACTGTAAATGGGTTATTAACCCCTGACATGCCCACAGGAGTGGGCAGCATGTCTCTAGGGGGGGTGAGCACCCCTTAGAGACATGTTGCCCACAACTAATATTAATATTTAATGTTTACCGCATTGCGGGTAACAGAACCGCTCCGAAAACTGCAGCTTGCATGATTTTTCACGTAATGAGATATAGAAATTGGTTGCGCCACGCTGCTTTATGTTTTATATCCACCCTCTGTTAAGTCACCGTTACACTCACCTTTCCTGTTGTGCTGTCCGCACAACAGGGGGGCTCACGTAGTGAGTGCACGGGGTCTCTCTCTGGACGGTGTGGATTTCTTTCCCTTTTTCCTCGGTGTCCGCCTGTGTAATTGCACGTGATCCGTCACGTGTTTTCCTCTCCTCTGTTAGATTTGTCTTCTCCTCCGGAGCTGCTCCACCGCTCTCCCATAGGGAGATGGATATGCAGGCAATGGAATAAAACGATGTTTGGGTGAGCGCTGGGATATGAAGACAGCTACACTTCAACAAGTATTTTACCGCATTGCGGGTAACAGAACCGCTCCGAAAACTGCAGCCTGCATGATTTTTCACGTAGGCTGCAGATCTGGAGTTGATAACCAGATTGCATGTAGTGCAATCCAGTTACCATAATGGGCTCCTATGGGGAGCAGTTCCTGATCCGGTTTTGATCTTTTTGAAAGCTCAAAACCGGATCAGGTTTCAAAAAAACACACGCAGGTGTGACCCTAGCCTAAGACATATGGAAAAACATAATTTGTTTCTAAATAATAATAATGAAGCTAGATATAAAATATTAACCATAAAAACTCTAAGGGTACCGTCACACGGTACCACCTTGCCGGAGATGTCGGTAGCGACTGGCGAGAGTGCTCATGTTTTTGGTGCTGACAGGCGGCATCGCTGCCGGGGTGTCTCAAAACCCCAGTTGCGATGCAGTACAATGGGAGCCTAGGGCTCCCTTCACCTGTGAGGTCGCCGGCGGACGTTTACATGGGGCAATGTGTACTCATCGCCCTAGATTGGCTGCCTGGTTTCACAGCGCTCCTGTGAAACCTGGCGACTAGTCGAATGCATCGCCTTTGCCCAGTTACATACGGCGACGCATTGGCGAAATCGATAGACCACTCCCCCGCCTCGCCTATATCGCCGCCGATGTCGCCAGGTGTGACGTGGCCTTAACACTTTTTCTTATGGGGCACTAAAGGGGTTCCCCCAAAATGCATGTCAAATTAACTGTGACTTTAACTGTAATGGTGCCGTTACATGCTAGGATATTGTGACAGTGATCGTTCTGACATCGTTAGTGTGTTGTCACACACAAGTATATCGTTAACAATATCCCATTCGGCAACGCACCAGTTGAATAGAAGAACAAGGACTGAATGATCTTTTAAAGTTGCAGGAATAGGAGGTGTCACACTGAACGATGTAGCTTCTTCAAGCAGTGTTAATTGGACGACGAACGATAGATTTGAGGTCAGGATCTAATTTTTTGGATGAACGTTCCAATGATTTTTCTATCCTACATCGTTAGTTTACACGCAAGGACGCACAAACGATATCGTTAGAACGTTCACAAATCCGTGACGTTTCAACAATATCGTTAACGATATCCTAGCGTGTGAAGCGGCCTTAAAGTGCAGCACACACAAAACAAATCAACACAGAGAAAAAAAAGGAACCACCTCATAGGGGAAAGGCGGCGAAGGGGGGGGGAGGGAGGGAAGGGGAGGGGGGTTTGGAAGGGGAAAGAAAAAAGGAAAAAAAATTAATCGTGAGCCCACCACACTTTGTCTTGTACAAGATATAGAGAAAACAAACGCCACATTGTAAGGCGGAACAGACAGTATAGCTATTAAAAAGGTACCGGTACTGCACTTGGATGGTTCAGCCAATTCAGCCAGTTGTCTCTGATCCGAGTCTTGGTCGGGCCGTCTAAAGCCAATTGAAATTCGTGGTGAAAGATATTGTTTAATCGATCAGTAACTTCAGCAATCGTAGGGGGTAAGTCATCCTTCCACCTAGCCGCGACCACCAGTCTAGTGGCTGTTAGCACATTTGACACTATTGTTCGCTGGTCATGCGGGTACTCATGAATACCCAAGTGGAGGACCGCCATCTGGGGAGTCAATATGATCTCTAGACCCGTGAGTGTTCTCACAAGAGCCGCGACTACAGCCCAAAAGGGGGCGATTTTGGGACAATACCACCACGTGTGCGCTAGTGATCCATGTCCCCCACAGCCACGCCAACACAGAGGGGAGCGATCACGGGAAAAGAGAGCCAATTTAAACGGAGTGTAGTACCACCTCATGTGGATCTTCTTCAAAATTTCTAGATGGTTCACACACCTAGACGCCTTTTGTAAAGCTCTGAGGCCCTCCCACCAGTCCTCCTCCGGAGCTATAAATCCAAGATCCTCCTCCCAGCGCCTCATGTAGCTCAATTTGGACGGATTCAGGTTCGCGTTTAGTTGCTAATAGATAACCGAGAGTCGCCTAGGCCTTCTCGATGAAAGAATATATTTTTGATAATGAGAAATCTCATGCGGGGGCTTGACTGGCCAGATCGTGGCACTGCTGCGTATGAAATGGGCAATTTGGGTGTATTGGTAGTGTGTAGAGACTGCTTCAGGACATTTTAACACAAGATCCGAGAAGGGAAGGATCCTCCAGTTGACCAGAATATCTGCAAGGGACTGGATACCTGCTTTGCGCCACGGGGTAAGGTTCAGAAATTCAATGTGGAAAGACAACGCGTCTATACTGATTTGGTCAGGGGACAGCCGGATCCACCTCCCAATCTCTCTTCTCCAGCATGCCAATGTCGCGGCCATCGCGGGAAAAGGCATAGGCGTTGATGTGGGAGCTAGGCACTCCGCCCCCAACAAGAGGCGCAAGGGCCGACGTCCCAGAGCCTCCTCCTCCATCGCCAGCCATCTCGGGGGGTCCTCTGGAGCTCACCATACTCTGGCCTCCTGAAGGATCGAGGCCCTGTGATACGCCGCTACATTAGGGACCCCCATGCCCCCTCTACTCTATGGGAGGTACATTGTGTTCCCCGAGCCCTTCTACCCGCCCAGACATATCGGTTAACCTGTTGTTGTATTCGGGTCAGATAACATGCGGGAATCAACACTGGAAGATTCCTGAACAGATAGAGAATTTTGGGGAGTAGGAACATTTTGAAAGCCACCCAAGAGAGATTCCCCAGTGAATTGCGCATCCCTTCGGCAGACAGAGAGGCAAGCAAACGTTCCACATTGACCTCAATCAGTTTGGCGGAAGAGGTAAGGGTGATGCCTAGATAAGGAACTCCATCTTCTCTCCACACAAAAGGAAAACGAGCCTTTAACCTCTCATGTCCGCCGGAACTCCAATCGGAAAGATTAGGGATTTCCCTGTGTTCAATTTATAAAGGGAGAGGGCAGAAAACCTCTTCAAAATCTTCAACACTGCCTCAAGGGAAGGTTCCACATTGGTGCAGGCAATGATAATGTCATCGGCATGCAAACCGATTTTGTGAACTGAGCTCCCCACAGCATAACCAGAGACATCCGGGTTCACCCTGATGGATTCGGTCAGGGGCTCAATGACCAGGGAGAAAATGATGAGCGAGAGCGGGCATCCCTGTCTTGTTCCATTCAAGAGACTAAAGTTAGAGGAGAGAAAGCCCGACGACAGCACCCTGGCGTTGGGGTGAGAATAGAGGGCCAGAACGGCCGAGAGAATAGGGCCACAGAAGCCAAATTTCTCAAGTACGGCGGCCAGGTAACCCCAGTGCACCCTGTCAAACGCCTTTTCCGCATCCAAGGACAGGCGTACACCGGGGGTCCCAGCCTGTTCCGCAGCTTTAATCAGATTAATAATTCGTCTTGTGCCATCCTTGGTGTCTCCCCCCAACAAAGCCAACCTGGTCTCCATGAATCAGAAAGGGAGTAACCCTGCCGAGTCAGAAGGCCAACAGTTTAGAGTATATTTTTATATCGCAATTTAGCATTGAGATTGGACGGTTGCTCCCAGGGTCCTCCGGAGGCTTCCCAGGCTTCGGAATGGTCACAATGGTGGCCTCTAGGAGCCGAGGGGGCACCGAACTCGTCGACTTCCAGAAAGCACTTGCCCTGGCTAAATACGGAGCCAGAACTTGGGAGAAAGAACGATAGTAGTCATTCGAAAGCCCGTCCGGTCCTGGTGCTGAGTGCCGTTTAGTAGTCAAAATAACCTTCCGGACCTCTGCAGAGGTGATAGGGGTGTTAAGTTCCACAATTTGTTCCTGGGTCAGCACGGGCAAATTAAGGCCATCTAGAAAACCACGGATGTCCGAGGCACATGGGGGGGGGGCATCTCTCTCGTCTTTCAAGTTGTAGAGATGAGAGTAGAAATCAGCAAAGGCCTCTGCAATAGCAGGAGGGCTGACCTGTATTTTACCACCTCCGTCCCTCAAGGCAGTGATTTGGGAAGTAATTTCTTTTTTCTATATACGTCTTGCTAAGACCGCCTCAGCACGATCCCCCATGGCATACAAGGTAAGTTTGGATTTCCTGAGGTACTTCTCATGCTGGGAGAGGGGGAATGAGCGGAGTTGTGTCCTTACAGAGAAGAGCTCAGCCGCCGTCGCCGTGGACGACGCGCATTTGTTCCTCCCCTCCAAGACATGTAGGCGAGATAAAAGATCTTCCTTCATCTTATCTCTCTCTTTTTTACGTCTGGCTGCCATTTGAATGAAAAGCCCTCTAATGTAGGACTTATGGGCCTTCCACAGTGTAGAGTCCAAAACCTCCCGGTTATCATTCAGCTTAAAAAACTCAGTTAGCTCGGAATGAAGCTTTGAAACTACGAGACTGTCCGAAAGGAGGCTCAGATTCAGTCTCCAAGCGCCCGTGGGGCGCAGACCCCCCGCCAGGGAGACGACCAACGTAATTGGGGCTTGGTCAGACCACGATATTAAGCCCAATTCCGCAGCGCTACAGGTTGTGAGAGTCCCGCTGTCCACTAAAAAGTAGTCCAGGTGGGAATAAGACCTATGCCTGTTGGAATAAAACGTATAGTCCCTCTCCCAAGCGTGAAGGCAGCGCCACACATCGTGCAGATGCAAGGATCGACAAAGCGGCCCCAGCTCACCCCTGGCAGACGAGATACCCCCAGAGCAATCCAGCTGGCGTGACATCACCACATTAAAATCTCCCCCCAGCACCAGATGGCCACGGGAGTGTTTGTTAACAATTTTAATGAGCCCACGCTCAAATTTGAGCTGTGAAACATTCGGGCCATATACATTTACAAACGTGAAAATAGAATCATAAAGTTTACAAGTAATTAAAAGGTATCTACCAGCCGGGTCAGCCAATTCAGTAATAAGCTGGAAAGGCAGAGTAGACTTGACAAATATGCCAACTCCGGCTTTCTTCATGGGGCCATTAGCATAAAAGGCTCTAGAGAACATCCGGTGTACAACTCTATAATTGTCCCTCTTAAGGAGGTGCGTCTCCTGTGCGAAGACCACATCCGCCTTACTCCTGCCAGCCTCCGACCAAAAGAGGGAGCGCTTGACCGGAGAATTCAAGCCGTTAACGTTTAACAAAAATATTTTGACACTCATGGCGGAAATATTACATCTACATGAAATGGGCTAGGCTCACCAGAGATAGGGGGGTCAGGCAAGGAAAGGGACAGGGAGGGGAAAGGGAAAACAGGACATACACAGAGAAGAAGAAAAAAATAACACCAATGTAAACATAACAGGCAAGCCGAAACTTGCAAGGCGGGGGGGTGCAGGGTGACCTGGAGATGGTAGACCAGGTATCCTTTTTCGGCAAGACCTGACAGACTCTTAAAGTCAGACATTCAAGGCCTCGCCGTCCCGGGCTGTCGACTAAAGACCATCACAGCCACAGATCCAACCTAAGGAAAAAAAAAGAAAACACAAGGACCACTGCTTAACGCGCCGTGTCCCATTCAGGGTCAGTCTTCCTCTTCGGGGAGGTATGGGAGTTTGATGTTGTCTCCCGATCGTGCCTCGGAGATTTAGAAGAATCTCCGCCAAGGGTCGGGAGTCCCCACGCTCGCAACGCTCTCTCCAGCAGCTTTGAAGACTGGAACACGTGTACGTGTACTTTAACCGGCGTTCCCCAGGCATACGGGATCCCCGCTCCTCGGAGGACCTTGCACATATGTCGGGCCCCACGGGACGGGGGTACTCGATGCCGGACCGGACGGTAGCGGGGATGTCACGGGTGGCTTGGTCCGGACCGTGTCCCTGGCTCGGCAAATAAAGGGGAATTATTTACAAGGGGATTGTCACGGGTGACGCCACCCACTTGGTGCGGCCAGTGATGGGGCCGCCGCTGCTGCAGAACCTCCGGGGGTGATGGAATGGCAGCGTAGATGGTATAGTTCCAGTGGGGAGAACTGTATCCCCTGGGGCAGTAAGGGTTAAGTCTCTGGTGCAGGTGTAACACACTTACTTTGCAGGCACTGCAGGGATCTCTCCTCCTGGCTGGTGCTGACAGGCTGGATCTGTAGGGAGGAATGGTCTGCAGATAGAGACTGACAAGAGAGGCAATTCAGAGTTCTCCAAGGCTTTACTCGTTGTTTCCTTCAAGCATTTTACAAGTCATTTGCAGTTGGTACACAGTTCAAGTACACGGGTACTTCCTACTTCTGCAGCCAGGCCTCTCTCCCTGTGACCCCTCACACAGTCTTTAGTGTCCCTTTCCGGGCTGTTACGGTCTCCATCTGTACGGGTTGGTGTGTGAACGCTGGACAGTATGGCGGTGACTCGGGCTTCTGTGAGTCCTAGTACGTCACTTAGCTGCCTGTCCTTTGGGTTAGGGATCTCAATCTGGAACTCAGACCCCTCGTCGTATTGTTTGGGGATGCCGGGTGAACTACGGTCCCCTTTAGAGCTGACACTCTACTTTAGCCCAGCCTCCAGTAGTCCTCAGCACTAGGCTCTACCAGGCTCTCTCCTTTCTGTTCCTTCCTGTATATAGGAGGGCTACTCCGCCTGCAGTCAGTTGCTTTAGCTGTAGTTCTAGGGCCCCGGGTTACACCGTCCCTCTCGGCTCTCTCACACTCCTGGGGATCTGACTCAGGATGGGCTTTCTCTCTCCTCTTGCTCACACTGGCTCAGTACAGATTCTGCGCTCCGTATGTCTTCACTCTTCCAGGCAGTGTGGCTCTCTACTGCTCAGCTTCAGCTCAACTTGCTGCTGTTCTCTGGCCTGCTTCTGGTCTTTGCATCTCAGCTCATTGTGGCCTACTGAACTCCTTCACTCCTCCCCCTCACTATATACTGTCAGTCACCTGACCTCTGGTGTGCCCAACCCACTCCTCTGAATCCACCACCCCTCCGATCTCATATAGTCTCTAATCTCAGGGCTGGATGTATCCTTCTCTGACACGTGGGTTGTGTGGGCTGTGAGGGTGTTAGTGTTTAACAATGTCCTACCTGCCTGGCTGCAGTTCCCTTTGTGGCCTCCTGGATGCAGGGGCGCCACACATACGTGCGAATTCTCTGCGCTTCGCCAAAGTTCCGATGGATAGATCTGGATAGACTGCCAGGGAGGAAAACTCACTCGGGACCTCCGTTCCCCGTCTGAGGGGGCCAAGAAGTTTGTCTTTGAGAGCAGGATGCTGCATGGAGACCAGCACGTCTCTCGGTAGGGCTGGGTTGAGGCGAGGGGGGCGAGGAAGGTGGTGGATCCTCTCATAATGCAGGAACTCAGGGGGGCAATCTGGGATAATAGCCTGCACAAAAGATGTAACAAAGTCAGAGAGCCCTGAGTCCTGAACTTCCTCAGATATGCCCCTGATCTTCAGGTTTCCCCTCCTGCCTCTGTCCTCCAACTCCCACAGCTTGCTTTGCTGTGCCTCAATCTGCCTTTCCACAGCGTCCACATTATCAGCCAGCGTGTTATGTGCTGAGGCAAATTCAGCCATTTTCCTCTCAAGCCAGTCCGTCTCCGCAATCATATCTTGGATGTCCGCGTGTATTGCCGTCTGAAGGGAGTACATCATCCTCCTCATCGCTCTGTCTGTCAGCGGTGTATCCTCAGCCTCCGGGTGCTCCTGGCTCTCTCTGTAATCAGCAGAGGCATGAGAGGAGGGAGAGCGAGACGCTGCAACCGGCGCCATTTTGGGGCAGGTGGGGGTTGCCTCTTTATGGAAGAAATCCGACACCTTAGAGAGCCCCGGCTGGGATTTAGATTGTCCCCTCGGCATCTCCGGACCTCAGGCAACAAGGAGAGCCGGTTTTAGCCCTGTGTGCAGAGAAACAGCGGTCGCTGGAAGCCGCTGAAGATCTGTGGCTGCGGAGCCCCAGGATTATGCGACCGACGGCATCAGCTCTCAGGTCACGCCCCCCAGGAATTTCTCCTTTGACCCTGATATCTCAGCCGTGAGGTCTTCCATATGGAATATTTTGTTCCATTTCAAATAACCAATCTGTCAGTCACAGGCTCTCTGTCCAGTCTTCCAGAGCTTGGGGATAACCATTCGGGCAGCCATTAAACAGAATAGTAATACGTCCTTTTTTTGGGAGCTAAGTGAATCAGGAAGAATTATCAAGAGAGCAACTGCGGGTGATGCATGTGCCCAATATCCCAAAATTCTGGAGTATATATTGAAAACTGAGTCACAAAAGGGTTGGATCGTCTCACAACTCCACCATATATGAAGTATTGTGCCCTTGGCATTATCACACCTCCTGTACCTATCAGGAACTGAGGGAAATATAGCATGTAGAGTGGTCGGACATCGGTACCACCGAGACATGATTTTGAAGTTCTTTTCTTGAGCCAGGCACGGCATAGACAGTCTTCCTCAGAGAAGACCTCACCGAGATCCTCCTCCCATTTGGACATATAATTAAGTTTTCCTCTCCTCTCTGTTGCAGTATGGCATACAAAACTGATATACCGTGTCCTGGGGAGTCAGTAGAGATAAAATGTTTTTCAAATCAGGATGGCGGAACAATACGTCCAGAACGGACTCCCAATTTTTCCAGGAAGGATCTCAGATGGGCAAGTGCCAACCATGAGTCCTGTCTTTCTATATTATGGCCATTGCCCGATGACTTGGCCCCCCGCATCCCAATAGTCTGATACACCCAGGGGTCATCCAATCTCCTCTATCCCAGAAAACAATACAAATTCTCCGCAGGTAGGAAATCAGGATTAAAGAATAAAGGAGTTAGCGGGTTCCACCCTGAGGAAGGTGACTTCTCTTCTTTCCACATCCCACAACCTCACCTCCTCTCAACTTTCTGATCTCCGACCTCAGCCATGGGAGAAGTCATAGTGGAGTATCCGAGTCTAGTTGTTCAATTTCTACCAACTGTTTATCATTGTGATGAAATGCCAGTCCAGAAACCTGGTCCGTATTGCCGCTTTGTTGTATCCCCTGAAATCAGGGAGACCAATGCCTCCATCATTTTTGTGTCTAGTAGCAGTCTTAATACTGACTCAGGGTTCGCAGTTACCCCAGACAAATCTTAGGACAGCTGATCGTAGGTTAGCAAAAAATGCTCGGGGAACATGAGAAACCGAGGGAGCACGTCCATCTTGAGCGCATTGATCCGCCTGAACCAAGGAAGGCCTTTCTTGTCGTTTGTGTTTAGACCTTTAATTGTTTTCTCGAGGAGAGGCATATAGTTAAGGGCATATAACTTAGTAGGTTCCTGAGGGATCAAGACCCCCAGATACTTCAAACAGTCATGTTTCCACCTGAAGGGAAAAACATCCTTCAGATGATGTTCCTCCGAATCGGACAAGGAAACATTTAGGGCTTCTGATTTAGTAAAGTTAACCTTAAAGTTGCTTAGCTTACTAAAGGTGTTAAATTCTTTGATGAGAGAAGGGAAAGATATCCTGGGTTGAGTGTACTAGCAGCATCAGATCATTGGCAAAAAGTGCTGCCTTACATTGGCTTCCCCTAGCCTCAATACCATTAATGCTTGGATTTTTCCGTATGGCAACTGCCAAGTATTCCATACTAATTACGTATAAGAGAGGGGATAAGGGGCACCCCTGTCGCGTGCCGTTCCTGATGGAAAAGGGCGAGGACAGAACCCCATTCATGCGCACTCTAGCTGAGGAATTGCTGTATAGGGAGAAAACCCCATCCATAAATCGTATTTGATATATCCATGGTGTGTTGCATTCTCTCTCCTGAAGGGCGCCTGATTTCAGGGACATGCCCTGGGTCCCACCAGGGGTGCAGCATCCTGGCTAAAGGCATCCATACTTATCCCCAAATTCATATATGTATCTGAGGAACCTTGTTCTCTGCCCAAGAAATTGTTGGTCTACTACCGTTTCCAGATCCTCCCGTGTTTTAATAAGTTCCGCTAGTGTCTCTTGGGAAAGGGAAGTCTTATGTTCCTTTCCAGTGTAACAATGGCATCAAGCAAGGAGCTAATCCTCTCGCCCCTCTCCCCTTCAGGCGAGCCCCATGTTTGATCAGTATCCCTCTCACTACACATTTCATGGCCTCCCATTGGGTCGCCAGGGGAGTGGAGCCATTGGAGTGGATCTCCAGAAAGGTCCTAATTGTATCGCGAATGTCAGCCAAGCTTGTCTGGTCAGCCAACAATTCGTCATTAAGTTTCCAGGTCCAAGGCCTGGGTGCCCCATCAGGCAGTGAAAGTTGGAAAAAAATTGGAGCATGATCTGAAATGGTTGTCGGTCCTATAGAGGTTTTAACTTTCTAGGGTAGGACATGCTGGCTGACCAGAAATCTATCCTACTATATGAGGAATGAGCCGGAGAGTAATAAGAATAGTCCCGCTCAGAGGGATGAAGGACCCGCCAGACATCTACCAGGCGTTTCCTCTGAGCTTCCTTCTCAAAAGCCTCAATTCTCCGAGAGGAAAAAGGATGACGTCCCAAGGAGGTATCCAGATTCGGGTTTGTAGTGAAAATAAAGTCACCCCCCACCACTAGGACTCGCTCAGCAAAATCAGTCAAGGAGGAGAGGATGGCTAAACACTTGGAGATAGGATCGTGGTTTGGTAAATAAAGGTTCACTATGGTAAATAAAGTAGAGTTGATCCGAACAGAGCCCACAACTGAATGACTAAGGGATTTGTGAATCCCTATAGAAACCCCCTTCGACTTCCCCTCTGGGTTAGAGCTGTGTATCCATGAATTGAAGTATCTATTTTTAAAATTGGGCACGTAATCAGATTTAAAATGGGTCTCCTGTAGGAGTAAAATGTGTATGTTTTGAGTGTGCATGTTGGATAATATCTGCGTCCTTTTTTGCAGGACATTGAATCCACGGAGATTCAGAGATCCCCACTTGACTTTAGCCATTGGAGGTCTTGTAACTGATCACTAGGGATAACAGAAAAATTAAAAAACACAGGCACAAAAATAAACCAAAAGCTAACTAAACGAAAATAATATAGACTGAACAAAAATAAATTAAATAAGATAAAATAAACCCCCAAAAATAAAAATAAATAAAATGTGTAAACGAAAATGAGGGGGTGGGGAAGAGAGGGAAGGGATTTAGAGCTAAGGCTAGCTAGAAAGGCTAGAAGAAAAAATAGAGTAAAGCCAGAGAGCCGTATAAGATAATAGAGAAGAAAGCAGATGACTCAGAATGTAATTCAAATGTAACAGAAAAAAATAGAATTTTTACATGTGGGATATGTAAAAATAAATAGTCGGCATCGGAAATGCTGTCAATTCCAATCGGGGTAAGAGCTTCCAAAAAGGGTGCTCTCTACCAAGGCACACAAAAAACACAGAAATATCGCTCCATACGCTAGGTAGACCAAAGGTCAATACTTGGTAGTAAGAGCCGAGTCCGTGGACTGTGATGGAAAAAAGAGGGACGAGGGACGGTTACAAGTCCCATCTCAATCGTATGGTTAGCTTTACAAGGTGGCAGGGGCCACCCAGTCCATAACTGCTATCTAATAATAACCAGAAAACCGTCAGGACAAAATAAAAGACAACAACAACAATAGCCTCTTCCAAGGGGACCATCGAGGCCAATGTTTCAACCCCCCAGGGCAGCTCAGAAAAAGAAGGGGGGAAAAGAGAGGAAAAACAGGAACAAGCTGGATATAATATTCGAGTGAGAACTGAGCTTCCCCTCTCCCACCTCCCCCACCAGGATGACCCGATGAGTCGTCCGCGGGATTCTCTTGGACACTCAGCCGGTAATCAGGCCATCTGTCGATGGTCCTCTGAGGGAGGTCCAGCGCTGCAAGGAAGCCAGGAGCATCAGCTGGAGATATAAGCACATGTTGACATCCACCTCTCCTGACTTGTAGGCGAAATGGGAAACCCCAACTGTATGGGATGTCCTTGTTTCTCAGGAGATCCAATATGGGGCGCAGAGCTTTTTGTAAAAGAAGGATGAGACGAGACAGGTCAGGTAGTATTTGGACACCGTTTCCTTGAAAATTCGTCACAGTCCTGAATCTTATCTTGCTCACAATGTCGTCTTTTATGACATATCTGTGTACACGGCATATCACTTCTCTGGGATGTCCTGGACCATTGGATCTGGGACCCAAGGCTCTATGTGCTCTATTAAGTTCAATTTCTCGATTAGAGTTCTCACCCAGAATCTCGTTGAATATGGTTTGCAGGGTCTTGGGAAGATCTTTAGATTCAATAAACTCCAGCAGTCCTCGGACCCTTATATTAGTTTGTCTTCTGCGGTTTTCCGCGTCATCCATAATCTCAATTAGATACTGGATTTGATCAGATTGTCGCTCAATTACTCTCTGTTGAGCGTCAGATCTCTCCTCCAGGGCCCTGATCCTAATCGAGTGCTCCTGGGTCTGGGCATCAACCCGTCCTACTTCTCCTCTCATGCTGGCCAGCTCCGTCTTATATGCCTGTTCCAGCCAAGAAATATAGGCCTCCATATCCTCCCTGGTAGGATTCACATTCATGCGGGCTCTAAGCTCATACAGTTCTGCAGGCACCCCTGGGCCCTGGATAGTCTAAGAGGGCATCCCAGCTCCCACCAAAGAAACAGTGCCCTGTTGTGAGACTCCATATTGTGACTCCTCTGCTGGTGGGGATGGCAGCACAGTATTGCAGGATCCCCCTTCTTCATTGTGGCCTTCGGCAGCCTTAGTCTCCCAGGGGCCATCAGCCCGGGGACTGGTGCTAGCAGGACTCTGAATAACACAATTGGTCCCCTCTATGCCTTTGCCCTCTGGTCTCTCCACTTCTTCTAGCCCCTGCTTATCCATACCTCCGTCCTTGCACTGTGGTGACCTCCTGTGTGTCTAAGCGGTACCTCCCGCCGCCGCCGGCTTCTCCCTCTCTTGTCTCCCCGCTGGGGTCTTACTGTTGGTAGTTGCGGCGGCTCCTGCTCTTCCGGTTGAGCCTGCATCTAACCTCCGCTGTCTGGTATTGTGCGGAGGATGGCAGCACTGCAGGCCTGTTTCTTCTGGAGGCGCAGGATCACTGGAGCACCCGCCCCTTTTGACCATCTTGGAGCTTGTTGCTGCGGCCCTGGATCCACCGCTTTGGGGGATAAAAAGTGGTGTATATTAGCATCTGAGGGCCATGGTGATGGGGTACTGCATCCCTTAGCTCCTCCAGTGCTCCTGTGGCTCATATTTCTTTCAATAGGTAAGCTGGATGGTCTGGGATTGGTGAATTATGTGCCTGGGATCAGGAGCTCATATTCCCACATCCTTCCTCCCTCATGGCTACGCCACCCCCCCCACACCTTCTTTTTACATGTGTAAGAGCACAAGGTACCAGAAACCACTGATCAACTCTATTTCAATTGTCATTGACTTCAAAAGGAATTGCCAAGATAACAGTCTGGGGACAATATAGGGACAAAATTGTACTGGCTGGTGTCATGAATATATGTTTTCCCTAATGAATGACACATGCACGGAGGGCATATAGAACAAATCTGTATATACTTTACTAGCTGTGAGCCCGATTCTAAAGAATCGGGAGTCTAGAATCTGTATATAATTTTTTTAAGAGTTTTAAATAATAGACTTAAAGGGATCCTGTCACCCCCAAAACACCTCAAAACCTATTAAAAGCTGTCCCTACAGCATAGTAACGCTTAGGCTGCGTTCACACATTTGCGTATTTTGCTGCGCTTTTTTACGCGCGCTTTTTGCCGCGTTTTTCGGCCGCGCAAAAAAGCGCAGCAAAATACGCAGGACCATTCACACACTGCGCTTTCTTTCCCCCAGAAAGCGCAGTGATGTCACAGAGAGGAGGAAGAATCCTGCTTCCTCCTCCCCTCTGTGACAGCTGTGGCCGCCCCATTAGACTTCACAGTGTTAATACACACTGTGAAGTCTAAATTAAACTAAAGCAAGTGTGTGAAAAATAAAAAACAATGAATACTTACCTTCCGACGCCTTCTGCCGCTGTGCGATCCTCGGTTCTAAGTCAGATCTCGTCTGACAAGACCTGTGGTGATGTCAGAGGGGGGGCGTTCCCGGGCACTCGTGGTCATGTGATACCACATGACCGCGAGCAGCCAATCAGCGATGGGACCGCCCCGGGAACGCCCCCTCTGACATCACCACAGGTCCTGTCAGACGAGATCTGACTTACAACCGGAGACCAGACACCGGGAGAAGGCGTCGGAAGGTGAGTATTCATTGTTTTTTATTTTTCACACACTTGCTTTAGTTTAATTTAGACTTCACAGTGTGTATTAACACACTGTGGAATCTAATGGGCGGCCACAGCTGTCACAGAGGGGAGGAGGAAGCAGGATTCTTCCTCCCCTCTGGGAAAATACGCAGAAGTAGCTCCGTAAAGAATTGACATATCAATTCTTTACGGAGCTGTGTTTTCTCCCGGAAAACGCACTGCGTATTTTTACGCAATGTCTGCACCACAAAGTGAATTTCCCATTCACTTTGCTGGCAGACTAAAAGCACATTGCGTATTTTGAAAAGCGCGCGTAAAAAAACGCGGCAAAATACGCAATGTGTGAACGCAGCCTTACCCTACACTCCTTTTACCTCCTAAAAGCACCAAGTGAAATAGGAGAAAAATGTTATTATAGTACCTCATTATGGATGATAATGAGTGACTATGCTATTCATAGTCACTCATCCAGGCTCTCCCACTGCATGATATCACGCCTCCATAGGCGTGATCTTGGAATCTCATTAAAATGCGCGCCTCCCCGCCGCTCTCCTGTGTCTCGGCCGGCCTGTAGTGGGGCTTGGTGACGCGATACGCGTCATTTCCGGCGCCGGGTGACGTATACACCCGCGCCGCTCTGTTAGCTTCAAAACGCGCACTGCGCATGCGCATGCACATGCGCAGTGCGGGTATTGAAGCCAACAGCGGCGCGGGTGTAAATACGTCACCCGGCGCCGGAAATGACGCGTATCGCGTCACCAAGCCCCTCTACAGGCCGGCCGAGACACAGGAGAGCGGCGGGGAGGCGCGCATTTTAATCAGATTCCAAGATCACGCCTATGGAGGCGTGATATCATGCAGTGGGAGAGCCTGGATGAGTGACTATGAATAGCATAGTCACTCATTATCATCCATAATGAGGTACTATAATAACATTTTTCTCCTATTTCACTTGGTGCTTTTAGGAGGTAAAAGGAGTGTAGGGTAAGCGTTACTATGCTGTAGGGACAGCTTTTAATAGGTTTTGAGGTGTTTTGGGGGTGACAGGATCCCTTTAAACACCAGATATATGACTAAGTAGGCGATGTAGGCAGAACTGTGAGGGTAGGAATATAGTGGAGGTGTAGAAAGAGTTAATGTCCGACTAACAGGACTATAACAGAGTAGGAACTTATAATGATATCAAAAATGTTATTGAAGGAGTTAATGTCCCACAGGCACTCCCACAACAGACTCAGCGCTGTAAATTATATCCAAAATGGTGTTCAAGGGGTTAATGTACCAGTGGCAGTAGTTATAAACACTACCAAATATGCAGTTAATGCTGAACTGGTATATAATGGGTTCATTTCGCAGTGTCATTACAACTATACACTGTGTAATAGAAATAACAACAATAATGGAATATAAGGGGTTAATGTTCCTACTGGCAGTAGTAATAGAGACTACAAAGTATGGAGTTAAGGCAGAAATGGTATATAAGGGGTTAACTTCGCAGTGGCAGTACAACTACACACTGTGTTATAGAAATTACAGATAAAACGGAATGTAAGAGGTTAATGTTGCTACTGTCATGAGTACAATGAGAGAAGCGCCTCACTTCCCATTGAGATACATGGAGGACTTTGAGTTTGACTTTGAGTAAATTTGAAACTCAAAGTCCTCCATGTATCTCAATGGGAAGTGAGGCGCTATTCTCATTGGTCGCTGTGTGCTGGCGCCGACCAATGAGAATAACGCCTCACTTAGAGCGGTAAATTTGAAACTCAAAGTCCTCCATTATATCTCAATGGGAAGTGAGGCGCTATTCTCATTGGTCGCTGTGTGCTGGCGCCGACCAATGAGAATAGCGTCTCACTTACAGCGCTAAATTTGAAACTCAAAGTCCTCCATTATATCTCAATGGGAAGTGAGGCACTATTCTCATTGGTCGCTGTGTGCTGGCGCCGACCAATGAGAATAGCGCTTCACTTACAGCGGTAAATTTGAAACTCAAAGTCCTCCATTATATCTCAATGGGAAGTGAGGTGCTATTCTCATTGGTCGCTGTGTGCTGGCGCCGACCAATGAGAATAGCGCCTCACTTAGAGCGCTAAATTTGAAATTCAAAGTCCTCCATTATATCTCAATGGGAAGTGAGGCGCTATTCTCATTGGTCGCTGTGTGCTGGCGCCGACCAATGAGAATAGCGCCTCACTTAGAGCGCTAAATTTGAAACTCAAAGTCCTCCATTATATCTCAATGGGAAGTGAGGCACTATTCTCATTGGTCGCTGTGTGCTGGCGGCGACCAATGAGAATAGCGCCTCACTTACAGCGCTAAATTTGAAACTCAAAGTCCTCCATTATATCTCAATGGGGAGTGAGGCGCTATCCTCATTGGTCGCTGTGTGCTGCCACATGAGAATAGCGCCTCACTTCCCATTGAGATATAATGTAGGACTTTGAGTTTCAAATTTACCGCTGTGAGGCATTATGCTCATTGGTCGCTGTGTGCTGGCACCGACCAATGAGCATAGCGCCTCACTTCCCATTGAGATACACAGCGTTCTTTAGAGCTGTGCATGGCCGGGCCCTTGGTTCTATTTTCGGCCACGGCGCTCGGCTCTCGTCGGTCGTCGCCGGGGCGGGAGACTCGCGGCCATTGCGAGTGAGTTGCGCGGGCGGCGCGCCGCCACGAACAAAGCCACGAACAATGCGATGGAAGTGGCGCCGTGTGCGACGGAAGTCGCTACGGCAATTATATAATAGATTACGAGGGTTCAATGAAAAGTAATGCCTCCATCTTCGTAACTTGAGTTTTGATGGAAATATTTTAATAAATCAAACACAGAAATAGTCCTTAGAATGTGGACATTTTTGCTGCAATTCATGGTCTTTTTGTACGCAATTAATTACTTCTAAAACAGTTAGATTAGGACATGTCACTCATAAAGTGAGGGACTTTATTACTTGTAAAACAAAATGTCACCTACGCAATTTTATGTCCTTGTGAGTTCTTCTGTATTGGGAAGACTATAAGGCAAATGTGCGTAAATTTTAGGGAGCACTGTAGATCCATCACCTTGGACAAGTGCTTACCTCGCTTTATACAGCATGTAAGAGATAAGCACAATTCAGACCCAAAGGTATTGCATTTCTGTGGATTACAGGAACAAAAAGCGCTTCTGAGGGGGAGACTGAGAAATTATTTACAATAATTGAGACTAAAGCAATAGACCCATTGGAGCTAAATGATGAGCTTGATATGTCAGTTTTTCTTTGAATTTTCCTGCTCCCTTAGATTTGTATACATCGCTTTGTATTAGAATTATTCTATACTTCATGGGTGGCACGGTGGCTCAAGTGGTTAGCACTGCAGCCTTTGCAGCACTGAGGTCCTGAGGTACTGGGTTCAATTTCCACCATGGACAACATCTGCAAGGAGTTTGTATGTTCTCCCTGTGTTTGCATGGGTTTCCTCTGGGCACTCTGGTTTCCTCCCACATTGCAAAGATAGGATAGGATGTTTAGATTGTGAGCCTCAATAGGGACAGCGTTAATGGCTAAAGTGCTATGGAATTAATAGCGCTATATAAATGAATAAATATTAAATTATTACCTTATATTTATGGTTTTAATTTTTGTTATGAGTATTTTATTTGATCCTTTTGTAACTTGTATATTTGTGTGTAATTTTAAGAAAAATGTAAGCAGCATTGCAGACTTGAAGGGGATGATAGTTAACATTCACCAGTCCTTCGCTGATTTGCACAGACCCGTGGAAGCGCATGCATATGCAAAACTGCCGTCATCTGCTCCTGGTGCTTTGCACACTTGAGCTCCCTCTCCCATACCTCCATATTCTGCTTGTGTAACATTTTTTTTAAGGATATGAAATAAAAGCCTAAAGTTTTATGGAAATGAGTGTCACATGATCTTCTTTTCTACAATAAATCCTTAGAATCCGCTCTTTAATTACCGAAATTCACTTTTTCTCATATTCACCAAACAATTGGATACACTTTTGACAAAGATGAACAAGTTTTCTGATGCTGTCATGGAAGAAATCAACACTATTTCTGCAACCAGCCTGTCACAGTTCACTCAACTTCTTCATCAGATCAGTGATGTCCCCACAGATTTTCTTTCATTTTCGGGGTCAGACGGCACCAAATCTGAACTGTATGTAGGATGCCATAAAGTGGTGAGCGTCATTCTCTTTCATTTCAGGTGTCAGCATCCGTGGGTACCCATCATAAACAGATTTTCCTTTAACCAAGCAAAGCAATAATGTGACCTACACGTTCTTGTAAAATTATGATTATGCTTGGAAATTCTCTGTGACACGACAATCATCCTGAATCAGTCTGTCAATGTTTTGCATGTTTGAAAAGGTGTGTAGGCTCAGCGCAATTCTTTTTTATCAATGGCTTATGCCTCCTGTATATCAATGTAACTCACAATATGTATCCTAAAAAAATCTTAAATAAAATCACAAATATGTATTTGTATTGGGGTGAATGGCAACACTTTTTGTATTGGGTTGGATGTCATCTGAAATTGTATTGAGATAGATGGCAGTGCTTTTTCTATTGGGGTGGATGTCAGCACAATTTGTGTTGGGGTGGATGGCAGCACTAATTGAATTGGGGTAGATGGCAGCACTATTGTATTGGGTGGATGGCAGCATTAATTGTATTGAGGGGGATGGTAGTATTAATTATATTAGGGTGGATAGCAGCACTAATTGTATTCAGGTGGATGACAGCACTATTTGTATTGGGTTGGATGGCAGCTCTAACTGTATTGGGGTAGATTGCAGAACAACTTGTGTTGGGTTGGATGGCAGCACTAATTATATTGGGGTAGATGGCAGCACTATTTGTATTGTAATGGATGGTAGCATTAACTATATTGGGGAGGATGGCAGCACTAATTGTATTTGGGTGGATGGCAGCATTAATTGTATTTGGGTGGATGGCAGCATTAATTGAATTGGATTGGATGGCAGCACTAATTGTATTGGGGTAGATGACAGCACTATTGGTATTGGGGTTGGATGGCAGCATTTATTGTATTGAGGTGTATGGTAGCACTAATCGTATTGGGGTAGATGGCAGCACTATTGTATTGGGTGGATGGCAGCATTAATTGTATTGAGGGGGATGGCAGTATTAATTGTATTGGGGTGGATAGCAGCACTAATTGTATTCGGGTGGATGACAGCACTATTTGTATTGGGTTGGATGGCAGCTCTAATTGTATTGGGGTAGATGGCAAAACAACTTGTGTTGGGGTAGATGGCAGCACTATTTGTATTGTAATGGATGGCAGCATTAATTATATTGGGGAGGATGGCAGCACTAATTGTATTTGGGTGGATGGCAGCACTAATTGTATTTGGGTGGATGACAGCATTAATTGAATTGGATTGGATGGCAGCACTAATTGTATTGGGGTGGATGGTAGCACTAATTGTATTGGGGTAGATGACAGCACTATTGGTATTGTGGTTGGATGGCAGCATTTATTGTATTGAGGTGTATGGTAGCACTAATCGTATTGGGGTGGATGGCAGCATTAATTGCAATGTATGGAGGTGGCGGAATTAACTGTTCTTTGATTTTGTTAAAACATTACCTTTAATATAGGTGGCGAGAATAATTATAGTATGTGTAAGACTGGCTTCACACTGCAGTTTTTCACTGATCAGTGTCCATCAGTGTTTGGGTGCCAAAACCAGGAGAGGAACTTGCAGAGAAAAACTATGATTGAAAGATTGACACCTGTTCTGAATTTTGGAGACACTCCTGGTTTTGGCACCCAAACACTGATGGACACTGATCAGTGAAAAACTGCAGTGTGAAGCCAGCCTAAGTATTATTTGGCCTCTAAATATTGAAATGAAATGTTCTCTTACAGGGGTTGACCACTACTGGACAACCATAGCTTAATCAATTTAGGATTCCAAATGAGATAATAAAAGTGCAGCGACACCGTTTCTTGGAATAAATAAAAAGTACACCTAAGGCGCATATTACAATGTACCCATTTCATGAACACCCACAACTAAAGCAACTCATTTTGTCATTTCAATTCTGAAGAGAATTATTAAATGACAGAAACGATTCATTGCTATGGGTTAGTTAGATGCAAGGCAAATAATTGCATAAAATAATCTTATTATTTGCTCACAACACCCAGAATTAGTGTGATTCTTTCTCGAAGCAGGGAGCTCGTAGGCACCTAGACTTTTTCTGTATGTGTGTGTATAATCTACATAATCAGCACCTTGGGTGGTTATGCTTACACACAGGCTTTTGTGAAAGCAAGACAAGCTTTAAAGCACGATTTCAGGAATGTAATTTACTTCCTATGTAGTAAGGGATGCAATTATATTTGCTCAGGAATATATTTGTGCCCTAACAATAAAAAGATGGATAACAAGTTCTAATGAAACTCAAATTAAAGTCCTAATGTAAATTTCGGCACTAACTAGCATAGTAACTACTGTTGTTTATCTTTTGCTTTAAATTACCGAATGCAAATTTTACAGCCAGGGATGCAATTAGTTAATCAGCATTGTATAGGAGCATTCTATGAATTGCTGGAGAATATCCAGAAATAATTGCAGCTGAGTTTTTGTTTTGCATAAATTGCAATTTGCTGTGTTTATACGGCATTCATATATCTGTTGAATGTGTTTGATTAAAAGCTTTATATGCTTTAATTGCCTTTGTATAATTAATTGAATGGTTGGAAGAGGATTGCAAAGAGCCTATATGTTTGTGATTTAGGGTAAGTGCACACTGGCCGGGTTTTCGGCGGTTTACCTGTGTAAACCGCCGTTTTGTTTACATTAGTTTTATGTTAATTTATGTTAATCCAAACCGGCGTTTGGATTAACATTAAAACTAATGTAAACAGCCCAAGGCTGTGCACACACCGGCGGTTACCCAGCGTCATCCGTTGCTAACCCGCAGGTTTCCCAGCGGGTTAGCAAAGAATGACCATGTTCTAAAAACCGGCGGTTCTGCAGCGGCTGCAAGCAGAATCATGTGCTGCTTCCAGCCGCTGCAGAATCGCCGCCGAGAACCCGCTGGGCAGCCGCCGGATACCGCCCGCACATACCCGCCAGGAAGCCGGTGGACGGCGCCGGAGCTTCCTGGCGGGTCCCGCCCAGCCGCCGCCGACCAACCCGCCGGGTAATGTGAACTTACCCTAAGTGATATGGCATATCTTTATGGATTATATGTGAATTTCCATATAACAAATGACACATGCACGGAGAACATATAGAGCAAATCTGTATGTACTGTAGTACATTTCCGCTCTCTAATTATCATCAGGCATTGACTTCTGAACAGAAGAAAAAGAAAGGTATTTTTTTTTTAAAGAGACGATATTATCCTCATTTGGAATCCCAGACAGCTGCAGTTTAATGTTCCAAGTGCAAGGTAGGCATCTCATAATGGATCTGGCTCATTTGATCACAAATCTGATACGCAGCTGGTATTTTTCAATAACTTTATGGAGAAAAATAAAAGGAACAGAATTGTGTACAACATATAACCTGTTAATTATGTGCGGTTGCCTTTAATAAACAAATGCACGATCCTTAAATTGGAACTGCAGAAAAACATCAAAGGGGAACTTGTTTGCAAAGCATTTGACTGAGAATGGCGAAGGGTTTGTTTGCTCTGCTGACTATGTACAGCCAAAGGTGGTGACAGGGCCACAGCAACCAAGAGCCTGTTGCTCAGGCGGCAAGGAGGAAGGGGAGCAGCAATGCAGCAGGGGGGCAGTGCCCTGCACATAGCGGCTTCCTGGCCGCTGCTTGCTGTCGCCTGCCTCCACAACTCCAGGTATGTGCACACAATGAGTCCATGCTCCTTGCTCATACCACCACTGACAGCATCCTCGAGTCCCCCCCGCTCTTTAATCCCGCCGCTGGCACTGATAGCACCCCTTCCTGCTCATCACTACCGTCGCCGGCACTGATAGTACCCCCACCAATTTCTCTCTCCGCTCTTCACCTCAAGCGGCAGGGAGGCTTAGTTCACCCCTGGGTGGTGATTTTGGAGGGATTGACTGATCATTCTATCTGTATAAGGCCCCGCTCACATGATACATATTTTGCTGTGTATTTGGTGTGGATTTGCTGTGTATGTACAGCAGATCTGCACCAAATCTGTAGCAGCATGTCTTCCCAGCAAAACCTATGGGTTTTGCTAATTCCTGTCCGTATGTTGGCTTTTTTTCTGCAGCAGATATGCTGCATATTTTAGCGCGGGAAAATCTGCAGCATGTCAATTCTTGCTATGTGTTTTCCCACACTAAATACACCAATTTTGCTGCAAAAATGAATAGTCTCATAGACTTTAATAGGTACAAGTTCAATCTAATAAACATATAATTAATGAGCCCTAAGACTATGCGTGCCTTCACACTGCGGTCAGGTCTGGTCCAGGGCTGTCAAGGGTGAACCTGACAGCCCTGGACCGGATCAGCACACAGAACTGGAGGGTTATTGTGCCCTCCAGTCCGGTATGCAGCCTGACGCAGCTGCCGCTGCTGATGAATCAGGACCGCGGCTCACAGGGAACTAGCCGCGGTCCTGAAATAACAGCGGCGTGCAGCTGCAGGTGTCCTATTCCCGGATCCCTCCCGGAGCGCCGGATTGCCCCGGAAGGATCAGGGGGAATCTGGGAGGAACCAAGGGAATCCAGTGGAATCCGGGAGAAACCAATTATGGGGACATTGTTCTCCCCAGACACAAAAACATTGCAAGCAACGTTTTTGTATCCAGGAGAAAAATCCCACTTCTCCCGGTTTCTTCCAGCGAGATGGAAGCCGGATGGCAGGTAGCTGCCATCTGGCTCCAACCGGCCCCATAGGATACTATGGGGCCAAAATCCGGTCCAGGGCTGTTACCCCTGACAGCCCCGGACCGGACCTGACCGCAATGAAGGCATCCTATCTCAACTTTCCCTTACAGGAGATATATGGAAAAAGACGGATAGAGCTGTCGGATTTTAACATGCCCAATCCTTTCAATCACAGAAGAGATAAGCTGCAACCTGCTCTACTCTTCCAATTCAAAACACATGAATCCATAAATTCAAGTATAATAAGCACAAAACGTTTTTACAACTACTGCCATGTGTAAACTGTAATCTCTGAATGTGTGTGTAGGGAAGGGGGATGCAAGGCAAGGACGAGAGCAAGGGATAAAGTTATTATACCCTCCATTCCCCTCTTTTTCTGGCTGCAGTGCCTAGGTATCAGTCAATCCTCGCAGTCAGGAGTCTCCACAGATGACAACCCCAGGAGTTTGCCTCTGCACCAATGGATAGACATATAAAAAAAAAAATTAAAAATGACAAAATTGCGATTTTTAGACAAAGTGCTCACTGTGGATATTTGTTGGGCTACTTTTTTCTAACCTAAAAAACACAGCTTTTTAAAAAAAGCATGCATGTTTTTCAGCTATGTGCACCTTATTGTGTCCCCCAGAGAGAGCCTACCATTTAATCTCACTGAGGTTCCAACTCCCTTTGTGTACTGAAGGGAGCTGGGAATCTGAGTAAGATCATTCACGATCAACACATCACTCACAAGTAATGGCAATGCTCAACAAGTAACAAGCATCACAAATACTGTACCATCCGTGCAAGTAGCGCATAATAACGATTACACTCGCTCACCACTAGTTTTTAACAGTAAGTATATGGCCCGTAAGTTTATATACACTATGTCAGGGCAAATTTGAAAAAAATAAGGGTCAACAATGTATATATTGAGTCTTTGTTTAACTCAGTTTTTTTTATCAATTAAAGGGAATCTCTCAAGCAGTTTATTTCTATGTAATCTTGTAGCAAAACCTAAGAGAAAAATAAAATGAGCATAGACTGTTCGTGGCTGCCCTTTTCTGATGTAACGACCGTACTGCCGGTCGTACCTGAGAATGAGTTATGACGCTGCTATGAACAACTCCAACCACGATATGATACCAAACCAATTGTCTTTATTAATTTCAAAACAAAATAACAGGATTTTACGTCTCAACAAAATATAAGCCACAACAGCAGCAAACCACGAAATATAAATGATGCAGTCTGAGAGATCTCAAGTGCTAGCTTCACAGACAGGAGCAGGACTACCCCCAAGGCTATGACACTCCCTACCTTCTCCAATACGGAGCCTATCTGAGGCTCTACCATGACTGTGACACATGGTCCTCTCTGGTATATAATCTTGCCCTCTCCTCCCGCCTTAATTACAATAGATTCCGTGTACCCTGTTTTCCCCTTGATATATATGTATACTGTATATATGTGTATTTACACAAGAAATCCCTTGAACCAACACAATAATTATACAGTGCACTGTCCTCTTTGCGAGTGGTCAGAGCCGACACTATGACTGAATGTCTGCAAACAGAAAACAACTGGACCTGTTGTTTGGCTGTTAGATTTAATCGGCTTGCTAGGTCACTAAATTCTCTAATGCATCTAGGTGTAGGTGAGGATCCAGGATCAGTCCCACTCTCAATGCAGTAGTATTTCATGAAGCTCTCCTTTGGCATTCATGTTCACCAGAATCTCAGTATACAGGAGCTCACACAGCCTCTATCAGTTCATCTGTAATCTCAGCAACAGGAATGTTCTTTGAGATGCTGTGAAACCTATCTAAGGCTGGGGTCACAGTTGACATGCATTTTTTTAGTGCCTTTTAAAAACGCATGCTTTTTTACATGCGTTTTTCATGTCAGCATGAGTTTTTTAAGGTCTCTGATGGCTCCCTGCGTTTTTGGCTGCGTTTTTGAATCTGCACATAAAAATAGTGCTTGTAGTATTTTTTTGAGCGTTTTGAAAAACGCATGCGTTTTTATAGAAAACGCATGCGTTTTTATAACATGGGTTCCTATGGAAAACGCATGCAAAAACGCATGTACAGTTAGCACCTTTTAGTGCCATTCAAAAACGCATGCGTTTCCCATAGGAGCCCATGTTAAAAAAACGCATGCGTTTCCGGAAAAACGCATGCGTTTTTTTTAACATGGGCTCCTATGGGAAACGCATGCGTTTTTGAATGGCACTAAAAGGTGCTAACTGTACATGCGTTTTTGCATGCGTTTTCCATAGGAACCCATGTTATAAAAACGCATGCGTTTTCTACAAAAACGCATGCGTTTTCTACAAAAACGCATGCGTTTTTGGATATGCTCCAAAAACGCATGGGACAGTCACACATGCTTTTTGGCTATTAGGGCATGCGTTTTTTAACATGGGGGCCTATGGGTGCGTTTTTTACATGCGTTTTTGAAAACGCAGGTCTCCAAAAATGCATGTGAAAAATGGTACTGTGACCCCAGCCTTACTGACTAAAAGGTTGGTGACCGCTAACACATCTAAGGTTACTCATAGAAGCAGCTCAATCTGGATCACATCGTCCAATTTGGATCACATAAAGGTACCTTCACACACAGCAATATTGATAGGCAATTTCACTGGCAATTTGCTGGTTGCAGGGAAATCATGGACACGTTCTATTTTGTTGCTGTGTACAAATGGAACAATGTGTCCATTATTTCCCTGCAACCAGCAAATTGCCAGTGAAATTGCCTAGCAATATTGCTGTGTGTGAAGGTACCTTATGGCTCCCAGCGCTTCCATGTCTCTCAGGCAGGTCTTCTCAGCATTTACCTCATGAGTTTGTCTCTTACCACTTCCTGTTTTTTTGTTCAGCAGGCGTGCTTTCTTCTCTTGTTGCATGGTGACCTCTAGTACCAAATTTCTTATAACAGAAAACATTAACATGCTGCACTGAGCCGGGCATTGCATTTATATAGCTTCCCATAGCTGTGTGTCCATAGTTGGGACCAAATGTCCCTCTGCCTTTTTCACAGTGAGATCGGTTTTGACACATGTATAGGTTTTAGTATTGGAGAATGTAGGACCGTCCCAATCGGGATGCACATTGTCACGGTGGGATAGTTTATAGTTTTTAAGCTTTTTTGATCAAAAACATTGTTTACTAAGCACCCTATGTTATTTATCTATATGCACTTTTGCTTTTTACTTATTTATTTACAGCAGGGTATATGCTCATTTTTTTAATCTTAGATTTTATTTGTTTAATGGCCAGTGTGAAAATACTCTTATTCATTGCTTGTATACAAACATACTTTGGCTCATTTTTTCTGGTAATCTGATAGCAGCATAACATAGGGCAAAAAGCCTGATTCGAGAGATGTATCCCTTACTCCACTGCTAGCTGTAGTTTTCATTGAATGCCTGTTTTCTCAGATATAGAAAAAGCAGAGCTAAGAATAAGGGCTCACTCACACCACCGTATTATAGGTCCGAGTGAGATCCTGGAAAACATCAGCTCACACTCAGGCCAATGTTAGTTTGTGGGACCATGCGCATGTCCAAGTAAAAAAGATCAGATGCATGTCAGAGTTTGATCTGCTATTCGGATCACACTTAACCATGCAAGTCTATGAGTGCATGGAAATCATAATATAATAATAATATTTATTCATTTATATAGCACTAATAATTCCATAGTGCTTCACATACATTTGTAACACTGTCCCCATTGAGGCTCACAATCTAATCATCCTATCACTATGTCTTTCAAGTGTGGAATGAAACTGGAGAACCCTGAGGAAACCCATCCAAACATGAGGAGAGCATACAAACTCAAATAAAAAAGCCAAGAAGCCAGCGCTGCCTGTGGTTAGCACGCAATACAAAAAGTACATATTCTATCTGTCTTTATTGTGATTGATCTAGGCCGCTTTACACACATACAGCAGCCACACCTTGCCCATGGGCTTTGCTTAATTGTTGCACATGTGTTTGGGCCTGTTCTACTCTCATCCATGGTTACTGGTCTGGCAGTGTGGGGGTCAGATCTGATAATGTCTAGATGTCATGTCTGGACCTGGTCTGCCTTTATCTGCCTTTCAGGAGCCGTGGAAGTAGTTCAGAAATGCTTCAGGTATGTGTGCATTTAATATGGTTCTGCTTTTAATACATTCAGATGGCCGTAATGCCACAGCGTATATAAAAAAACGTAGAGTAGGACTGCTCTATCTGAGAAGGCCTTGATGTGGTGGGGTAGCTCAAAGAATTGATCAAGTGTTTGCTAATATCAAAGTTTAAAGTACTGTTAGAAATTAATATGTGCATATGCACTTTTTGTATTGCGTTCTAACCATAGGCAGCGCTGGCTTCTTGGCTTTTTTATTTGTTATTAGTTTGTAGTTGACCACCACTTTTTGCCATGCGCACTTGATTATGCATGCCATTCTGTCTTTATTGTGATTGATCTAGGCCACTGTACACACATACAGCAGCCACACCTTGCCCATAGTCTCTGCTTAATTGTTGCACATGTGTTTGGGCCTGTTCTACCCTCATCCATGGTTGCTGGTCTGGCAGTGTGGGGGTCAGATCTGATAATGTCCAGATGTCATGTCTGGACCTGGTCTGTCTTTATCTGCGCTGCCTTTCTGGCGCCATGGGAGTAGTTCAGAAATGCTTCAGGTACGTGTGCATTTAATATGGTTCTGCTTTTAATACATTCAGGAGGCCGTAATGGCACAGCGTATAGAAAAAATGTAGAGTAGGACTGCCCCATCTGAGAATGCCTTGACGTGGCAGGGTAGCTTAAAGAATTGATTAATTGTTTGCTAAATGTCTCAGTTTAAAGTACAATTAGAAATTAATATGTGCATATGCACTATTTGTATTGCGTGCTAACCATAGGCAGCGCTGGCTTCTTGGCTTTTTTATTTAACATACAAACTCCACCCTTGGTGGGAATTGAACTCAGACCCCAGTGTTGCAAGGCTGCAGTGCTAACCACTGAGCCACCATGTCGTTCTATTGAGCTGTTTGTTGTGGAATTGGGAGTGATGTGTATGTCCTAACTCCTATATTTTGCAATTTTTCTAATAAACTTTTTACTACATTTTTTCACATTAAATGCATTTTGCCTTGATTTCTTCTACTATGGATTATAATGCATATGGCGGAATATCAAAGTAATATAGCACTGATAATTTCTCCCCTGCTTTAACAGTAAGTGAGGTGTAAATTGTAAAATTAAAAAATCCAAATGTGCAAAATAATTGTTTCAAGGTCAAATGTTCAGTTTTGCATTTAATTACTTTTGTTACATATCCTGGGTTCACAAGTAGAGGAAGTAAAAAATAAAAATAAAACATGTTTTTTCTGCAGGTTTCTGTGCCATTTTGTTACAGCAATTTTGTTGCATTTGTTTGAGGCATTTTCCCTTTATAATGTGTTTTTGGTGCAGATTTGACACATTTTCAAAATTGTTTTTGTTGTGGGTACTGGAATATTGTGTTTTTTACATGCATTTTTATCAGACAATGCAAAGAGCACATTTGAGAACATTGCACCCAAGACATCAGATTTTCATTGCAGTAAATTCTAAGTGCACGCATAGTTTTTCAAGTAGTTTTTGGAGTAAAAACTGAATGGAAACTCAAAATCATTATCCAAAACTTAGGTATTTGTGCTCTGAAAATTCAGCAAAAAGCCTTGGTGTGCACACGAGCGTCATCCTCATTTGTATCATGTTCCAGTAACCATTTCTGCCTTTGTTTGGATATTTCCTGTATATCGTCATAATCTGGAGATTTCCCATAAGGTCACATATAGGACAGTCTATCACTATGGTGTGTAGGTCAGTGACCACAATTATCGGAGCTCATCATTCTGCTGTTGGTGACTCTGCCATATCCAGATGGGTTTTCCCTCAATTTCCACTGAAATTGTTGTAATTCGGAGAAGCTGGATCGCCTATCTAATCTCGGCTCACGTCTCTTTCAGCATCACCCGGTCTCCTGACTCTAGACCTTGCGCTCATGACACTGATTTAGGATCTGGAATTTGAAGAATACATCCATTTATCACACTATTTAGTCATATATACAACCCCTGGCAAAAATTATGAAATCACCTGGCTCAGAGGATGTCCATTCAGTCGTTTAATTTTGTAGAAAAAAAAGCAGATCACAGACATGGCACAAAACTAAAGTCATTACAAATGGCAACTCTC
Source organism: Allobates femoralis (assembly GCA_033576535.1). NCBI lineage: Eukaryota > Metazoa > Chordata > Amphibia > Anura > Aromobatidae > Allobates > Allobates femoralis. The sequence continues at coordinate 357,497,984 of JARQOC010000004.1, forward strand.
TGCCTTGTAGAAACACTAAAAGAAATCATGAAAAAAAAATGTGCCAGCCAGTAACGGTTACTTTTGTAGACTAAGAAGGGGAAAAAATGATGGAATCACTAAATTCTTAGGAAAAAATGATGGAATTACCCTGTAAATTTTCATTCCCAAAACTAACACCTGCATCAAATAAGATCTGCTCGTTAGTCTGCATCTAAAAGGAGTGATCATACCTTGAAGAGCTGTTGCACCAAGTCGACTGACATGAATCATGGCTCCAACACAAGAGATGTCAATTGAAACAAAGGACAGGATTAACAATCTCTTAATAGAGGGTAAATCAACACGCAGTGTTGCAAAAGATGCTAGTTGTTCACAGTCAGCTGTGTCTAAAATCAGGTCCAAATACAAATAACATGGGAAGGTTGTTAAAGGGAAACATACTGGTAGATCAAGGAAGACATCAAATCGTCAAGACCGAAAACTTAAAGCAATATGTCTCCAAAACAGGAAATGCACAACAAAACAAATGTGGAACGAATGGGAGGAAACTGGAGTCAATGTCTGTGACCGAACTGTAAGAAACTGCCCAAAGGAAATGGGATTTTCATACAGAAAAGCTAAACAAAATCCATCGTTTACACCTAAACAGAAAAAAAACAAGTTACAATGGGCTAAGGAAAAGCAAACGTGGACTGGGACTGTGGATGACTGGATGAAAGTCATATTCAGTGTTGAATCGCGAATCTGCATTGGGCAAGGTGATGATGCTGGTGATGACTTTTGTTTGGTGTTGTTCCAATGAGATTTATAAAGATAACTGCCTGAAGAGACCATGCAAATTTCCACAGTCATTGATGATATGGGGCTGCATGTTAGGTAAAGGCACTGGGGAGATGGCTGTCATTACATCTTCAATAAATGCCCAAGTTTACATTGATATTTTGGACACTTTTCTTATCCCATCAATTGAAAAGATGTTTGGGGATGATGAAATCATTTATCAAGATGATAGTGCTTCCTGTCATAGAGCGAAAACTGTGAAAACATTCCTTGAAAGAAGACACATAAGGTCAATGTCATGGCCTGCAAATAGTCTGGATCTCAATCCAATTTAAAATCTTTGGTGGAAGTTGAAGAAAATGGTCCATGACAAGGCTTCAACCTGCAAAGCTGATCTGACAACAACAATCAGAGAAAGTTGGAGCCAGATTGATGAAGAGTACTGTTTGTCACTCATTAAGTCCATGCCTCAGAGACTGCAAGCTGTTATAAAAGCCGGAGGTGGTGCAACAAAATACTAGTAATGTATTTGAATGTTGTTTTGTTTGTTTGTTTGTCATGATTTCATCATTTTTTCCTCAGAATTGAGTGATTCCATAATTTTTCCCCCTTCTTGGTCTACAATAGTAACCGTTACTGGCTAGCACATTTTTTTTTTCAAGATTTCTTTTAGTGTTTCTTCAAGGCAGAGAGTTGTCATTTGAAATGACTTTAGTTTTGTGCCATGTGTGCGATCTGCTTTTTTTCTTCAAAATTAAACAACTGAATGGACATCCTCCGAGCCAGGTGATTCCATAATTTTTGCCAGGGGTTGTATAAGGCTTGTACATTGCTGGCCAGGATTTCATCTGTCAGAAATAAATCACAAGTTCTGATGAATATTGACTTTAATTCTCTAACTTGGAGATAGCAGTGCGGTGTTTAACCCTTTCCCCGTATCACTGAAGACTATACTGCAGGAGCTATCTATTGACCTGCAGCTGGTTGTCTCCTCCAGAATCTCACTAGATGAGAGAGGTTCATCGTGTCCTATTCATTAATGTCAGATTAAACCCTTTAACACTTGTGTCCAAACTTATTTTATAGGAAATACAATCCTGTTCTAAGTGTTGAGTCAAAAATTATTTTATATGGTGACCTAATTATTAATGAGGATTATAAAACAAAAACAACATTTGGTCTATGTCTAGCACATGTCCACCTATACTTTCTAGATTTTTAATGTCAATAATTTTAAATCATCAGACTGAACTTGAATGACATCCAAACGAGGTTCAACTTTTGCTGGCTGATGCAATGGAGAATATGGAGAAATGTTGTTCTCCACCTACTCCTCACAGAGTACTCATGCGGCACTCAGATGAAAATGTGGTTATAGTTTGAGCCGGGTGTCATTAGCATAACACTGCGCAACAAATTTCAGGGAAGTTCTTGTCCCCTGAAAAAATGTTGTTGTATGACATAGATTTTGATATGTTGAACATCAATATGTGCTCCAAAAGTCCGTATCACGTAAGGTTTTTAAGAAACAAAAGTTTATAGTCTACAGGGTGGGCCATTTATATGGATACATCTAAATAAAATGGGAATGGTTAGTGATATCAATTCCTGTTTGTGGCACATTAGTATATGGGAGGGGGAAAACTTTTAAAGATGGGTGGTGACCATGGTGGCCATTTTGAAGTCGGCTATTTTGGATCCAACTTTATTTTTTTAATGGAAAGACGTTCATGTGACACATCAAACTTATTGAGAATTTCATAAAAAACACAATGATATGCTTGGTTTTAGAGTAACTTTATTCTTTCATTAGTTATTTTCAAGTTTCTCTTTGTTTACAGCCATTGACATGTTGTAGAGGTTAACACCTGAGGAGCAGATAGAAATTGTCTTGATGTCTGGTGAACACAGCACTCAGGTCATCGCAGAAAGAAAACTGTCACTAATGAAGAAACATCAGTGGCTGTCCTAGCTTCATTCAGCAAGAGCCCACAGTGTAGCAGTTTTCTGTGTGCAGCGAAGCAGTTTTCTGTGTGTAATGACCGTCTCTGACAAGAAGTGAGATAATTACATGAGGAACCACAAACCTTTGAACAATAGAGGGACTCCTGAGAGTCTGGAGAAAACAATGAGTGTCTTATCCCAATGTAACAAACAAAATACACTACTGTCTGGCTTGCATAAGAAATCATCCTATGTTATACACTAATGGAGTCCATGTTATACCTTAATGGAGTCAATTTCGTCACAGCATGCTCACCGCATAATCTCTGGACAAGCTGCACTGGATCCCAGTCTTGAGAAAGTGCATATCAGCTTGGCAATAAGAAGTCCATAAGAAGAAAATCCGATCAGACTTTGGTTTTTAAACTCTGTTTCTATAGTTTTGAACATGTTGTCACGCTTCTGGGGGAAGGCGCCCTAGAGTGGACCCACTGGGCCGTGGTACCGAACTACCCTGGGTGATTTGGTCCTAGTTTAACCAACCCCTATACAGGGATTGTCACGGGGAAACCCAGGGGGTCTAAATACCACAGCTGCTACTACCAGGGGGGCAGCTCATAATGTTAGCTTATACTACAGTATAGCTAAGGAGGATTCGAGGGATCAGAGCCCAAGGCTAGTGTGGCGCCCCGCAACGAGTGCGTCACAAGAGGGTATTGCAGCCATAAATGCAGCCGCAATATTCTCTGACTCAGCAATGATCCGGTTAACATAGAGATCCAACCCTACATGCAACACCTAGAACAGAGGGCCAATCATAGGTCCTGGGGGGTGGAGCGTTAGGGTAGTGGAGTAGCACACAATAATCTAGACAAAAGAAGAGAAGAGTCTAGAACTCGGAGGAGAAGGGTCTAAGACTAGAACTTGGAGAGGAGCGGGGGCTCCGCACCCCGTGCGGGCCCCTGGGCCGTCACCGGTCGGGTGTCAGCACCTGAGGCCTTAACTACCGGGACTGGGCATTATCTACACGGGTTCCCAAAAGACTCCCGTGCCCACAATTCGCAGCCGGTTCACTGGTACCGAAGCTGGCAGCAGTTCACCTCTGCCACGCGAACCAGAAGAGTGGAGGAGCAGCTTCAAAGGAGCACCCCACCACCAGCCAACTTCCAGTCGTCTAACCAGCGGTGTACCCACTGAGGGATCCAAGGCTCCCCAAAGCATCCAGGACGTATATCATGGATAGGGCATTGAAGCAGCCTCCCCGTACCCGACCTGGTATTCCTGGGCGACACTGGCAACCAAATAGGTAGAAAGGAACACTGCGGATCTCTAAGGGACACCATCACTGCTGAGTCCACCTGGTCTACTACTCAACCACTGTATGCCATGTACTGCCTGCTGGTTACAGTAAAGACCCGTTGCAGAGACTTTCTGTGTCCGTGCTTCCTTATGAACTGTCCGTCCGCACTACAAGGTAACCGCAGCTGCCGCACAACATCTTGAGCAGCTCCAGCCTTCGGGGATCACCCCTCAGCCTGTGGGGAGCGTAACATCTTGCTGCTGTTCATCCCCCGGAGGTTCCGCAGCGTCGGTAGTCCTTACCGAACTACTCATAGGTGGCGTCACGAATAAATTAAAACCCCTTTAATCTGTTCCACCAAGACGTCTTCGCTTTTGATCTGCACTACACCGGGCCGCACTACCGGCAGGCGCGGCCCACCCGTGACAAGGAGGAAGGAAGCATCGCCTGTCTAAACCGGAGTCCGGCCGCGGTGAGTCAGAAAATGGCGTCACGAACAGGATACGAGCAGGCCCGTTACCCAACGGGTATAATGTGCTTAAACTGGACTGTATTGTCTACAATTTGGACTTTGTTCGTCCCTAAAAGAACTTTCCCGCCTTTTCACCATTGGGCCAAGATGGTGCCCAAGATGGCGTTCCCGCTACAAGAAGCCGCCACGTGCAAGCCCAGGAGTGAGTCAACCCCCCCTCATCGTGGGAGGGCTAAAGACAAAAGGCGCCAAACTCTTTGTCCGCCCTGATTGCTCGAATCAACCATGGGGGCGGACCCCAAAGACTTTTCCCATCATTGGACTACAAAAGCCCAGAGGAAATGGGAGTGTCAGACAGACTTCTTCACCAGCTCTACCAGAACGCTTACCGGTTGAACAGGTGTGGTTTCCCTCCAAGAAGAGAATGGCCAGCACGAGACTCCAAGACCTAATGCGGGAGGTCGAAGCGGAGGCCAGAGCAGCCATAGGCCAACCGGGTCCGGATCTGCCCTTACCATAGACGGCAGCCCCGACTTCTGGCTAGAGGCTCTACAAGACCTCCGGGTGCGACTACTTGAGACTGTGGAGTGGACGATTGGCAGCTGGAGTGCGACCCTAGGCAGAAGACTCCATCATGCGATGCAGCAGAGCCGACTGGGTACAGCTTCTCCAAGCCCAGACGACATCGCCAGCTTTTCAACCGCCTCACCGTCGCCCACCACCTGTCCTGCTTCGTCACCGGAGCCCATAGACTGCATCATTCCCGTGAGGACCACAGCTCGACCCGTTCCAGCGGTTGAACCCGCAGCCGACCCCGTTCCAGAGCCGGAGCTTCCAATACGCTCCCACGAAGAAGCTGACACCTACCTGGTTCCACCTGCGGAACCCGGACTAGTTTCCACACTACTGAGACTGTCGCCTGTTTCTCCCTGAACCGGAGGCCTCCTCTGCAATTACCGAGGCCTACCTGGTGACCGGGATCGAAACACCACTTCCCGCTGCTACAGAAGAAGAGGCAGGCAGCCTGGAAGTCCTGCACAATGATCCTGAGGAGAACTTTGCAGCACAGCCACCCATCGATCCAGAGGATTCCATTCCATCGTCTTCGTCAGCCGAGCAGCCCGACGTAGTCACCGAAGGAGAGGTCGAGGAGGATGACGAGGAGACCTACAGTCCAGCTGAGGATCTCTACACCGGGTTCGCCTGGGGAGGACACAAGGAACCCTTCTGCCGGGCGATCAGCTCGGGAGCACTGGTCGGGTGCCGCCGCAACAGCATCTTCTCCGGTTCCGTTGAACCGGGCTCCACTCCAGACTGCCCACCAAGCTCGAGCAGTTCAACAACCAGCACGCCGTAGTGACTTTATCCACACACCGCACCACTCCGACGAAGAGGTACGTCGTATCCGGAAAGACGAGTGGCACACTCGACTGCAAGCCAACATGCAGGCTCGCGCCGAGGCCCGCCGCCAATCTCCATTACCTGAACAATTCCGTAAAACCGGGCGGGTAAGCACTTTTAACTTGTCCACCGGGTGGGGATTCGTAAGGGAGGAGGGGTGTGAGTACCGAAGTATTTGTGGGGCGCCGTGATGTGGAATCGCACCTACCGCGAGGGCATCCAAACTGAGACTTGTATAGAGGGGACATAGTAACCTATGAGCGACATGTATGCTGTGACGGGTGGTTCGCTATACGAGTCCGGAACACTGCCCTCCATAAGTGACTTATGTTGTTTGAACTTTGCTACTAAAAGAGACTTCTTCCTGTTTGCACCGTAACACCGCGACTTGGCGGCTACAGCCTGAACTTTTATTCTAAGGACAGCCGAACCGCCCGCCGGGTCCGCGCAATGTGTTAACCTGTTTATTTACCTCACTTTTATGCATACAATGACCTGTCATTAATAAAAGTGTATTACCTGTTATAAAATATAAAAAACCTCTGTAATGTGAGTAGTGTGACGCTTGGGGACAAGCGTATTCAACCAAGGGGGAGTGTGGCGCCCGCAACGAGTGCGTCACAAGAGGGTATTGCAACCATAAATGCAGCCGCAATATTCTCTGACTCAGCAATGATCCGGTTAACATAGAGATCCAACCCTACATGCAACACCTAGAACAGAGAGCCAATCATAGGTCCTGGGGGGTGGAGTGTTAGGGTAGTGGAGTAGCACCCAATAATCTAGACAAAAGAAGAGAAGAGTCTAGAACTCGGAGGAGAAGGGTCTAAGACTAGAACTTGGAGAGGAGCGGGGGCTCCGCACCCCGTGCGGGCCCCTGGGCCGTCACCGGTCGGGTGTCAGCACCTGAGGCCTTATCTACCGGGACTGGGCATTATCTACACGGGTTCCCAAAAAGACTCCCGTGCCCACAATTCGCAGCCGGTTCACTGGTACCGAAGCTGGCAGCAGTTCACCTCTGCCACGTGAACCAGAAGAGTGGAGGAGCTGCTTTAAAGGAGCACCCCACCACCAGCCAACTTCCAGTCGTCTAACCAGCGGTGTACCCACTGAGGGATCCAAGGCTCCCCAAAGCATCCAGGACGTATATCATGGATAGGGCATTGAAGCAGCCTCCCCGTACCCGACCTGGTATTCCTGGGCGACACTGGCAACCAAATAGGTAGAAAGGAACACTGCGGATCTCTAAGGGACACCATCACTGCTGAGTCCACCTGGTCACTGCTGAGTCCTTACCGAACTACTCATAGGTGGCGTCACGAATAAATTAAAACCCCTTTAATCTGTTCCACCAAGACGTCTTCGCTTTTGATCTGCACTACACCGGGCCCCACTACCGGCAGGCGCGGCCCACCCGTGACAAGGAGGAAGGAAGCATCGCCTGTCTAAACCGGAGTCCCGGCCGCGGTGAGTCACTAGGAGAGCAGGAATGAGTCTACCGGAGGAGAGCACAAGGAAGGTCTGACTAACAGCCAGATAAGCAGAAGTTTACTAACTCAATGATCAGGCACCTCCCATCAGTGGAGGTGGCCTGATATACTGGAGGATGGACAGCTATTGGTTAAGGGGAGTGTCAGGTTGAGCCATGCCGGCCCCTACATTCACAGGGGAGAAGCGCGACCGCGCCTAGTGCAATGCTGATTAGGTTCATGACTCCTACCATTGTAGTGATGTGTGAGCCCGGTGGTCAGCAGACAGGAAGGGGACCCGGAGATGGCTCCGAGACATAGCACGCCTGGACGCCTGATGCCTGGTCGGTAGAGGAGCAGAGGATGCAGAAACAGGAGAGGTGGGTTTCTTTATCCTTCCCACCCGCCCCCCATATCTTCCCATGCCCATTTTCTTTCCTTTTTTAGGTTTGTCCTCATATATTTTTTCAATATGTATAAGAGCATTTTATATTAATATTAATACTATATATATATATATGGTGAGGAATGGTATGTATTGTACTCCTTTCATTTCATGGTCCTAAAAATGAATATGTGCAATCAATGGCATGTGTAAGCATTTCAACATATATGTAACCGGAATTGGAAGGATATGGGAGCATAGAGGAAAGCTTGATTTCCATTTCCTTATTGTGTGTGAAGGAGTTAACTTGGCACATGACAATCATTGACTAATTAATTAAGAAGTTTGTCTTTATATGTTGTGGTGTTTGTACATTGTAATACAGTTGCCGATGAGTAAGGACGTAGTCCAAAACGTGTTCCGCGTTGTATATGCTTTTAATCTTTGAATAAAGCAGATTTCTATCTTATGGACAAGTGGCTCCGGATCTTCTAATTCATGATCTTTAACAGTGGTGCCAGCCGCAATCTATGAGTCTGGGAATCCAGAGGAACATTATGTGAGGTGAGCGGGTTTCCTTCAACCCCACCCTCACTCAACATATTACGGCTGCCCCTTAGGAACTAGCCCTGTTTAAGTCCGAACGCATTTAGGGGAGGGGGTGGCATTATTGCGCCAAGTAAAGACATCCCCGTACTAGGACCAGTGATATGTGGTTGTTCTCCTGGGAGGAAAAATAAATCACAATTCTTTTGTACGAGTTGTTGGGTTAAAATTTCATTGTTTATTTTAGGTCTGGGAACTTGCTATCTACCTTATGGAGAGAAGTTTTCTTGCAACCATAAGAAGACAGTTAAGTAGGTGAGGAGATTGCAGCCACATCCCTCCTCTAGGAAATATGCAAATTTGCACTTCAGAAGTGGAAGAACTCCAGCTCCACCTTTACGTAGCTCCTCAAAGTCATAATCGCATTCCAACAAGCTTTTTAATATGACTAAGGGATTTGTGTCAGATCAGAAGCCCAAACTACAGACGCTGCGTTTCGGGGTAACTGCCCCTCATCAGTGTAGTGTGTGGGATATTCTGATCTGGCTGTGTGAGTGGGCTAAGACAAGGTCTGGGAACTTTCTATCTACCTTGTCTTAGCCCACTCACACAACCAGATCAGAATATTCCACACACTACACTGATGAGGGGCATTTACCCCGAAATGCAGCATCTGTAATTTGGGGTTCTGATCTGGCACAAATCCATTAGTCATTTTAAAAAGCTTGTTGGAAAGTGATTATGACTTTGAGGAGCTACTTAAAGGTGGTGTGGAGCCCGCTGGGACGGGGTACTCGGTACTGGACCGGGATACTGCTGGGGATGTCACGGAGGTCCTTGTCCGGACTGTGTCCCGGGTTCTCACAAGTAAAAGGGGATATATACAGGGGTTATTGTTTGTCGTGACGCCACCCACAGGTTGTGGTCAGTGATGGGACCACCACTGCAGCGCTGCTCAGCCAGGAGGATACATGGATGATAGGGCTGCAGCCAGATGGATGAGCCCGCCGCGGGTCGGGCTGCTCCTGGAAGGGTAAAAGGTATGCAAATATACCTGAAATCAAACACGGAAACTGAAGCAGGGTTCACCAGGTTTACTTTCAAGCTCTTCACAGTTAACACACCTCACGGTACAGTTCAGTTCTTAACAGTTCACAGTGCAGTTAACTCCGGGAACACTTGAACTCTCTACAGCCAGGCTGTCACTCTGAGACCCCTCACTCCTTCCAAGCGTCCTTTCAGGCTGTTCTCTCCCTCTCTCTCTTCTCCGCGGGTTGTATGGCGGGAGCTCAGCCCCTTGTGGGTCCTCGTGGTTGCTGCTGTGCCTTGAACCCTGTTCTTGGGAACTCCAACCTGGAATTCAAGCTCCCCATCGGTTTGTCTGGGAAGCCGGAATATTGCTTCAGTTCCCTCAGAGCCGACACTCTGGTGTGTGCCTAGTCTGCAGTAACCCTATCTTTCAAGGTGTTACCAGACTCCATCTAAGGCTGTGTTCACACTGGGCGTTTTTGGGCTGTTTTTGCTCAACAGTTTTTGTAGCCAAAACCAGCAGTGGGTGATTAAATCCAGAAGTGGTGACGTGTTTCTATTAGACTTTTCCTCTGATTGCTCTACTCCTGGTTTTGGCTACAAAAATGATGAGCAAAAACAGCCCAAAAACGCCCAGTGTGAACACAGCCTAACCCATGTGATTCCAGCCCAGTTAGGGAAGACTTCTCCACCAGTTAGTCAGTGCTGCCCTGTTCCTCGGACCTGATCAGACCGGCCCTTGGGATGCGGCTATGGACGAGCTTTCTCTCCATGGTTTCTGTGACTCTGTGAATTCTGCGTCTCCAGGGAGCCCAACCCCACCGGGATGTGTGTCACTTTCTGCTGGTCTTCTCTTTACTGTACAGCCTACTCTGGCCTACTGGGTCTTTACTGGTCGGCACCTGTGGCCTACTAACTTCTTCCACCTATTCTTCCTCTATTTGTGCTCTCTGTCACCTGACCTACATTCCCCACCCACTTGCTCTCTAAACCCACCACCCCTTGCCCGCCTAGAGTCCCGGGCTCTGGGTTGGGTTTTGTCATCCTGTGGGTGTGTGTGTTGTGAGGGTGTTTGATTCACAAACTGTCTATCTTTATGCCTGGCAGCAGTTCCCTATGTGGCCATGGGTGCCACAGTGGCGCTGGAGTTCTTCCACTTCCTTACTGAAGTGAAAATTTGCATATTTCCTAGAGGAGGGATGTGGCTGCAATCTCCTCACCTACTTAACTGTCTTCTTATGGTTGCAGGAAAACCTCTCTTCATAAGGTAGATAGCAAGTTCCCAGACCTTGTCTTAGCCCACTCACACAGCCAGATCAGAATATCCCACACACTACACTGATGAGGGGCAGTTACCCCGAAATGCAGCATCTGTAGTATGGGGTTCTGATCTGGCACAATTTGCTTAGTCATATTAAAACGCTTGTTGGAAAGCGATTATGACTTTGAGGAGCTACTTAAAGGTGGCGCTGGAGTTCTTCCACTTCCTTACTGAAGGCAAATTTACTGTTTATTTTATTCACTTTTCTTCCCCATACAAACAGGGGCGAGTTTTGTTACAATAAATCTTGTTATTGTTTTACCACCATTTAGGAAGCTCATTTTCCCTGTCAGTGGCATCACTGTATTAAAACAGAATATTACCCCCGCTGTTGCTGGGGGGTTTTACACAGCTTTTCAATACAGTTATTGTATTATTCAGATATTATACCTATCCTTACCTTTATTATAACGGTATTGAGTTTTAAGTAGCCTTGATTTTATATTTTACTGATTGTGAAAGAAAACATTATTATTCTGCAGGTAGGAATCATACATTCAGAAGATGACACTCTATTGTGTTCTATTCTCTAGAGGTCACGGTGTTTAGCCTGAGTTTCAGCTCTCGGCTATTTCGTAGGTAGCCTATCTATTACTTACTGACTTATTAACCAGACTGAAGGATAAGAAGGAAGGAAAATTGGTTTAACTTATATATGGATTATAGAAAATAAGGATCTTACCTGCTGATTATAATTCAGTTTAAAAGCTATTTATATGTGATAATTACCATTGTATGTTTTGTGCATTTATAAAGATACTGCCTTATCTACAAACACAAAATGATGAGAATGCCTTCGTCCTCTGACTTGCTCTTCGGTGCTTTATTACAAATTTAATCAAAAATGCAAAGTCTTCACAGCATGTAGAATAGTTGTAATGGTGTAATCATCTACAGGTCTGTTCTTCCTTACTGTTCTTGGCATGAGAAGTCCTGAGATGAATGGTGTGAGGAATCCGTTCAATTTAGTGTTACTCTATCGGGCATTGTTTCTGCTAATATATATAGTGAATTTTTATTATGGGAAAATATTCCTGTACTATATTAGGCATAAAATATTGCAACTGGGCAATAAAGTATAGTATGGCAACAATTTTATTTAAAAGTTAAAAACAACTATTTGCACTTTATTATTATTATTATTTATTTATATAGCGCCATTAGGTTCCATGGCGCTTTACATGAGGATGAGGGAGACAAGAACAAGTACACTAAATCTAGGCGATCAGGACGTACAGGTACAGGAGGGGCAGGGACCCTGTCCACAAGGGCTCACATTCTAAGAGGGGCGGGTTAGGATACAGTAGGATGGGGGAATGTCAGGTATGGGGCGGTCGCCTGGGTCTCATGGCAGGTTGTAGGCTTGACGGAACAAGTGAGTCTTCAGGTGACACTTGAAGCTACTCAGGGTAGGAGAGTGTCTGACGTGTTCGGGCAGGGAGTTCCAGAGTAAGGCAGATGCCCGGGAGAAGTCCTGGACTCGGTTGTGCGAAGAGGTAATGAGGGGGGAGCAGAGGAGGAGTTCTTGGGAGGAGCGGAGGTTGCGTGAGGGAAGGTATCGGGAGACCAGGTCGGAGATGTATGGTGGGGCCAGGTTGTGTATGGCTTTGTACGCCATGGTTAGTGTTTTGAATTGGGATCTCTTGGAGACGGGGAGCCAGTGAAGGGCTTGGCAGAGGGGGGAGACAGGGGAGTAGCAGGAGGACATGTAGATGAGTCGGGCAGCGGAGTTGAGGATAGACTGGAGAGGTGTGAGGGAGTTAGCTGGGAAGCCATTGAGAAGGAGGTTGCAGTAGTCAAGGCGGGAGATGATAAGAGCATGGATGAGTGTTTTAGCGGTGTCGTGGGTGAGGAAGGAGCGGATCCGTGAGATGTTCTTGAGCTGGAGTTGGAGGGATGTGGTGAGGGCCTCGATGTGGGGCTTGAAGGATAGGGAGGAGTCAAGGATTACCCCGAGGCACTTGGCTTGGGGGACTGGGGAGAGGGCGCAGTCGTTGATGCAGATGGATAGGTTGGGAGGTGGGGTGGAAGTTCTTGGGGGGAAGACTATGAATTCAGTTTTGTCCATGTTGAGTTTAAGGAAGCGAGCAGAGAAGAAGGATGAGATGACGGAAAGGCATTGTGGGATTTTCGAGAGTAGGGAGGCGATGTCAGGGCCGGACAGGTAGATTTGGGTGTCGTCGGCGTAGAGGTGGTACTGGAGGCCATGGGACTCAATGAGTTGCCCTAGGCCGAGAGTGTATATGGAGAAAAGTAGGGGACCCAGGACCGAACCTTGGGGGACTCCGACAGAAAGGGGGTAGGGTGAGGAGGAGGTGTGGGAGTGCGAGACGCTGAAGGTCCGGTGCGCTAGTTATGAGGAGATCCAGGAGAGGGCAAGGTGGGTGATGCCAAGGGATTCCAGGATCCGGAGAAGAAGGGAGTGGTCAACCGTGTCGAAGGCGGCAGACAGGTCAAGGAGTAGCAGGATGGAGAAGTGGTGTTTGTTCTTGGCGGTCAGTAGGTCGTTGGTGACTTTGGTCAGGGCTGTTTCGGTGGAATGGAGGGGTCGGAAGCCGGACTGTAGGCGGTCGAAGTGGGAGCACGAGGATAGCTGAGAGGACAGTTCGGAGTGGACGTGCTGTTCAAGTAGCTTAGAGGCGAATGGGAGAAGAGATATGGGGCGATAGATAGAGACAGAGGTAGTGTCAAGTGAGGTTTTTTTTAGAATGGGTGTGATTAGGGCGTGTTTGAAGGCCGAGGGGAAGGTACCAGTGCTAAGTGAAAGGTTAAAGAGGTGGTTGAGGGCTGGGATGAAAATACATAGCTGCAATGATACATTTTGAATCAGACTTTCTGGTATAACACAATGCATTTGAAAACCTTTTAACTAATTGCCTGCTTATTTCTTTATCGTCACCAGGGACACCTGTCATGAGCTGCTTGGCCATGTTCCATTGCTTGCTGATCCCAAATTTGCCCAGTTTTCCCAAGAAATTGGTCTTGCCTCACTAGGAGCATCTGATGAAGACGTCCAAAAACTGGCAACTGTGAGTTAATATAGTATCTGTTATTCTATAATAATATTGAGAAAAAAAGGTTTAAAATGTTTATTCTATTGACTGCTTAAAAATAAAAGTAATATTTAGCCGCATTGTTTTTTTTTACATTTTCTTTTTGAAGACCAAATATGCAGAGCCAAGTAGTTGTACTTCTCAAATTCGTACATTTATAACCCACATGTTTATGACTGTACTATTTGTCAGTGCTTACACTAACATGAGTGAATAGGCAGGGGTGTAACTTGAAGATCTTGGGCCCCAATGCAAAAGCTCCAAGGGGGCCCCAAATTCTTGCAAATCTTTAATAGCATTAGTTTTTTTCTATAGACCGAAGGGGTTTTTGGGGCCCTCTAGGCTCGAGGGCCCAGGGGCGATTGCAACCTCTGCACCTGTTGCAGTTACGCCCCTGTGAATAGGATCTTACCTTTGCAGTTTGAACAGTAATGGTACCTTTACACGCCGCCACAACAGGATGGATACAACCCGCTACAGGCTACAAATGTAGCTTGTAGCGCCAATATCGCCCGTAGTAGCGGCGTGTGAAGACGGGACGACACAGCCGGCTACAGATACCTCTGTATCCGTGCACTGCCCATAAACATATGGCTACATCGCCGATTGTAGCGAGCTGTATCGGCGTGTAAAGACGTTACGGAAGGGAACTCGGGACAGCCTGCAATGTAGCTAAGGCGTGACCCTGGCTCCGTGTTACCACGCCCCATGTGCGATCATTGGTGGAAGCTGCTGCATGACGATTGGTAGTCGCTGCCTAGGGAGGCATATTTAAGGAGCTGACGAGTCACACTACACAATCGCTCGAGCGTGCTGTATTACTCAGCCTCCTGCGATGCCTGGCCAATCAGGATGTTATTGCTTTGTCCTATCAGCGTACGGACGGCTCGTACTCTCAATTGTGGCACGCCTATGTGCTGTCCCTGCTGCACCAGGTCCGCCCATAGTAGCTGGTTATAGCGGTGTGTAATTGAGCTACAGATGGCTACTTGCGACACCGGCGATGTAGCTAGCTGTAGATGTAGCGTGGCGTAGCGCACCTTGTGGCGGCGTGTAAAGAGGGTGCGGTTCCCGTTGGTAACCGTTCGGCTGTGCTCGTGCACGTGAAGTTGCCGTTGGTATCCATCCTGTTGTGGCGGCGTGTAAAGGTACCATAAGGGTATCTGCTTAAGATCAGTTTTAAAAGTGTTTTGGACAGCATATTTTCACTGCGTCAAAAACGCTGCTTTCTACATTACAAGCACAGTGGATGGCACAGTGGATGGAATTACAGATATCCCATGTCCACTGGACTTCTTTTTACCGCTGTGCAAAACTGACATGTGGTGTGGCTTACTGAGCTGTGTCAATTTATTCTTACAGATTCGCAAGTGTTCTGAGCATATCGAAAACACATAGTGTCCAGAATCCTGATCATGGGCATGGACAGCACTTTCTCCTGCACAGGACACTAATGTCTCCACAAGAGAGAACACGCTGTGTCCAGAATCCTGATCATGGGCATGGACAGCACATTCTCCTGCACAGGACACTAATGTCTCCACAATCGAAAACACATAGTGTCTAGAATCCTGATCATGGACATGGACAGTGCGTTCTCCTGTACAGGACACTAATGTCTCCACAAGAGAAAACATGCTGTGTCCAGAATCTGGATCATGGGCATTGATAGCATGTTCTCCTATAAAATGAAAGAAAAAAGGGGAGAGGGAACAAGAGGCGCAATAGTGCCTTATCACTTAGACACTCAAAGTACGGTGGTATAAAGGAACCACTCACCTATTTCAGTTGTGCGACCCACAATTGGTATATAGACATGTAGTGTTTTATCCAGATGGCTGCTGCTGGACTCCCACCGACCACTTGCACGTGGAATCACACAGTAATATGGGGAAGGAAACGGTGTTCACCAGTCCACGCTGCCAAGATCCACTTATTCCAAGGAAAAAACTCACGATCAGATG
Source organism: Allobates femoralis (assembly GCA_033576535.1). Classification (NCBI taxonomy): domain Eukaryota; kingdom Metazoa; phylum Chordata; class Amphibia; order Anura; family Aromobatidae; genus Allobates; species Allobates femoralis. The sequence goes on from JARQOC010000004.1 coordinate 357,513,630, forward strand.
TAGTATATCCAAATCCTTTATTGCATCCTACGCGTTTCAGTGCCCTCCTGGCACCTTCCTGAGGAAGGTGCCAGGAGGGCACTGAAACGCGTAGGATGCAATAAAGGATTTGGATATACTACATCTGATCGTGAGTTTTTTCCTTGGAATAAGTGGATCTTGGCAGCGCGGACTGGTGAACACCGTTTCCTTCCCCATATTACTGTGTTCTCCTATAAAGGACACTATTGTCTCCACAAGAGAAAACTTGCTGTGTCCAGACTCCTGATTATGGACATAGTAAGCGTGTTCTCCTGTATAGGACACTAATCATCAAAAAAGGAAGAACTAAGGCCACATGTCTGTAAGTTTCAGGGGTCCTTTATTAGATTCCAAATAAAAACATAAGCATCCTGGCCAAACACGCTTCAGAAACTAGTTCCTTACTCATCGGCTGTATGATGATTCATACAGTGGAAGCCAGCCACTCGACCAGGAGCCCGGGAATCCAAGGGTGTTGTGGTGAGTGGCACTTCCTTCTCCTATTCCTCTCACAGGACACTAATGTCTCCGCAAGAGAAAACACGCTGTGTCCAGAATACTGATCATGGACACTGATAACACGTTCTCCTGTACAGAACACTAATGTCTCCACAAGAGAAAACAAGCTGCATCCAGAATGTAGGATCTGCTGGTCATATCCATGTACCCTAACAGTTGTCAAATATGTCAATGAAAGGAATATTTTTTTTGTCTTGATTTTGATATTTATGTAAGAATCACCTTCTGCACCTTGTCCTTTGTAGGGTAAATTTGGATAACCCTTTTTCTCAAAACTAAGCTCTTCTATGCCTCTAAGTTCATTGTACTTGACTGAATTCACTCTACTGCACTGATTTTATTTTTTTATGGACTGCTTTCTCAATTGAGCTGCACTCACAAGGGGGGGGGGGGGGTAAAACAATACTTCTTTCTAGAAGTCATGACTTTCCAAATACAAGCTGTTTGTTTTAGTTGCAGTTCACAGACATTGTATTCTGTAATTGAATTTATTATGAAAAAATTACATCAAATCCTTCTATATTGAGTGATCCATTCAGTGTAGAAATAGGATGTGTTTTATCCCAAAACGAATAACCGTACACTTATCAATACTGAGCCTCATCGGCCATTTTACTGTGTATTCTGTTCGGCATAGGGAAGGACATTCTATACCCTATCTCTAAACCTGCAGACTTTGTTTGACTTTGCAACATATTATTTTTAGGCTCATATAGGACGGTTGTAATGTTGAAATACACAGGATTCATGGAAACATGCTCAGATCTTGTGCTTTATGCTTGAGATGCACTCAGATCTTGATAAATGACTGGCATGTTATAACAGAGATGTCTGTCTGACGCTGAGCGCACAGTATTCAGTCTCTAAATAAAAATGTATATTACCATCTGTTTCCATTAGGTTCAGATTGAGTTTTCTGATTATGTGATACATTTTGTTTTTGTGCAACAACACGTTTTTCACCTTTCGAAGAGATTGATGAGCTAGTCCCCGACTCTCTATTATTAAGAGAAAAAGCAAACCCATGACTTTTAGTCCCCTCATAGTGTTCTCCCGTTGCAGAGAAATAACTTATGGAAATTGGACTCTTTCTAGAAAGAATACAACCAATTTTACAACCGCCGTTATAGAGGATTGCTGTTTACTTATGGAAACATTGAGCTATGTCACACATGGATTTAGCAATTTGAGGCAATTGTAGAAAGGGCACAGTATGTTGAATTTTGGGTAGCTTCTAGGACGTCAGCATATTAGCATTCCAGCCGCATGAAAACTCTGTGTTATTAGATAAGCTGATCGTAGACACGAACTTGTCTGCTGACTATTTATTTGTATTTGTTACAGCCTTTTTCGCATTGTGCTTGCAGTTTATGATTTTGTTCTCTATTATAATAGAGAAAATATATCATAATAGGAGCACATTTAATGGCGCACATTTAGGAAGCTGCTCAGCCTATAACCTGTTTGGAACCCTTCAATACTCTTTTGGAATAATTAAGTTGAGAAAAATCTAAATGAATCTCACACTACAACAGATTGGAAAAGCATAAGCAGGTATACGAGCAACAGGTTTTTTTTATGCTGAAGCGGTAATAAAACCTTTTATCAATCTGCACTTGCCAGGCCCACAGCCAATGGAACAGCACTGCTGGAATGTTTCGCTGTATAATCTGACTATTTCCAATTCCCATTGCACAGTGTTGTATGATTTTGTAATGGTTGATTCATTCTTTATAATGTGAATGTTTGGTCTTTCTAGGACATGACAGATTTGTTTATATGGCATTTCAGATTCTTTCTGTATTAGGAAATAGACTCAATGATAGTGGATCTGCTGTCGGCTCTGTCCATGTGCATATTGTCTAGGATGAAAAGAAATGCTTTCCAAAATTAGAGCAAAAAAGGATAGAAGATCTATCTTGGTCTTTTAAATATCCCTTTATATACATGTATATCTATGCAAGAACATATGTACCTTTGACATAAATCAATGATGACTTTGTTAGACTAGGGTCACATTAGCGATTTTGACTGCGTTCAGGGCGGTTCGGTTAAAAAGAATTTGGCAGCATTAACGCAGAGTTACCGTAAAGGTAAGGCTGCGTTAACGCTGCCAATTCATTCCTATGGCATCTAAGTGCCGGAGTTTGAAACTTTGCGCTATTTCCAAGCGCATCGCATGATGCATTTCTCCTGCACTCAGGGTTCCGTCACCCATAGGAATGAATTGGCAGCGTTAACGCAGCTTACCTTTATAGGAACACTGCGTTAATGCTGCCAAATTCTATCTTTTTAATGGAACCCCCCTGAACGCAGGCAGTAGCACTGGTGTGACCCTAGCCTTAGGCTATGTGCACACACTGCATTTTTAATACATTTTTTTAGTGCTGTTTTGTCACAAAACTGCATGTCAATCCTTATGCCAGCAGTCAATGTGAATCCTGAAGTTTTGTGCACATTTTTGCTTTTTTTGCTTACAGATTTGGTGCAGAAATAATCTGCAGCATGTCAGTTCTTGCTGTGTTTTTGCAGCATATTCCACCCCAGAACACATGAAAAAACGCATGCAAAAATGCACTGAAAATGCCCAGAAACGCATGGAGAAGGCAACATGTTTTTGGTGCATTTTTCTGCCGTGATATGCTGATTTGATGCAAAAACTTCTGCAACCAAATACCCAAAGTTCGCACATACCTTATTATAATACTCAAAATGGCATTTAGTTTTAGAAGCCAGTGTATTAACAGCTATTAGAAAGAAGTGGCCATGATATACCAGCACTGTGTGTTAAGATATTTTCATGCGAGAGAAGGAAAACAGATAGTGCTCCTTGATCCGTGCTGCTCACCCTATAGAGAAGATGGTAACACAGTTTAGTGTGCAATGATGACTCTTATTTCATCCGACACATTTTGGACTTACAGTATATCCCAACTCCTTCCTCAGGACGCCAACATAGGTACACACACATACATACATGGACTTACACAGGCATTTACACACATACATACATGTACACACACATATACATACATGTACACACACATTCATGTACACATACATATAAATACATGTGCATACACATGCATGTACACACATATACATGTACACACATATTCATGTATACGAATATATACACACAGTATAATGTTCTCACACAAACAAGCACATGCATACATACACGCACACACTAACATGCACATACACACAAACACACATACGCACACACACTAATGTCTCCACACATAAATAAGCACATATACACATGCAAGCATGCACATACACATGCATGTGAACACACACACAGATGCACACATACACGCATGCACGCACACATACATACAAACAAACATGCACTTACATACACAAACACACATACACACACATGCACACAAACATGCATACACACATGCACATACATGGACATACATGCGCATATACATGCACTTACACATAGGCGCATTCACACACACACATACATGCATACTCATGCATATATTCACACATATCCAGGCACATACACACATGTGCACACACATTTGTACATGGGCATACACACATGTGCATACACGCACACATGTAAACACATGTACATGTGCATACACACACGCACAAACATACACATACTTACGGGCACACACATGTACATACATGCATACATGTGCATACATATACATGCGCATACATACGTGCATACAAACGTGCATACATGCACACATATGCATAAGTGCACTTGCACAAATACACATGCGCACACATACACACATGCATATACAGTATAATGTCCACACACATACAGTACAGACCAAAAGTTTGGACACACCTTCTCATTCAAAGAATTTTCTGTATTTTCATGACTATGAAAATTGTAGATTCACACTGAAGGCATCAAAACTATAAGTTAACACATGTGGAATTATATACTTAACAAAAAAGTGTGAAACAACTGAAAATATGTCTTATATTCTAGGGTCTTCAAAGTAGCCACCTTTTGCTTTGATTACTGCCTTGCACACTCTTGGCATTCTCTTGATGAGCTTCAAGAGGTAGTCACCGGAAATGGTTTTCACTTCACAGGTGTGCCCTGTCAGGTTTAATAAGTGGGATTTCTTGCCTTATAAATGGGGTTGGGACCATCAGTTGTGTTGTGCAGAAGTCTGGTGGATACACAGCTGATAGTCCTACTGAATAGACTGTTAGAATTTGTATTATGGCAAGAAAAAAGCAGCTAAGTAAAGAAAAATGAGTGGCCATCATTACTTTAAGAAATGAAGGTCAGTCAGTTAGAAATTTGGGAAAACTTTGAAAGTGTTCTCAAGTGCAGTTGCAAAAACCATCAAGCACTACAAAGAAACTGGCTCACATGAGGACCGCCACAAGAAAGGAAGACGAAAAGTCACCTCTGCTGCGGAGGATAAGTTCATCCGAGTCACCAGCCTCAGAAATCGCAGGTTAACAGCAGCTCAGATTAGAGACCAGGTCAATGCCACACAGAGTTCAAGCAGCAGACACATCTCTACAACAACTGTTAAGAGGAGACTTTGTGCAGCAGGCCTTCATGGTAAAATAGATGTTAGGAAACCACTGCTAAGGACAGGCAACAAGCAGAAGAGACTTGTTTGGGCTAAAGTACACAAAGAATGGACATTAGACCAGTGGAAATCTGTGCTTTGGTCTGATGAGTCCAAATTTGATATCTTTGGTTCCAACCACCGTGTGTTTGTGCGATGGAGAAAAGGTGAACAATGGACTCTACATGGCTGGTTCCCACCGTGAAGCATGGAGGAGGAGGTGTGATGGTGTGGGGGTGCTTTGCTGCTTTGAAGCTCATCAAGAGAATGCCAAGAGTGTACAAAGCAGTAATCAAAGCAAAAGGAGGCTACTTTGAAGAACCTAGAATATAAGACATATTTTCAGTTGTTTCACAATTTTTTGTTAAGTATATAATTTCACATGTGTTAATTCATAGTTTTGATGCCTTTAGTGTGAATCTACAATTTTCATAGTCATGAAAATACAGAAAATCTTTGAATGAGAAGGTGTGTCCAAACGTTTGGTCTGTATTGTACATACGCACATACACACAAGTATGCACATGCATGTGCATACACACAGATGCACACATACATGCATGCACATGTTCATATGTATGCACATACACACACATGCACATACACACATGGAAGAACACACATACGCATGCACATACACACACTCACATATACGCACACGCATGTGCATACACACATGCACATACACATACACACATGTACATACATGCACATTCACATACACCCACATACACCCACATACATGCATACACACACATACATTCACACACATCCATGCACATACACACATTTGCACATGCGCATAACACATGCACATACATGCACACTTACATGCACACACATATATGCACAAACATACACATACTTACAAGCACACACAAATGCACATACATGCATACATGTGCATACACGCACACATATGCATACATATACATGCACATGCATACACACATGCACACGCGCATACATACATGCACACATACGCATACACATGCTTGCACACATAGACACACTCACACATGCATGCACATACAAAAAATGCACATGCATACATACAGTATAACTTCCCCACACATACATACACACACACGCAAGCACGCACATACACATGCATGTACATACACTCGCAGATGCACACATATACGCTTGCGCATGCACCTACATATGCACATACATGCATGCACATACACACAAACATGTGCATACACACACACACACATGCATGCGCATTCACACAACTACATACATGCATACACGCGCATACACTTACACACATGCAGGCACGTACACACATTTGTACATGTGCATACACACACCCATACACACACGTACATGCGCATACACACTCACAAAGATACAGACACAAACTTACAATCACACTCACATGTACATACATGCATACATGTGTATAAACACACACATACATATACATGCGCATACATACACACTCATGCACACACACGCATACATGTACACCTACGCATACGCACTTTTGCACACATACAGACACATGCTCACTCATGCACGCACATACACATTCGGCTGCCATCTTTGGACACTCAGGTATACAAAGATGGCGGTCGTGTGACGCATCACACCACCCCACTGCAGGATTACAAGATTATGTCAGAGGGGAACTTGGTGGGAGCTAATAAAGTCGATAACAAGGTGTCTCTGTCTATTTTGTATGTAATAAAATATTTCTCTCTGTGTTGTGTTTTTTTCTCTTTACTGAAAGTATTGCTAATGGCCAGCTGTCACACTGACGGTTGACATTAGCAATAGGGGTTGACTCCAGCTGCCAAAAAAAGCTGACATCAACACCTTTATTACCCAGTCTGCCACCGCTACAGGGCAGCTGGAAGAGTGGGGTAACCACCAGTTTTGGCCACTCTCATTGAAGCACCAATTCTGGGGCAGCTGCTGGCTGCCATTTTCAATGTGTGGGGCCCAGAAAACTTGATCCTTACCGCCCTGTGATTTCCAGCCCCCAGCTGTCTGGGGGACCTTGGCTGGCAACAGGAAATACTTCGGAGCCAACGCCAATTTTTTTTTAGTTACTTATTTAAATAACTAAAACAAAATAGGGCCTCCCTGTATTTTTCATTGCCAGTGAAAGTAACACCAGGTTGTGGGGGTTGGCAGCCAGTAGGTGCTTGGCTTACGAGTAATAGAAAATACAGCGAAGCTCTACACATTTTTACCAGGAGATTAAACACTTTAGTATTAAAAAATCACAGAAACATGTTTTTAACTAGAAATATATTTATTTACATACATTGGGAGAGAGCACAGTGGGGGGGGACTCATGGGGGAGACAGCCGCCGCCACCAGCAGCACAGAGCTGCCCCCATCGTGATGTCACCACCCTCCTGATGCAATAACATCCAACCCACATCTAGTATATTAATAATTATGGCATTCCTAATTGACTTAAAAAGGGGAAGGTTTATTCTGATTTCATGTCAGATAGTGAGAAAAACATGCATATGTGTCTTTTTATCTAGTGAATATAAACTTCTGCTATCGATTGTATTTGTGTATGTTATTGTGTTAAAATTGACATACTACAACCTCTCAGTACACAATACTTACATATCATTCATAGGAGAGATACTGCTGACCCTGTAATGTTTGATGCCTAGGTATTTTCTATAAAAATGTTGATGCTTTACTGAAAGTATCCAAGGAACCTTTTATAAGATGTATACCAAGGCTATATAGTTGGTAAACAAGATACAGAAAAGAATTCTAATGAAAAAATATGCCTCATTTGTAACTGCATTATTGTCATTTCTGGGAAATCATTTGGCCTTGCTGAACGCTCTAGAATAAAGCTCTTCTCTCCAGCCTTAAGACAAGTTGTCATCTTCTGAGAGATACGAGGGTGGAGATTATTTATCATATCAGCAAAATACATAAGTAATATATCTGCTAATAATATAAAGGGGCCTACACAATAATTCACAGTGGCATGTAAAATTCATTGTCGTTACTTGCTGGCTGTCATATCTGTCATATCTGATGCAGACTATGGCCACTTCCTTGATTTCAGCAGGGTGATGGCAAAGCAGGATATATTAAAGTGAGTACATATACATATACTCGTGTATAAGCCGACCCGTGTATAAGCCGACCCCCCTACTTTTACCCCCAAAACCTGGGAAAACCTATTGACTCGTGTATAAGCCGAGGGTGGACCCCAGCAGTGTAGTGTACAGCAGCCTCCCCAGTGGTAGTATACAGCAGTCTCCCCCTGTGGTAGTATACAGCAGTCTCCCCCTGTGGTAGTATACAGCAGTCTCCCCCTGTGGTAGTATACAGCAGTCTCCCCCTGTGGTAGTATACAGCAGTCTCCCCCTGTGGTAGTATACAGCAGTCTCCCCCTGTGGTAGTATACAGCAGTCTCCCCCTGTGGTAGTATACAGCAGTCTCCCCCTGTGGTAGTATACAGCAGTCTCCCTCTGTGGTAGTATACAGCAGCCTCCCCTGTGGTAGTAAACAGCAGTCTCCCCCTGTGGTAGTATACAGCAGCCTTCCCCTGTGGTAGTAAACATCAGTCTCCCCCTGTGGTAGTATACAGCAGCCTTCCCCTGTGGTAGTATACAGCAGCCTCCCCCTGTGGTAGTATACAGCAGCCTCCCCCTGTGGTAGTATACAGCAGCCTCCCCCTGTGGTAGTATACAGCAGCCTCCCCTGTGGTAGTGTACAGCAGCCTCCCCCTGTGGTAGTATACAGCAGACTCCCTTGTGGTAGTATACAGGCCCCTGCTTTTCCCCCCCCCCCATGGTATATACAGACCCCTGCTCCCCCCCCGTTGTATATACAGACCCCCGCTCTCCCCCCCATTGTATATACAGACCCCCGCTCCCCCCCTCGTGGTATATACAGGCCCCCACTCCCCCCAGAGTATATACAGGCCCCCACTCCCCCCAGTAGAATATACAGACCCCCGCTCCCCCCCTCGTGGTATATACAGGCCCCCACTCCCCCCAGTAGTATATACAGGCCCCCACTCCCCCCAGTAGAATATACAGACCCCCGCTCCCCCCCTCCACGGTATATACAGGCCCCCACTCCCCCCAGTAGTATATACAGGCCCCCCGCGGTAAATACAGGCCCCCCCCCGTGGTATATACATGCCCCCGGTAGATGCCGCACACCTGTAAAAGAATCGCTTTCATACTTACCCTCCTCACTGTCATCGCGCGTCCTCCATCCAGTCTCCTTCCTGCTTCTACCCGGTCATGTGACGCGCGCAGAAACAATGACGTCATTGTGGATGCGCCGGCCGCCGGGTAGAAGCGGGAATGAGACCGGAGGAGCGCGATGACAGTGGGGAGGGTAAGTATGAAAGCGATTCTTTTACAGGTGTGCGGCATCTACCGGGGGCATGTATATACCACGGGGGGGGGGGCCTGTATTTACCGCGGGGGGCCTGTATATATCCTACTGAGGGAGTGGGAGCCTGTATATTCCACGAGGGGGAGGAGCGGGGTCTGTATATACAACTGGGGGAGAGCGGGGGTCTGTATATACCACGGGGGGGAGCGGGGGCCTGTATATACCTCGGCGGGGGGAGGGCAATGTAATATGCACAGCTCCCCCTGCCGCTGATGGACAGGGGGATGCAGTGCATATTGCATTGCACTAATGAGCGGCCCCACGTGACCGGCCGCTCACTATACAGCCTCCCCCCGCCTGCTCCAGCCCCCGGACACCGTCCCCCTCAAATCAGCCATATAGTGACTCGTGTATAAGCCGAGGGGGGGACTTTTCAGCACATTTTTTGTGCTGAAAAACTCGGCTTATACACGAGTATATACAGTATGTAACATAACCACTAATAAAGTTAACACTACCAATACTGTGCTTAACTAGAACTCCAAGCATGCTATAGGATCTACAGTACATGCTGGGAGTTATAATTCTTAAAGGGGTTGCCACTACATGAAGAAATCCCATCTCATTCACCTTGTTGACCCTTGTAAAATTAAGGCTGCCTTCACACTTGCGTCCCCCTCTGCGGCGTCCTGCGGAGGGGGACCGCAAGCTGAGCACAGGCACTGCAAGTCCCTATGTTTAACATGGGGACGCGGGTGCCTGCGCTCGGGTGCAGATTGACGTGTGCACCCATTCACTGCAATGTATAATTTGTACGCAGGCGGATGCATGCGCACAAATCATACAGTCTCGTCCGCACTAGGAACACGGCGCATTCAGGGTGCGGACGAGAGTGTGTGATTTGTGCGCAAGTATACGCATGCGTACAAATCATACATGGCGGTGAATGGGTGCCACGCCAATCTGCACCCGAGCGCAGGCACCCGCGTCCCCATGTTAAACATAGGGACTTGCGGTGCCTGCACTCAGCTTGCGGTCCCCCTCCACAGGAAGCAGCGGAGGGGAACACTAGTGTGAAGCCAGCCTAAAAAAAATCATACTTACCCCCGATGCTGCAGCGGTTCCAACATTGTCAGAAGTTGCATAGTCATGTCCCATGTGACATTGATATGAGACTCAGCCCTCCGGTCAGTCAGTGCTGGCGTCTGTCTCCCCGCCATCAGACACTGGAGCAGAAGTCATTGGTGTTGCTCACATGCTGCTCCTGCATCCGAAGGAGACAGATGCCAGCGCTGACTGGTCGCAGGGCCTGACTGTCATATCAAAGTCATTTTTTGCTTCAAATATTTTTTTCCCTATTTTCCACCTCCAAAATCTGGGTGCGTCTTATAATCCGGTGCGTCTTATAAAGCGAAAAATATGGTATTTGTTTTTCATATAGTAATTATATATTAAAGGTTTGGACTAAGGATGTCGATTAGCCCTGGCAGCCACATGAACAATGAATTGAGCCGAGTTTTGCATGCTTGACTTTACTCCATTCAGAGTTGTCTTTAGAGTACCTTTACACATCGCAATCTCGCCTGGGAATCCTAAAGGCGATATGTCGCCCCGGAGCAATCGCCGTGAAATTGCCTCAGTTGCGGCGTGTGATTGGGGAATTTCGCGGCGATAAATCGCCTCTTGGCTGTCGCCTGATTCCTGAGCACTGCTCTGAAATCAGCTGCAATCATCAAGGCAATATTTCCGTGTTGTGGTGTGTGATAGGGTGATAGTGATGGAATCAGCATCGCCTATGATTTCCCGTAGGCGTGCCACAGTGTGCTGTAGTCCGTGCCCCGTGTGAACTGAAGTGTGTGGGCTACTGTGTTCCCATTGGCTGTCAATTGACACTGCGCCATATTTGATGAGCTATCCATCCAGCCCCACACAATGGCAATGGCGTCATGTATTAGCTAGCCTTCCAGAGCAGGCTGCCCAATCATAACGTTGTTGTGTTGTCCAATGAGCGTGTATGTATTGCCTTTGAAATTGTGGCGTGTGAAGCGGCAATGGAATTTGGCAGGATTGCTTCAGCTGTGGGTGAGGCGATTTCTGGAGCGACACATCGCCTTACTTTCAGGGCGAAATTGCGGCGTGTGATGCCGCCATCTGTGATATAAGGAGACCATGAAACACGTGCATGCGCACGTTAGATCGCCTCATATCACCAGGCGAGATTGCGGCGTGTGAAGGTACCTTTACAGAGACTAGTTTTCAGGATCAGTGGAGGTCCCAGCATTACATAAGGGGCTCTTCATCTATAAGTGTCAAGTTACTTTGGCAAAATAATATTGCATTGGTTCCAACAAATTTAGGCCCAAAGGGATTGTGAAGATCGCAGTTCCATAAAAGTGTTCCATGTTCACATAAAAGTATTTAAAACAAATATGATGCATTCCATTGATTTGGAATGTACAGTTGTGTGTAAAGTAAAAACAATTAACAAGACTAAGTTAACACCACTTTTGAGTGCTATGTTTAATGGGACCTTTTGAAGGGGTCAAAAATATGTATTAAACATAAGCTACTGTAAACTTAGACCAGACCGCGGCAAACTGTGACCAGCAGACCACTCGTGACCCTTTCCAGCCTGTGGACGAGGGACAGCCAAAGAGCCCATGACATCATAATGGGCTTCTGCTTAACTCTGGCAGCAGCCATTAACCAGATAGTTTCCTAAACTCTTCCCTCTAGGAAGCACACACTAAGCTCTTTACTCCCTGTTTGCGCTTATTACCTTTGTCCAGCAAATGGCAATTTTTACTTGCATTTACTTCTGAATGCCCTTACAACATCATAACGGACTTCTGCTTAACTCTGTTGTACTTTTGGATGACACCATCCATAATGTAAGATAAGTGGGAAAAAATGTAAAGTATGTCAAAATAGCAATAAAAGTTACGTTTTGCAATTGTTTTTTGAATTTTTATTTAGAGCATTAATTTTACCATAAAACTGGGTTGGAAGTATGATTTTCAGGTCAGTATGATTATGTAGATATCAAACATTTTTAGTTTTTGTTTTATTTAAGTTGTGAAAAAACATCAGAAATTTTGAGAAAAAGAATGTTGCATGTGGACTTTCCAAGAGCCATAATGTTTTCAAATTTTGGGATGTGGAGTTGTATGATGGATTATTTTTTGTATCCCAAGCTGATGTTTTTATTGATATTATTTTGGGACTTGAACCTGCAATTGTTTGATCAGTTGATGTATATACTGCAATGAACGCAGCATTGCTATATATAGAAGAAATCAAAGTTTACTATGAATGTCAGCCAAGGGTTGGTGTTCATAGAAGTACTGTGATGACAGACACGATTCTTCAGCAGACTCCTGGCTGTCATGACAACACGTCGGCATCCCGTGATTCCGTTGTGGGCACGCTGCTGAAGGGGCAAAAGAGTGCACCACACGGCCAATGTGAATTAAGTGTTGCTGTCAGAGATTAACTCTGGCTGTTAGAGTCAGATCAAGGCTAAATAATTCAACTTTCATCTTCAGGGAGAGATGCAGGCTCGGCATACCAGCCCACATCAAATGCAAAGAAGCAACCTAAAGTGAATAGCACGTCATAAGTCGTTAAGGGGCTAATAGTGAGCAGAATTAATGTAAGCCTATTGGTTTGGTCCACCACAACAGTCACAGTCTCTCACATCACCCCCTCTGCAAATTAATTGCTGTTCTGAAGTGAATGTGAGATGAGCTGCAGGGATGGGTCATCCATATAAATTTCCTTGAAACTGCTTCACTAGCCACTTTGCAACATCACTAGTGCAAACAGTCAACAATTTGTTCATTTATTTTTTTCCCCATTATTTATTATTCATTATTCATTTTCATTATTCATTTTTTTACTGTTCTGTACACTATGGATTGCATAATATACTGCATGTTCTGGATTGTAATTTCATGTCTATAGAGGTGCAGATCCTTAAAGTATTTAAATTATACGTAGGCAAATGGAACAGGACAGAAGTGTAAAATGTAGGATAATCAATATCTATCCCTGGCACAACAAAGGATTCAGAACTTGGAGTTTTGCTTATATTCACTGGTACTGAATCAATAGCCTTAATCCTTGTTCTCTGCATTATTTAGATTCCCTTCCTAAGTGAAGTGTCTTATCCACATAAGACACACGACCCCACTCATATCCTGAGCGGGTCAGACCAACAGGTACTGTTCCTTAACTAGGCTTGAACCCATGGCACAGCCATTTCTCCCTAAGAAAAAAACTGGTTTCCTCTAGCCTAAGATTAAATGCTAATCAGCACCACATTCCTATCTTTCCCTCTCAGGTCCTTCAAAAACTGAAGTTCTTACACTTCACTACCTAAGTCTACAATTCTTAGGACTTCAAGGTATTGAATTTGATAATACTCCTCCTCCATGACTCATATTAGAATTCCTTTCCCCTGTGCACTGTTCATTTTACTTTTCATCTAGTCACTAACCTTCTACGAGACTTTTGACTTCAATACACATCTACCAATAATACGTTTTGCACTCTAGTATAATTTTTAAAAACTCACACGTACACGAGCACTCTAGCCCACAGTATACAATACCTTTCATCTACATGATCACCCCTCCACAAAAACACTATAAAAATGTTTTTTTCCAACCACTCACATCACATCACTCACATGGATCATCCATTAATTTGTTCTTTGTACAAAATTGTGATTCTTTGTTTTGTATATATATCCTAGCACAATCCTGACGAAGACCCGAAGGGTCGAAACGTTGATTGGTTGATTGTCCTCACTCTTTGAAACAATTAAAAACCGCATTAAGCAAAACTCCAAGTTCTGAATCCTTTGTTGTGCCAGGGATAGATATTGATTATCCTACGGTTTTTTTTCCCTTGAGCACTCCACCTAGTGGTTGAGCTAGATTTTTTATATATCATATAGAAGTGTAAAATGTGGCATGGCTGTGTAAAAAGTATGGAGCTGTGCCTTGCAACCAAAAAGAAAAGGTTGAACTTGGCAGAGCAGCACGGCCCACTTAAACTGCTTAACTGTGGGGCTGCCGCGACTAAGACCCCCTACGAAACCAATATTACTGGCCTTTCTTAATAATGTAACCTTAAATGCATCCTAATGAAAATATTTTTTACCTGTTGCATAGTCTGGCTCATTCTCACATATATTTTTTACAGTAGTCAATTGGGACTTTGAAAAGTTGAGGGTGAATTTGATGGTTGGGTGGAACTTGTTGAAGTTGTTGTGGAAGGTAAGTAGATCCTCCTTTGAGCCTGTTCCGATTATTAATAGGTCATCAATGTAGCAGAAGTATGCTAGAGGTTTGATAGTGCAAGATGCAAAAAAATCTTTATCTAGTTTAGCCATAAACAGGTTAGCATACTGTGGTGACATTTTGCTTCCCATGGTACTGCCCATACACTGTTGGTATATATTCTCCCTAAAGGAAAAATAGTTGTGGTGGAGCACAAACCTGATGAATTGTAGCGCTGGTTCTGTGGCCAGATTGTTTTTGGAGGAAATATTTGCATGCAGCAATCCCATCTTTGTGAGGAATGTTGGAATAAAGACACTATACATCCATGGTTTTTAAAATTGTATCCTAAAAACAGCCCCCCAACCTAATGAATCTCCTGTCAGGAGTATCCTCACACCACCATCAGAGATGGGCACAGTCACCTGGAGAAGTAAGAAATGCAAGAGCTGTACCCACATATCACTGACAGGTACAGTCCCTATACCCAACACAAACCAGGACTATAGGATCATGGACTTTTTTCATGCGCATCCTCCAATATGGTGTACGTGATACAATGTACAAAGTGCACAAAAGGGACATATATTGGGGAAAGCAAACAAAAACTACAAACAAGGATGAATCTACATAGACATAGAATAAAAAATGAGCTGGACGTGTCTGTAGGAATACACTTCTCTAGACCTGTACACAGTATAGCAGATTTAAAAGTCCTAGTATTGAAAGGTCATTTTAAAAATAACAGAAAGAAAAATCTGGAATTCATCTCATAAGAATGGGACTCAATTTAATGTCTGGGTTCATGACTCATTACATGGACACAGTTCACACCTCCACACGACGGTCTTCAGATCTCTAAAAGACCACTTCCACCTCATCTACATTAGAAACAAAAACCTTAATTTAATTTCCTTGGCCAATTTCCCATTAACATTACCTTATGTCCTACTACTGTAATATCTATTTAAATGTCTCAGTAATTCATTTGCAATGTAGCCTAATGAAGGGGCCTTTTGAGCTATGAAAGCTAGGTAATATAATTCTTCTGATTAGCCAATAAAGGTATCACTCTAAGCACGCTTTTCTAATTTTTTTGGACATAAGTATTTACATAGACCCAACATGATAAACTTATGGCTAGAAGACCAGTATCGGTCAAATATTGTACATACTTTTTTATGCAGTGGTTTTCCTGTCTCTTTTTGGAATGTGCATATTCTAGATTCAGGAAGGACAAGTGTAAAATAAATCAGAATGATATTAAACCTTAGATTTCCCTAAGCACCCACTTTTATGCTGATGACCGCTTTACATTGATGACCCCTTGTCATTTTCTCAAGCAGTTTTATTAGGTAATCACAAAGAATGGCTTTCCAACTTTCTTGGAAGAGTGCTCAGAGAGGCTAAGCATTTTTTGTTGCTTTATGAAAATGAAGAAACAAAAATCTCACCACACTGCAGATGATTTCAAAACTTCAGCTCCAATATCGTGGTAGGTTCCCATACATCACGCCTTGCCAGCAGACAATACAAAAATAATTTATAGGAAAAGATGGCACTTCATACTAATCATATAAAATTTCAAAGTACTTGTTTATTAATGCATGATTAAATAATGGAATACAGCTATATCATGCACTGCTGTGCCCTTAATCATAGAAACAAATTCTAGATTAGAAATTCAATTATTAAGGGCGCAGTAGAGCCAGAAATGTCAGTTGTCTTTGCATGATGTGGCTGTATTCCATCATTTAATCGTGGATTAATAAACAAGCATTTTGATACTTTATATTCATTGGTATGAAGTGCCGTCTTTTCCTATAAATTATTTTTGGTTGTCTGCTGTACCTTCACTCTGCGGTACAAATCAACCCAAACTATTTAAATTCGGTTGATGTCAGATGAATGTGGAGGCCATGTCAACTGAAGCAGCACTGCTTAGCTCTTCTCCTTAGTTATATAGCCCTTAGGCGGCCGTCACACGGTTCAATTTAATGCACGATATCGTTTAAGCGATCTGCTTTTTGATCGCTTAAGCGATATCGTTTGTGCATCGCTGCGTGCAATCAAGCGATTTTACAATGTAAAATCGCTTGATCGTTACATCGCAGATATGGGAGCCGGAGCTCTATCAAGCGATCAACGCTTGTTCAATCTGCAGAGCCTATGCTGGGAGATGGTTATCTATGGTAAACGTCGGGTTACTAAGCGCCGCGCGGCG
This sequence comes from Allobates femoralis, assembly GCA_033576535.1. Lineage (NCBI taxonomy): Eukaryota > Metazoa > Chordata > Amphibia > Anura > Aromobatidae > Allobates > Allobates femoralis. The sequence goes on from JARQOC010000004.1 coordinate 357,530,594, forward strand.
CCTAGTAACCCGATGTGTACCATAGTTACCACGATCTCGCTGGCCCACATCGCTGTGAGTCTGTCTGTGTGACATCTCACCAGCGATGTGAGCGATATTGTTAGCAATCGCGCGTGCACGTGATCGCTTACAATATCGCTCACGATATAGATACGTGTGACGGCCGCCTTACATAGACTAGAGGTGTATTTTTGTATAATTGTCTCATTAAGTACAAACCAGATGGAATATAATGTTCTTTTGGAATATCTGTGGTATGGAAGCTGGGTAAGTGTGCCTTGAATTTAGAATAAATCATCAACAGTGTCACCAGCAAAGCACCCCCATACCATCACATCATACCTTGCATGCTTCGTGGTTGCCATCACACATGTAGAAATTCTCCATTCACCTTTTCTGTGTCTCGCAAAAATATGGTGTGTAGTACCAAAAATATTAAATTTTGACTCATTGGACCACAGTACTGGTTTCAACTGATCTATTGTCCAGTCCTTGTGTTACTTGGTTCAAATTAGTCTGTCCTGCTAGTTTGTGCCCTTCATTTGGGGCTTCTTTACAGCAATTCAACCATAAAAACCTTCTTTTGCAAAATCACCATCTCCTCTGGAGATATTTAGAAGTGTCTTTGAATTATTTATGATGGCTATAATCTGAGGTGATGTCAGCTTGCAGTGTCTGGGACTGGTTACTCTAATGACCAAGGTAATTCTTTGTCTTTCTTTCCTGGGTCAGTCCTCATGAGAGCTAGTTTCATTATAGCGTTTGGTGGTTTTTACGACCTCACTTGAGGATACCTTCAGGGCTCTAGCCGTTTTCCAGATTGATGTACAATCATGACTTAAATTAATGATGGAAAGTTGTTACCCTTTACCTAGTTTAGTGTCTATTGGTATATTATGGCTTAAATTAGATGTGGAATAGGGCTCAACACTGGATGTAACCAACATTGTCTCTTTAAAACACATTAGTTGGTCACAAACACTTTTTGAAGGATGGTTATTCCAGAAATGAACTCCTGATGAGGCATATCAATTCATCGGAAAATATTTCAGGAGATTACTTGCTGAAGCAGCTTGAGAGAATACCAAAGATGTGTAAAGCTGTCATCATAGTAAAAAAGGGTACTTTGGGAAATCTAAAATGTAAAACACAATTTGTCTAATTTCACATGTGCTTCTTTAATCCTTGTTCCATATCTGTTTCTTTGTGGTTTCAATGCCTATCTGATTCTACAATGTGCTCATTCCAATAAGAACAAGGAAAACCATACCATGAACAGGTGTCAACATTTTTTACTGGTACTTTATTTGAACACTTGGCCATTATCTATAAGTTTGTTGGGCCTCCCATTCTAAAACTGTGGGAGGTAAAAGAGAGTTTGGGCCTCCTCTTAAAAGTATATCATTCTCCACTCTTCTAAAAATAAAGTAAATTGTAAAATAAGTGAATAGAAATGCTGTAACTATGGGATTTTGTACTTTTTTAACAAATAAAACATTTGTGAGAGCCAGCATTGATGCTGGATGAGACTGGGTTTCCTCACAATGTACTTTCCAGTACATGCTAAATCTGTTTGCTAACAATGAGGCCAGGGCTCCACACCTCCACACCTAACAAGCCACCTCATTTCCTAGAGGGGTTCTCCAAAACATTTGGTGAAATAAATAAAACACTTTAAAATATTAAACATTTTTCTAAATGTTTTGTTTACCGTGTTTTTCCAAAAATAAGACAGGATCTTATATTATTTTCACTTCCAAATAAAGGGTGAGGGCTTATATTTGAGGGATTGCTTATTTTTTTTCCATTAACAACAATCTCACATTTACTTTGAAGGTGTATGGGCAGCTTCAGCTTGAAGGTGTATGGGCAGCATTAGGATTGGTAACCTTTACCCAATTTACATTCACAGTTGCTGGTGCAGTGTCAGTGTCTATTATGGTTAGTGATGGGCGAATCCTAAATTACTCGGAATCGCTTGACTCTAGCGAGTCCGAGCCCAGGACTCGCTACTCGTTGCGAGTCTAGCGAGTCCAATGTTAATGAATGGGGAAGCGAGTAATAGCGAGTAGTGTGAGATTTACAAATCGCAGATGTGTCTCGGAAGCTTCAGCCTGAAGCAATCCTAGTTGTGTCATTTATTTGCATTGCTAGTTTACTTTGTAAGTAATCGCTGACTCGCACAGATAAGATCCTGTCTTCTCTGTGTTCTGGCTGCCCCAGCTCCAGGGTCCTAGAGCCCGCCTGCTGCCTGATATAGCAGAGCTGAGATTGTTCTCAGTCTGCTCATTCCCTGAGTACAGACATGAATGTCTGTGCACAGAGATGATGTAGCAGTGCTGAGATTGTTCTCAGTCTGCTCATTCCCTGTGTACAGACATGAATGTCTGTGCACAGAGATGATGTAGCAGAGCTGAGATTGTTCTCAGTCTGCTTATTCCCTGTGCATAGACATCTATATTTATGCACAGGGGATGTAGCAGAGAGGACATCGCGTTTTTGGACTGCGTCGGACGGAAGAGGATTTTTTTAATTAAAGATGGAGTCCCTAATGGCTTTTTTTTTTATTTCTAATAAAAAATTTTCCTTGTGTTGTGTTTGTTTTAAAACAATTTAATAGAAATTCATGGCGGTCATGTCTTATATTGGCGTGACCGCCATAAATTTCGGGCTTAGGGCCAGCTGATAATACAAAGCTGGCCCTAACCTCTTTATTACCCAGCGTGCCATCGCTACCAGGGCCGCTGGAAGAGCGGGGTTCAGCGCCAGAGGATGGCGCTTCAATGAACGCGCCATCTTCTGGGGCGGCTGCGGGTTGCAATTTGCAGCGGGGGGTGCCCAGAAAGCTTGGGCATCCCTGCGCTGCGGATTCCAGCCCCCAGCTGCTTAGCTGTACCTGGCTAGACATAGAAATTGCGCGGAGCCCCACGCATTTTTTTAAATTATTTCATGAAATTCTGAGATTCTGACTCTGAGACTCTGACTCTGAGACTTTGACTCTGAAATTCATGAAATAATTAAAAAAAAATGCGTGGGGCTCTGCGCAATTTCTATGTCTAGCCAGGTACAGCTAAGCAGCTGGGGGCTGGAATCCGCAGCGCAGGGATGCCCAAGCTTTCTGGGCACCCCCCGCTGCAAATTGCAGCCCGCAGCCGCCCCAGAAGATGGCGCGTTCATTGAAGCGCCATCCTCTGGCGCTGAACCCCGCTCTTCCAGCGGCCCTGGTAGCGGTGGCACGCTGGGTAATAAAGAGGTTAGGGCCAGCTTTGTATTATCAGCTGGCCCTAAGCCCGAAATTTATGGCGGTCACGCCAATATTAGACATGACCACCATGAATTTCTATTAAATTGTTTTAAAAAAAACACAACACAAGGAAAATTTTTTATTAGAAATAAAAAAAAAAGCCATTAGGGACTCCATCTTTAATTAAAAAAATCCTCTTCCGTCCGACGCAGTCCAAAACGCGATGTCCTCTCTGCTACATCCCCTGTGCATAAATATAGATGTCTATGCACAGGGAATAAGCAGACTGAGAACAATCTCAGCTCTGCTACATCATCTCTGTGCACAGACATTCATGTCTGTACACAGGGAATGAGCAGACTGAGAACAATCTCAGCACTGCTACATCAGGCAGCAGGCAGGCTCTAGGACCCTGGAGCTGCACAGAGAAGACAGCTGGACTCGGCTCGCAAAGACACAGCAGTTATCTGCGAGTTTCCCTGCTATCACTGGCACAGTAGCCAGTGATTACTCGCGAGTCTAATGCAAACAATGGCAATCCTAGTTTTGTCAGCGTTTGCCAATGATTTGCATTGGACTCGTGCGAATAATCACTGGGAAACTCGCAGAGTACCGAGTCCTGCGAGTCCCTTACTACTCGCCGAGTAACGAGTCCTAGCGAGTAGATTCGCCCATCCCTAATTATGGTAACACTTACTGGCACTCTCAAAAGACTTTGTGTGGTAGTGGCACTCTTGTTCTCTATGTGGCCGGGAGGGAGCAGGAGGCGGGAGTCTGGAGTGGAACTCAGGAATAGTGGTTGTGACGTCAATGTGGCTGCTTCTGCGGGAGCGAGCAGGGCCGGCAACCAGGCGGAATCCAAGAGGCGGCACTCGTGAGGCAAGAGGTGGGATCTTGGAGCTGGAGCCAAGCTTACACCATAGTGGATTAGTGGCCGGGAGGCGTGACCTAGTAGGCAGCATTCAGGAAGCTGGACTTGGGAGTGGCAACCAAGCAAACATCATGGCACAGTAGCAGCCAGAGGTGAGAACCAGGTGACAACAGTCAGGAGGTGGGACTCTGGAGCAGATGAGCAGATTTTACCCTGTCAAGGTGGGCGAAAGCGGCAGAATAAGTTGGGAGCTACATTATGCCTATTCCAGGGATTTCAGTTCTAGGTTATGTTTCCGTGATGTTAGTGGCATAACCTAGCATGTCATGACATAACCTAGCACTGGAGGCATTGACTAAGTAGGACTTATTTTTGGAGTAGGGCTAATATTTAAAGCCTACTGAAAAAATCCCTAAAAATCAAGCTAGGGCCCATTACAACATGTCTTTATTGTAATCCATATATAACATGTGCAAGCCAATTCAGTGCATATATCTTATAGGTACAACAACACCCAGGGAGGCATCAGTTGAGGTTGATATATTTTGAACTGATATGGTTCTTATGCAAAACATAGGTTTAACTCAAACTGCATGCAACGGCGGTCGTTCAGGAAAGGTTAACAGACCCTTCCTTATAATTCTATTATTTTTATTAAATTCAATGATGGTCAATTTAAAACAATCTAAATGCCACTGATAGGAATAATGAACAACACAATGAAAAGTCAATTATAATGTCATTATTAATATTTGTTTTTAAAGCACAAATAATTCCAGGGTGTTTTGCATATGAAAGGGTTAGGCTGCCTTCACACTGCATAATTTTTAACATCTATGTGGTTCCTTGAATTTCAAGGACCGCACAGACAGGCACTGATCTGTTCAAACGGATGGAAACTGATGCCCATGGATGTTTTTTTTCACGGATCCGTCATCAGTTAGCAGAGATAAGGTTGGGAGGAGCTTATGTAAGAGTGTGCAGAGGTTTACTTCCTGAATAAAAAGAGAGGGACCATCATGAAAAAGAGCCCCTAAGTGAGATGTCGCTCTGCAGCCTAGTGGTAGGTCTTTTAAAGTGACTCCTAGACAGAAGTTCCTTCAAGTTGGGGGCTCGTCGTGAAGTGAGGAGGTGTTATTCACTTACAAGTTGGTTTTTGGTTTCATCCACTGTCAGCATACCCCAATGCCTCAAAAATATATCTCACCTCACCCCAGCTATTGTTGAAATCCATATTAACTTGCGGATGATTGCCCTCTTGTCATTGAGTGGGTACCAACCTCTGTGGATCTTCTGGCTCTTTTGTACGCTCATGAGAAGATCCGTCTCAGTACCCCCTAAGTTTGAAACAATCTGTTAAAACTTTAGATTGTCTATGGAAGTTGGCAGTTACGTCGCACATGCAAGAACTGTCCTGTTGGGACACCGCAGAACGTATGATGAGGATGAAAGCTGCTGAACTCCAAAAAGCTATTAATAGCCGTAGGCATACAGTACAGATCTGTGATGAGGTGATTTTCTTTCCTCTGAGCCTGTAGATCCAGAAAGTATACCATCTTACTGAAGCTGGAATTGGTCAGTAGAATGTTGAAGGGATTATCATTCAAATATTCCAGGAACCAATGACAATTGTGTTCTGTGCATGTCCAGGTAAAAAAGATGAAAGTAGAAAGAGGGGCACAATTTGTGAGGCACCTAGTGAAGGATATTAAACAAGAAGGGGGGCTGATGGGCCACTCACCTAACTGGGTTATGCACTTCTGCACAACCCCAGTTTCAGGCACCAGGACACTGGACGGAATTCAGGGAGCGGAGTTGTCTCCTTTCTACTGGCTGTGGCTGCTCCCTCATCACTTCCGGGTCTGGTCACATGACCGGAGGAATCCAGCTGACGTCACCACAGGTCTTGTGGAGCTTGTGGTGGTTGGCAAGCGACGCCAGGTCCTTCAGGCCATGAGTAAAGGGCCTGGAGCTTCTCCTGCCGCTGATCCCTCATCGAGAGAAGGGGAGAGTGCAGAATAGATTGTAGCGGTCTTTTAGGAGCACTGGGGCATTAGACAACAATTAGGACACTCAGATGGGTGCATTAACAAACCTTTATTGCTCTTTACTAGCTCACTACGCGTTTCGATAGAAGGTGTCTGTCATCAACAGGTGAGCCCCGTGCTCCTAAAAGACAGCTACAATCTATTCTGTATTCAGAAAAAAAAGATGTCATTAATGCACCTGTAACAATTGGTGACATGATTGCGGTACCAATGTGAGGGATAAACAACTTTGTCCTCCCACCACCTCAAAAACAGATTCACAAAGGCTGGTGCACATTTGACCACTGTCGCTACTCCAGAAATCTGCCTATAGAAACACCTGTCAAAGAGGAAGTAATTATGGCCAAGACGAATTCTAGAAGATCAACAGCAGTGAGTTGTGCATTCTGTTGGAACTGGATTGACCATCCAGATGGAAAAGGATTGCCGTCATACCATCAGAATGTCGGGTATTGGAGTACAATGACTCCATAAGCATGTGACCATCAAGGACTGAGGCGTCATAGTGATATTTTGACAAATCTGAATGAAGTGCAGAGAATCCCTGACATAAGATGGTAAGAGGACAAGAGGTTGGAGAAAAAATCTATGCAAATACTGGCTTTCTCCCTGTTGCTGTCAATACTGACAAGTGGACGGACTGGTGGTTTTGTGATATTTTTGTGGATCTTCTAGAGCATATAGAATGTTGGAATTACAGCGCGCTCACCCAGATAAACTTCTTCTCTTGCAAAGTGATGATCCCATGATAACAGGACTTATTGAGAATATTGTACAGTTTATGTAGAAAAACCTGAGTGGGATCAGATAGAATTTTCTGGTAGTAGTGGGAATTGAACAGTTACCTGTGTGCTTCCTCCAAATACATGTCATTGGCCATAGGACCACATATCCTCCCTTATATGCCTCCTTGATCAATAATGTTGAGTTGTTTCTAAGGGAATCAAGTGCTTTCCAGTGCTTTGCAGAGAGCTGCCTGTGTCAAATTGGATTGTCTACCTGGTATGGGCCTAAGACTCATTAAGTCCGCCTTGTCCTGTTCAAAGAATATTTTTATGGCAGGTACAAAGACAGAGATGGGGCCGTAGTGGACCTATTATGCAATGGGAATCTTTTCCTAACAGTAGTGACATCATGTTCATATTGCCCACACCTGTTACTTGCCAGAAGTGAGTTTGAATGAACATATGCTTGAAACAAAGGTGTTTACTCACAATTTTGGAAATGTACTAAGTTTTGTCTGGCCTATTTGTGGGATTTTGCGTAAAATTGTGTCCAATTTGCCTTCCCCCCTCTTTTTTGCGTTGTTCCAATACACACCAAGTAAATTAACTTGTATGAGAAAACAAGTGTAATTTCAATATTTTTTGAGAGAAATTATGATAACCAAAGATTTTCCACTAGATTATTAGTTTGGCATTTGTTTGTTTTGTAAGGCCATGTGCACACATTCAGTATTTGATGAGTTTTTTACCTCAGGATTTGTAGACAAAACCAGGAGTGGAGCAATCAGAGAAACGTATAATAGAAACACTGCACCACTTCTGTATTTAATTATCCACTTCTGGTTTTGGCTACAAATCCTGAGGTAAAAAACTCATCAAATACTCAGCGTGTGCACGTTGCCTAAAAGTCAAGATATGGTTTCCTAATTTTTTCCAAAAGTGTAATTTACTATAGAGCTGTAAAAAAAATGTAAAAATATATTCGACTATATAGTAAAAAACGGCTATATCCAGCTTTATTAGCTTATTACACAAAAGGAGGTAAATAGTGGAGCTGTAATGCTTTTCCAATAAATAGTCAAAGTTTATTATACCATATAGTGAGGGGCCCGATAAACGAATAGTGTGAGGGGCCCATGGGTACACAGCCTGCAAGTTGTATTGTTTATGGAGCTATTGTCATGAAGTATGTGGTGTTTTTTAAGTTGGTGGTTACTAGTCTTTTATTGAGATTAAAAGTTTGCCTTAGTCATACTAAGGCTTGGTTTCTGCAGAGTTGTTTTGCAGTTTTGTTATACAGGACCTGGGGACTGGCTGTTAGTGGCATTTCCCTGTGTTGCTGGTGTGAGTCACGAGCTGTTATCTGATTGGACAGCGGGTGAGCGTGAATTACATTTACCTCACGGTCGGAAGCTTCAGTGGAAGGTCACACAGCTGGAAGCTCTCTGCAAGAAGTCGCTATGGAAGAAGTGCTGCTCGAGCTGAGAGATAAGATTAACCAAGAAGGAGGCTTAGAGTGGCTAAGAACATGCCTGGCTACTCCATGTGCTGTTTCACAGACATTGGCAGAGATTCCTTCAGCAGACAAGACAAGTGAAGTACCTCAGACTTTATTCCAGCCGGCTACTGAGGCAATTACACACAGCAGACCCGTGTTAGATGTTATGGAACTGAGCCCTCAAGGGTCCCAGACTAAAGGAGGGAGGAGGAAGGAGGTCAACACCCACAGAAAACGCAAGGCTAGACAGAGATATTCTCCACACACTTCACCTGTCAGGAGAAATAAGGAGAAAAAGCAATGCTGCAGCCAGCCGAAATTTAAAGGAACAGCGCCTGTTTCTGCAAAGCACAGGCTTGAGGGACGGGGCCAAAGAATGATGAAGAAGAATCAGGAAACAAGAAGAGAGTTTCCAGCAAACAGAGGACAGCAGTCTAGGGATCTGGTAAGATCACTGGGCAGGCAGGGTTGGATGAGATGATTATGGAGCAACGCAGTATCAATGCTGTGTAGTGCAGTTAATGATGTTCCATTGCACTTGAATGCTGATGCTGCACGAATGGCTTGTGAGGGCTCAGCGGTGATTGCCACGGCTGTTGATTCGACAATCGCATCGCAGGTGTGGGCTAATGCACCCTCTCCCTCAGATGAGGAGTCAGAGCATTCATTCAGATCAGTATCAGTGGCTAGCCAGAGACCTACTATGGTTAATGAACATAGGGGTCGATCGCCACCATCTATCCTAGGGTTTGGGGATGATTCTGCCCCCTCTGTTGTGGATCGTGCTTCGATTCAAACATGGATTAATCAAGCGGTTTTGTTGGCATTAGCCTTGGGTAAAGATAATCAACGTTCAGGAGCTGTGAGTGGCTCTGCACCTAAACCCTCTGGGGTTGCGGATTGTTTTCTGAAGGAAGCTCTAACATGTAGTATGTCCCCTTTAGGCTTTCATCTTAACAGCGTAGTGAAAGAAAAAATTTGGCAGCATGAGTACATTGATTTATTTTCATTGCTGCCATCCAACAAATCTACTTCTAGCTTTGTACAGGAAAAGATAGAGGATAGACATGACACAGATAATGAGAATAAGCGTCCATACCGGTCGTTCCAGAATTGGCTGCAGGCTTTTTCAATCTATTCAGCAGTCCTAGGGGAAAAGGAGCCGCAGCTCTGCTCCAGCCTTTTCCAGCACCTAGATATTGTGCTGGAGGCTTATAGAAATTTTGGTGGAATTGCTTGGCTGCAATATGACGAGGCCTTCCTACAGAAATTATCTGTGCATCCGTCAGTTCATTGGGGTGCTAAGGATGTAGGTTTGTGGGTGAGCCTGATGCTCCCGCAGAGAATGACATCAGTTAAACCTTCCGGATCATCCGTGGTCAAAAAGGGCGTCTGTTTCGACTTTAATGACGCAGGGTGTAAGTGGCCTCAGACTTGCCGTTTCCGTCACGAATGTTCCTTTTGTGGCGGAGCTCACACTGCCGTCAAGTGCTTCAAAAAGCAGAACTCTGCTACAGGAGCTGGAGCAGTTAGGGATTCAGGGTCAAAAGGGCAGAACTCCGGTGAGGTTAGCCGCCCTCAACCTTATCTCGATCTGTACCCAGATTGGGAGAAAGCGCTTCTCATCAATAATGGTTTTAAATTCGGTTTTTGGGTTCCTTCATTTCAGGGCCTCGGTTGCATTCCTCATAAAAACCTAACATCCATTAACCTTCATTTTGATTCGGTAAGGGAATATATTACAAAAGAATTATCACTGGGGCGCATCTCAGGTCCATTTCATTCCCCCCGTTCAAGGATTTTCGTATTTCCCCCTTAGGGATCGTTCCTAAGAAGGAATTAGGAGCATTTAGAGTGATACATTATCTATCGTTTCCTTTTGGCTTGTCTCTAAATGATGACGTGGCAAATATCCTACCTAATGTGTCTTACACGTCTTTTGACGATGCAGTTTGTCAGCTACAACGTTTTGGAAAAGGAGCATTGTTAGCTAAAACGGACATTAAGTCTGCTTTTAGACTCCTCCCAGTTCACCCTGAAGATTTCAATTCTTTGGGCTTCCAGTTTGAGGGTTGCTTCTTTTTTGATAGGTGCCTCCCTATGGGGTTTTCTTTTTCTTGTTTTTATTTTGAAGCTTTTTCTTCCTTTTTGGAATGGGTTACTGCTTTTAGTTTTCCGCACGGCCATGTTTTGCACTATTTAGACGACTTCCTTTTCATTGGCCCCCATGATAATGACGTTTGTTTTTCCTTGATCTCTGGTTTTTGTCAATTGATGGAATCTTTTGGGATTCCTCTAGCAGCCGACAAGACAGTCATGCCATGCAGATCTTTGGATTTTCTGGGCATTAGTATTGATTCAGCAAACATGATTTTGCGCCTCCCAGTGGAAAAGCAAAATAGTATCAGGGTTAAGATTTCTGAGATTTTAAGGAAGGATAAGGTGACACTGAAAGTGTTGCAATCCTTACTCGGGAGCTTAAATTTTGCTTTAAGAATTTTACCCATGGGAAGGGCATTTTGCAGGAGATTATATGACGCAACCAAGGGAATTCATTCCCCTAATGATCATATTAGAGTGTCTAAAGCAATGAAAGAGGATCTTTTGGTCTGGTCTAAATTTTTGGACCAATTCAATGGAAAATGTTACATCCAGGATGTCTTTGATTCCTCTCAGTCATTGTTTTTCTTTTTTGACAAGACGGATGGTTTTTAATTCCGGATTTCTTTTAGTCGAAATTTATTTGTGCAAGAATGGCCTTCTTGGTAGAACAGTTCCACCCCTGGTTTCAGCCTATCGGCTTGTAAGATTTTTTCTGTTTTAGCCGGGTTGACAGTTTGGGTCAACCGTTTTCGGAACCGGCGTATTATGTTACAGTCGACAGATGCCGGTGCGGTTATGGCGTTAAACTGCCTATCATCAAAGAATGGGCTTGTTACTTCTTTGTTACGACAAATTGTTTTAATTTGCCTTTCTCATAACATTTGGCTGAAGGGGGAATTATGTCCATTATTGGATACTAATACTGATCTATTTCTTTCTCCCCAGAATTCAGAGGGAATACCAGTAGCAGATCCGGGAATGTGCAAGACAATCCCTTCATCCCTTTTCACCTTTGGGAATTTTTATGACAGACATAGCTGATCTGATTAAGAACGCACTAGCCAGTTCTACTTGGGATGCATATGCGGCTGCTTGGGAGAAGTGGTGTCTTCACTGCTTCGCTCTGGGTGTAGATCACCGTAAAGCGGAGATGAATAGCATTTTAGAATTCATCAATGGATTTATCTCCAAGAAATTTAGTTTTGCCAATGTTCATAGAATTCTTTCAGGCATCTCTTTTGTTTTGAAATTATTCGGTAACCCTTCAATTTTTAGTTTTTTCCCTGTTCAGCAAGCATTAAAAGGATTGAAGAAACAACATTTCCGCCCAGATGCTAGGAGAGCTATATCCGCAGAGCTCTTGACAAAAATTTTGAACGTTTTGCCATCCATTTGTTTTAATGACTTTGAGGTTACCTTGATCAGAGCCTGTTTCAGCCTTACTTTTTTCGGAGCATTTAGAGTAAGCGAAATTGTCAGCAAAAACAAGGCTTTTCCATCCGGCCTAGCATTTTCCGACCTTACACTCAATATCGACTCTTGTGATGTCTTCCTTAGAAGGTCAAAAACCGATCAATTGGGAAAGGGTGTATCTATCCATCTCAACTCAATTAATGATAGTAGCATTTGTCCTATCCTTAACCTACGGGCCTGGGTGAATACCAGACCACCAGGTGGTTTTAGCCTTTTCCTACATATGGATAGGTCGCCTTTGACCATATTTCAATTTAATTCAGTTTTAAAAAAATGCCTTTATTCTCTAGGCTTAGCGGATGCTAGAATTTCCGCGCATTCATTCAGGGTTGGTGCGGCTACCTTGGTGTCTTCCGCTGGTTTGTCTGACGAAAGAATCAAAAAGATTGGGAGATGGTCATCAAGTAGAATGAAGATTTATATTAGACCCAATGCTGTATTCTAACTTTCAGTCTATGTTCTTCCAGGTCAGAAATCTGTCTGGATTATAGGCGATTCCCTCATCTTTTGGGCGAAGAAAAGAGCAGAAAGGAGAAGCTATTCTTGCAACCTTACATTTAGCTATGAGCAGTTATTCATTACCTGGTTTGGGAGAAGAGGGATGTCTTGGGATGATGTTATACCAATGTTTTTCCAATTATGTGCTAATTTGTGCACTCCTGACTTAGTTATTATACATGTAACTGGTAACAATATTGGGAAAGATAAGACTTTAGATTTGATCTGGAGAATGAAACAGGACTTCCGGGTATTAAGGGATAATTTTACTGATATGGATGTTGTATTTTCAGAAATCGTCCCTCGCCTAGTTTGGCGTGACCCTAGAGTAAAATATTTAGACAATATGAGGAAACGTATTAACCTTCCTAGCGTTATTCCCGAGCCTGACTCGGGTTAACATTCACTACCAGAAGCGTTAACCCCGAGTCAGGCTCGGGCTTACCCGCGTTCGCGGCAGATGCAGTGAGAAAACCGCATCTGCCGCACTTGCCGCACTTGCCGCACTTGCGCCACACTTGCGCCGCACTTGCGGCGCGGTTGCGGCGCGGTTGCGGTAATCTGCATAGGAACCAACCACCTCTGATGACCCTCATACATTGTTCATATGTGCCCCTGCAGCCTAGTAAACCATTAGCAGCACTGTTATAGTGTGCAAAGTGGCTGCAGTAGAAGTGAGATAATGATGTTAGACACTTACATGCCTGCGTACTTGAGGCCGTCTCCCTGTGTGTGCTGGGACTTGTGGCTGTGCTCATCATGTCTGCTCTCCCCCTCCCTTATGCACGCCCCCTCTCAGCCTGCTATAGTGATGTGAGGCTGATTGCGTCATAAAGGGGCGGGGCTAAATCACGGCATCCCGGTAGCCCCGCCCCTTTATGACGCAATCAGCCTCACATCACTATAGCAGGCTGAGAGGGGGCGTGCATAAGGGAGGGGGAGAGCAGACATGATGAGCACAGCCCACAAGTGCCAGCACACACAGGGAGACGGCCTCAAGTACGCAGGCATGTAAGTGTATAAAATCATTATCTCACTTCTACTGCAGCCACTTTGCACACAACAACAGTGCTGCTAATGGTTTACTAGGCTGCAGGGGCACATATGAACAATGTATGAGGGTCATCAGAGGTGGTTGGTTCCTATGCAGATTACCGCAACCGCGCCGCAACCGCGCCGCAAGTGCGGCGCAAGTGCGGCAGCTATGCGGCAAGTGCGGCAGATGCGGTTTTTTAACCGCATCTACCGCGAACGCGGGTAGCCCGCTTTTAGCAACAAATTCTAGAACTAAACAGACCGCCAGGGAGGCTACTAAAGCCATGGAAAAATTCTTACCTTCCATATATGGGAGTTCTTTTCGTCACAGGGAGCTAGAAGGTTTTTTACCTGGTTTTTATCAAAGTGATGGCATCCATTTAAGTGAAGTGGGGGCTGATTTGTTGAATTTGAACTTGCAGGGAGTGGTTGAAAATTGGTTGTTTGGTTTGAGGGGGAGCTTAACGTGTCTCGGTTAAGCCCGCTTGGGGAATTTATTAGCCCAAAAGTAAGCGGGCTCAGCAATTTTTTCGTTGGAATTTTTATTTATAAGTTTTACGATGGAGCTTTTCCCATCTTTTTGTTTTATTAAGTTTTATGTTATAATTTTGTAAACCTTTAGTAAATGCCTTACGGCCAATTTCAACCACAGATAAGGTGTATGGTATTCATTTATATTTACTCTTTATGATAGTATAAGTCGGGTTTGTGTCCCCATGAGGGGCCCGATAATCGAATAGTTTGAGGGGCCCATGGGTACACAGCCTGCAAGTGGTATTGTTTATGGAGCTATTGTCATGAAGTATGTGGTGTTTTTTAAGTTGGTGGTTACTAGTCTTTTATTGAGATTAAAAGTTTGCCTTAGTCATACTAAGGCTTGGTTTCTGCAGAGTTGTTTTGCAGTTTTGTTATACAGGACCTGGGGACTGGCTGTTAGTGGCATTTCCCTGTGTTGCTGGTGTGAGTCACGAGCTGTTATCTGATTGGACAGCGGGTGAGCGCGAATTTAATTTACCTCACGGTCGGAAGCTTCAGTGGAAGGTCACACAGCTGGAAGCTCTCTGCAAGAAGTCGCCCACCCACCCACCCATGGATTTCAACATGCTGAAGTTCTGGATTCAAGATCATCTTCTTGTCGTAAGGCTTTCTGAAGGGGAATTTTATTAGCCCAAAAGTAAGCGGGCTCAGCAATTTTTTCGTTGGAATTTTTATTTATAAGTTTTACGATGGAGCTTTTCCCATCTTTTTGTTTTATTAAGTTTTATGTTATAATTTTGTAAACCTTTAGTAAATGCCTTATGGCCAATTTCAACCACAGGTAAGGTGTATGGTATTCATTTATATTTACTCTTTATGATAGTATAAGTCGGGTTTGTGTCCCCATGAGATATTATTGTGAGACATGAAAAAAGGGGTGTGGAGGGCACAGCAATCATTTTCATTAATAACCTGAGGATCAACTTGTAAACCAATATCAATATCGCAAGGGGGAAAAAGGAAAGAGGGGTTTCCATTTAGTGATACAACCCAAACCAATATGTGTTTTTCAAAAAGTGACAATTCTTTATTTGGAAAATACAGGACGACATGAAAAAGAATAGGTCAAACAGATAAAACCAATTAAAAAGGCGTAGATAGCCCGTACAAACAGGTCAAGGAATAGTAAACCTTTGACCAACCCACACAGAGAGCTCCTTTAAGGGAACCTTGAACATATATTGCTTATCAGATTAGTATAATACATTACATTAATCTCAAACAGGTACCTTAACCAGCATTAATGGAGAACTTTTAGTTGGTATCAATACCTTCCTGATTTTATGTTGACAAACCAAAATAATGTATATATATATCCAAATACAATTTAAATGGAACCTTTGAGTGCAGATATTTCCTGCATGGGAGGCAGATGAACAATTCCGCAAGGATTGGGAATCTGGTTTTGGGGATTGTGCCAACATTCTCCTGGACCTACTAATTTCACACGATCAGAAATTGTTAACTACACTAAGGGATTCCATATAAACTAAGGAAACACAATTGAATACTTGTGACTCCAACTTTGTTAAACAATTCCAGAGTAAACTAATACGGGATAGGAAGGATTTTAATTAGGGAAGGCCTATAGGTGGGGCCATAAGGGGAATCCTAGACCCAAACCTTATAAGCCAAAAAACCCCAAAACACTCCCCCAGGGAACCCGAATGATAATCGAGTGAGGCCCCCATTGAATCTAGATCCCCCTGGACCAGTTTCTTCAGAGGAAGAGGAGTATTTTATATCCTCAGACCCAAGCGATCAAGAAAGTGAACCAGGAGGGTAAGATGGAGATGGCCCAACATTAAGACCATGTGTTGGCAGATTGGAACTACCTATACCAGTTGCACAGAAGACCCTTGAAGACCAAGGTCAGATCTGAGGAAAGGGGCTGGTAATAGGTACCATTAAAAGTTGGCGTTTGGCTTCTCTGGTGTATATCTCAACAGGCCATAGGACAATATTACTGCCCTTATCTGCTTCCTTAATAATGATATCCTGTTGACTTCTTAGATTTTAGAGGGACCTTTTACCCTCTATGGAAAGATTATTAAAATAATGTTTGACACATTATTTCAAACCATGCTGACAAATATAATAGTTTAGTAGGGTGTGAACCTGAGCATGGCAAATCTGTTCATATGAATACATTAGGTAATTGATGCTTAAAGCGTAACTGACGTTTAAATTTTATTTAATAATAATTTAGAGCATGTGATTCTAATAAACTTTCAAATATACTTTGTTAATAATATCTGGTTGAAAACCTTTCATAAATGTCCACAAGGAGTCCCCACTATACTGTGTGTGAAGCAGACATATGTTCATTCTCACTCAGATACATCTTCACACTGAATATGGGCATATAACCATATAAGGATGGGGGTGTGGCCTACAAAGTGAACCTGCAGCTGGTGAGGAAACAATGTATCAAATTACTTCAGTGTACAGCACAATTGCTATGCAATGTTAGGATCAGTGAAAACTCCTCTTTCCATGGCATAAGCTTCTGATCTGTTATCTGGCTCCATATAACTCAGTCAGGATATCTGTTAACCCCTTTTCTGATGTCACACTGCTCTCAGAAGCTGGGGAAATACACACACAGTGCTGGCAGACACTAAGTGACGCTGAACACGCCAAAAGAGCAATAAAATGCAGCTTTTAAAAGAACACAGAATAATGTGAGAAAATAAGTCACATGGCACAATAAAGCATTGTCTTAGCTGATATGTGACCTGTCATTAATAACCAGTGCAATATTGTTTTTTTTTTCAATGAAATTTCATTTACACTTTAATCTTTTTCCAGTATATGGATTTAGTATGAGTTTACAAAGTTTTTAAAGGAATCTGTCATCAGGCTGCTATGTAATCTGAAAGAACCAAGGTGTAGTGGAAAAAACCCTTATTTCAGCGGTGTCACTTAATATGCTATGTTTTGCTCTTTCAATACAATCAGTGTTTTGTCAGCAGATCATTATCTCTACAGGACAAGCTGTCTCGTGCCTCGTTGTCCGGCTCAGATCTCATCTTTCTTTTAATATACATTGCCCACAGAAAGCTGCTAATCAGTGGTGTCAGGGTTACATAGCTGAACATCTGAGCACTGCTACATCTACAATAGACATAACTGTGACTATCATAACTGCTGCACCCAGTATAGTAAGTGATTCATTGCTCAAATTAGAGTTTCTGTACCTTCCTCATCCTAAAGTCAGATCACATAGCATAAACCTGCTGACAGATTCACTTCTACAACAGCTTCATTGTAGGTGACTGCTGATAAAATTGCTTGCAGTTATAATGCGCAAAGTACATAATGTACTTTATCTATAGTTTAATATACATTTCCTACATTGCAATGTTTTATCATATACAATTGTAACTACTCGACCTTTAATAACGATTTCAGTGATGCTGTGTTTCCTTTTAGTTGGAAATAGCTATTCTTCTGCTTACAGATAAGACAGAAGTGGGTAAAATTTCAAGAAACAATCGTGCCATAATTGAATCCACAGTAAGGGCACCTTCCGGTGAAGTAGTGCTGCTTTGTATCATGTAATGGTTATATACATCTTTGAAGGATTAGGACACTCCTGGAAAGGACAATGGTTTCAAGCAAATTGATTTATTAATTCTTCCATAATTTCTCCCAGTGGCGTGACCTCCATGAGTACAGCACCTGCTTTTCCTAGTCTGAGCCTGATTGCTTATTCTTCTCTTATAAAAATGGCCATTTTTTCCTGTTTCCATGACATTTCTCTGGTAATGCAACCGGTGCCCCAAGGTCTGTAGCGGAGCTTATTTATAATCTTGCTTGCAGATATTTAACCCTAGATTTCAGCTGCTCCCAGACTGATTGCTTTTCCTGCCTATGTTTCTGCTGCTGCGGTTTTCAGATAATACATTATTTGTGTGAAATCAATATTTCTAAGGAAAGCTATGCAACATGAAACGTACATCCTCGACTCAGGATCCTTCCTAATTTGAAATTCTCTTTTAGACTGTAACATACTTACAATTTTATTATTTTCATATATATATTGATTTTTAATATGTTTTGTAAAAATAATTTAGCTTTAGTATTTGTACTTTTCCCGCAGGGCTTTATTGTTTTAGCCATAAAATACTGTCAATAACGGCAAAGTAACAGCTTGTGAATTCAATGTGTTTATCATTGAGATGAGTCGATAGTTTTATCATCTTTATTTAATATAAGATTTTATTCTCCCTGGATTTTTTTCTTTAAATGCATGAAATTGACTTCAAAGAGTAGTTTCCTTTTTCTTATGTATAAATTATGAGTGCTTTACTCACATTTCTATCGCTTGTACACACACTGCTTGAGTTCGGTTCTGGAATGCAGCTTGTTTGGAATGCAGTAGTTATGTTTCAGTTTTTTGGTCAAATTCTATCAGTAGATAAAAAAAAAATGTGGTAAGGCCGATTTCACATTTGCATTTGGAGCGCAGTGTAACCGAATGCAGCCAAATGCATGTGCACTGCTTTCCTATGTTTAACATGGGAACACATAGTAGCTGCGTTTGGCTGCGTTCAGTTGCGGTTGTGTTTGGAGCCTGTTGCATTTTTTGTGCGTTCACGGGTGCTTGTTTTATCAGCAAGCGCACAAAAAATGCATGGAAGTGAATGGATCCGCAGTGTCCTCCGCATGACAGCACAGGAGAATGCTGCGGATCTCATTGAAATCACTCCCGGTGGCCGCCGCTGATCTCCCGGGCATGGCCGCTGCTAATCTCCCGACGGTGTTGGTGCAGGAGATTGGAAGAAACAGCTGATCTGACAGAAGAGGTGATGTCGGCGCGGGAGATTTAAACAGCTGTCAGATCAGCTGTTTCTTCAAATCTCCCGCGCCGACAGTGTCAGGAGATCAGCTATGACCGGGAGGAGGAGATCTCTGCTGCTGATCTCCACCTCCAGGCTGCCGAGATCTCTGATTGGCTGGCTGGGCACTATACCAATGTGAATGCATGCGGAGATTCTCCGCTGCGTTCACATCAGTATGGCAGCGTTTGCCCTGCGTTTGCATCTGCATGCCCTCCGCATGCAGACACAAACGCAAATGTAAACCCAGGCTAATATTAAAAAAGGATTTTTTGTTTTGTTTGATCAGTTTCTGACTTTTGCTTAAAAAACTGCCTTAAAATGTACAGTGGAGTTTTTTTGTGTTAAAAAAAGCAAACAACAAGATGTTTAAGAGATACGTGGTTAGCCAAAAGATGGAAAAATCCTTAAGGTGCAAAATGTTATAGAATAAAGAAAAAAATGTATTCTTCTGCCGCTACTGGTCTGGTCATCATTTGGTATTTATTCCTTGTCCAGCGACAGGTGACTAAGGGTACCATCACACTTGGCATCGGCATCCCGACAACGATACGGCCTGGTAGGGAACGCTGGTGAGATGTCAAACACTCAGATCTCACCAGTGACGCAGCAACGATCCGAAATGATGCGGAGGTCGTTGGGACCCTGTTTCTCAGACCTGTAGTATTGAGCTTGTTGGTCGTTGTCCCTGTCAAACACAGAGATGCATGCTGCCCAGCGGGACCCCAACGATCAAAAAATGGTCCAGGCGACTGACACGACCAGCGATATCACAGCAGGGGCCTGGTCGCTGCTAAGTGTCACACATAGCAAGATCTCTGGCAAGGTCGCTGTTGCGTCACCAAACTTGTGACTCAGTAGCGATCTCGCTAGCAATCTCGCTTCGTGTGACGGGGGCTTTATGCAACTACTGACTTAAGCAAATACATAAAATACCAACTGCCACTCCTAAAGAAGCCAACATCTTTGTCGTTATGCATGGGGCTCATGCCTCCTTTCTATCCCTATATACCCCTTGATGTACAAGATAGGTTGTCACACCCCTATTTTGATATCTGGTACTTGAACCTATTATTTTTCATATGTGTATTTATTACTTAATTAAGGCCATTTACTATTTATTTATTGATATATATTTGTTTTGCGCCATTTTCTAGCTATTTACTTTAATACTCATGTATGTGTTGTAGCTGTTTTAATCTGACTCAAAGATAGACTACATATTACCAGTGAGCCTTAGGCTGGTTTCACACTGGCGATCTTTGCCATCAGTGTGAATCCATCACAAAGTGGATTCAGCCGCATCAGTTTTCGGCCCCATTGACTTTCAATGGGGCCAGATGAACATGCAGGCGTGTACGTTTTGCCACGGATCTGTGTGGATCCAAATGTTCACAGCTTTTTCACAAAGACCAAATCTGCATGTTGCTGCCAAATGGCCTCTGTGGTAAAAAGCATCATGCCCTGGATCGAGATGGATCCGTGGCACCAAGGGTACAATTACAGTTGCGGTCTATGAGTTAGGGATAACTCTGGGCTCCAGATCACGGTGAATCCAGATTCCCGGTCTGTGCTCAATGTTCTGCGCATGTGCAGAATGCATTTCTAAATGACACGCCACCTAGGTGCGTGAGCATCCAGTTTTTCAATGTGGGGGAATCTGGGGGCATGCAGACTTTTCCTGCGTGCTCCCAGATTAAAAAATATGCTAGTGTGAACTTGAACTAGCCTTAATTATGGATATAGACCCTCTTATTCACAAGCACTCAGAGAATAGAATGCAAACCAGTCATGAGCATATGCAGTTCTTTTTTTTGCCCTGTAAGCAGTTATCTTATGCAATTTATAGACAAAGTTCACATTGAAAGTTTCACCAGCTGCCCTCTTCTCAGGAGTCTAAAAGGATAACTTTTATCTCTCATCCCTTTCCCAGTGTACCACCCATTAGGCCCCCTTCACATATCTGTCTATCCAGTACAGTACGTGTGGTGTCCACTTCCACATGTACTGGAGACAAGTTTGAATGCACACTAATTAAAATCAATGGACATGCTGCTTAAAGGGAACCTGTCAGGTGGTTTATGCCCAGGGTCGGCTCCAGGTTTTTGAGGGCCCCGGGCGAAAGAGTCTTAGTGGGCCCCCTTTAACATATGTTGCCCTATGTGTAAATATATCATATCGTAAATGTTGTACACTGTAATTTATATATATATATATATATATATATATATATATTATAACCCCCTCCATTCACTCTCTCTCTCTCTCCCCTCCCTCCGTTCACTCTCTCTCTCCCCCTCCGTTCACTCTCTCTCTCTCCCCCTCCGTTCACACTCTCTCTCTCTCTCTCCCCCTCCGTTCACTCTCTCTCTCTCCCCCTCCGTTCACTCTCTCTCTCCCCCTCCGTTCACTCTCTCTCCCCCTCCGTTCACTCTCGCTCTCTCTCTCTCCCCCTCCGTTCACTTTCTCTCTCCCCCTCCGTTCACTCTCTCTCTCTCTCCCCCTCCGTTCACTCTCTCTCTCTCTCCCCCTCCGTTCACTCTCTCTCTCCCCCTCCGTTCACTCTCTCTCTCCCCCTCCGTTCACTCACTCTCTCTCTCCCCCTCCGTTCACTCTCTCTCTCTCTCCCCCTCCGTTCACTCTCTCTCTCTCTCTCCCCACCTCTGCGCTGTGTCTTTGCCCTGCACCTGGCTGTCTCCCCCTGTGCCTGTCTACCCACATTTCTCCTGACAGGGAGCCCCTGGGCATGGTGTTATTTGCCCCTGGCAGGGGGGGCCCCTCTGTAATCTGCCCCTGGCAGGGGGGGGCCCTCTGTAATCTGCCCCTGGCAGGCTGGGGGCTCCTCTGTAACCTGCCCCTGGCAGGCTGGGGGCCCCTCTGTAACCTGCCCCTGGCAGGCTGGGGGCCCCTCTGTAACCTGCCCCTGGCAGGCTGGGGGTCCCTCTGTAACCTGCCCCTGGCAGGCTGGGGGCCCCTCTATAACCTGCCCCTGGCAGGCTGGGGGCCCCTCTGTAACCTGCCCCTGGCAGGCTGGGAGCCCCTCTGTAACCTGCCCCTGGCAGGCTGGGGGCCCCTGAGTGCTGGTTCTCACCCCACCCCCTCTCCTCTTAACCTGAGAGTCAGCTAGCAGACTCTGATTGTAGTGAGCAGCAGGCAGCAGCAGATCACTTTCTCCTGCAGCATCGAGGTGCAGGAAGTAGATATCTGCCGCTGCTGCTGCTCAGGTTAGGAGGGAGAGAGGGTGTGGGGGAGGGGAGAGGGGCAGCGCTCAGGGGCCCCTGCTAGGTGAGAAGTCCACAGGGGGCTCGGGTGCTGATGACTGGCCCTGGCTTCCCCCTGGGCACCAGCCATGCTCACCTGCAGTCTGGCGTCTTCCTCCTCTTATGCATTCCACACTGTGGTCTGCACTCTGCAAAGTAAGAGAAAATGAAGAGGCGGATCGGGGGTGCCTCTTACATGCGTTTCACATTGTGGAACGCAAAGACAGCAGGAGTGACGCCCGGATGCGGGGGCAGAGCGGGGGCTGGCGGCCGGCTTCTGAAATTAATGAAAGCACCGCACCGCCACGCCGGTAGGAGTTAAAATAATACCGGCGGCGCGATGCGGGCGGCCAGGCGGCGGTGGGCCCCTCAGTCCTCCTGGGCCCCGGCACTTGCCCGGGTACACCGGGTGCTGACGCCGGCCATGTTTATGCCTCCCCAGCTATCACTGTCTGCACTCTCTGCTTCATAATACTATTCTAATCCTCCCTGTCTGAGCTCATAGTGTAATGTGAAAGGTGAAAAAAAAGCATTTATACACTTACATTTCCTTATGTAATGAAGCAGTCAGTTCTCAGCTTGGAGGACGGGGACTGTTTGGCAGGTTAATAGTTAACATTTCAGCCTTGTGCTAGAACATGTTGGGAGACCTGATGTGATGTCACAACCATGTGACTACAATAGGCGGAGCTAAGTTCTCATAGAACATAATACGTTTGCTGGCTTAGCTCCGCCCACTATGGTCACATGATCGTTACATCACACAGGTCCTTTAGCTATCCAAGTTAAAAGTTAGTTAACTATTATCCTGCCAGTCAGTCGCCCTCCTCCAAGGTGTGGACTGAAATGTAAGTGTATAAATGCTATATTTCACTTTTCACATTACACCATGAGCTCAGACAGGGATGATTAGAATAGTATTATAAAGCTGCAGCTACAGACAGTGATAGCTGGGGGGTATAAACACCTGACAGGTTCCCTTTAATGTCTTCCTTCCCTTTGAATTTGTTATGTCACGCATAATGAGGCTTGTCCTGCTCCTGGATTTTAGTAATAGCCAAACCCTTAAAAACATTTCCTCTCAGTCTAAAATCAGGAAGTGTGCCAATTCCTACAAAGTGACATGTACTGTGTTTTCTGGCTTTTCATGCCTGAATGCCGATCCCCCCCTTCTACTCAGGATCTATGCTTGCTAATTCACACCTTCTTTCACTCTAACTGGCACTTTGTCACTCTATATTCACACGTCTTCCCAGCATGAGGAAAGTGTGAGGGTGGCTCAGGGTGGTAGTCGCAGACAAGGGGCTCCCTTCTATAGTCCATGCCCTGTCCATCCCTACAGAGCAAGAGGGTTTTGGTTGCGGTGATCCTGGTGGTGTTGTCTTTATGGGTGCAAGCTGTTCCTTGATTTAGGCCTTCTTGCAGGCCAAGATTCATCTGCTGGGGAGTTATTTTTAAACATTCTTTTACTGAACATTCTGTACAGTACTGCGAACACTCCCATACTGCATACACAACATTTAAACAAGGCTTTGGCAACACATTGGCTCTAAGGCACACTTTTCCCTTGAACTGCTCCATAACTCCTGTTACCACTGCTGTTGGTAGTCCAACCTACTCCTTTCTGCTTAGCAATGCACTTCCGCACATCAGAGTTATTTAGTTCCCTTCTCAACTTAGGGCCACGTCTCTGCCAAAGGGACATGGTGACACAATGCCCATTACTGCATTGACCTTTTCACCCAGGTATGTGCCATGTCTCCTCTAGAGGACATGTACCACTGGAGACAGCATACTGAAGAAGAACCTATGTTGAGTCTGGAGCTCATAACAGAGGGACGGAGGTAGTTCTCTGTACTCCCAATATTGAGGTCCTAAGCTGGAAGCTCTATTCCTTCTGTCCACCGATGTTAGGGTAACAGTTGCCACAGACGCCTACTTATTTCATGCTAAGATATCTACATGGCTTTCACATGACTACTACTGTACACACTAAACTGCTAACTCCAACTAAACTAAAATGGAATCTTCTCTATAAGCCTAGAGGCTTGCTCCACACTTAGTGAGCTGATGCCACTCCTTAATTACTGCTTGTCCTACAGCCAGTAACTGAACAAGCTGTCTATATATTTTCACTATGCTATCTACATTGCTCCTAACTTAAGTACTACATCACATCTCATTTTATACTCTATGCATAAACACTTTATGTACACTATTTCATCACATCAACACATTACATTATACAGTGGAACCTTGGATTACGAGCATAATTTGTTCAGGAATGTGCTTGTAATCAAAATCACTTGTATATCAAAGCTAATTTTCCCATAAGAAATAATTGAAATGCAGATGATTCGTTCCATAACCCAAAAATTATTATTATTTATTTATAGAGCACTATTGATTCCATGGTGCTGTACATGAGAAAGGGTTACATACAAACAAGTTAACAATACAACAAACAAGCTAACAGTGGCAGACTGATAGAGAGGGGAGAGAAGACCCTGTCCTTGCAGGCTTGCATTCTACAGGGCAATGGAGAGACAGTAGGTTGAGTCTGCTCTGGTGGTGGTGGAGCGCCGGGTCCAATGGTGGTGGAACGCCAGGTCCAGTGGTGGTGGAACACCGGGTCCAGTGGAGGTGAGATAGTTCCGTGGTCATTGCAGGCTGTAGGCTGGTGTGAAGCGATGGGTTTTCAGGTTCCGCTTGAAGGTTCCGAGTGTAGGGGACAGTTGGAAGTTTTGGGGTGCAGCATTCCAGAGAAAGGGGGATGCTCAGGCGAAGACTTGCAGCCAGTTAGATGAGGAATGTACAAGTGTGGGGGAAAGGAGGAGGTCTTAGGAGGATCGAAGATTACGAGTTGGATGATATCGAGAGATTAGGTCAGAGATATACAGTATGGGGGGGGACAGATTGTGAATGGTTTTGTAAGTCAATGTTAGTAGCTTGAATTGGATAAACTAGTGAATTGGGAGCCAGTGGAGGGATTTGCAGAGGGGAGAAGTGGAGAAATAGTGAGGAGAGAGGTGGATTAGTCAGGCAGCAGAGTTAAGGACAGATTGGAGAGGTGCAAGAGTGTTGGCAGGGAGGCCACATAGGAGGAGGTTGCATAAGTCCAGACGGGAGATGATGTCATGCTCTAGTAGTTTAGTAGATTGAGGGTTGAGGAAGGAACGGAGTCTGGAAATATTTTTGAGTTCGAGGCGGCAGAAGGTGGCAAGGGCTTGGATGTGCGGATTGAAGGACAGGGCAGAGTCAAGGGTTACTCTGAGGCAGCAGAATTCAGGTACAGGGCAACGTGTGATGTCATGTATTGTGATACATAGATATGGTAAAGAAGGTGTGTGAGATGGAGGAAAGATGATGAGTTCGGTTTTGTCTACATTGAGTTTTTGGAAGCGAGAGAAGAAGGAGAATACGGCTGATATACGCTCCGGGATTCTGGACTGAAGTAAGGTGATTTCTGGGCCAGAGAGATAGATCTGAGTGTCATCAGCATACAGGTGATACTGGAAGCCATGTGACTTTGTGAGTTGTCCCAGACCAAGGGTATAGATGGAAAAAAGGAGTAGCCCCAGGACAGAGCCTTGAGGGACCCCAACAGATAGGGGATGGGGGAGGAGGTCATGTGGGAGTGGGAAAGGCTAAATGTGCAGTTGGAAAGGTAGGAGGAGGTCCAGAAGAAGGCAGGACAGTGATACCAATGGAAGAGAGGATCTGTAATAGGAGACAGTGGTCGACTGTGTTGAATGCAGAAGACAGGTCTAGAAGGAGGAGGATGTAGAACTGTCTGTTAGCTTTGGCCATGAGTAAGTTGTTAGTAATTTTGGTCAGGGCGGTTTCAGTGGAGTGGTGGCGACGGACGCTGGATTGAAGGCTGTCAAAGAGAGATGAGAGGTGGGATGAGTGTATAGTGTGGACATGCTTTTCGAGAAGTTTGGAGGCGAACGGGAGCAGGGATATGGGCAGGTTGCTGGATGTAGAGGTGTGGTCGAGGGATTTTTAAGATAGGTATAATTGTTGCGTGTTTAAAAGCGGAAGGAAAGGTACCAGAAGTTAGTGATAGGTTGAAGAGGTGGGTTAGGGCTGGGATAAGTGGGGTGGTGAGGTTGGGGAGGAAGTGGGATGTGGTCCAATGCATAAGTGGTGAGGTGCGATCTGGAGAGGAGGTGTGCAAGTTCTCCTTTATTGATGGAGGGGAGGAGGGTTAGTTGGGGAGGCGAGTGGTATGGTATACATGGGGGTTGTGGTGGTTGGGCAGCAAAGACTTACAGCAATAGATATCTGCCGCGACACTACTATATATATGAAAAAATTCAAATTAATGAGTGGCACTGAAAAGAGAGGATCAAACTGCAATGTGCAAATGTGTAATGCAGTAAACTGCCCTGTGCTTAAGTTGAAAACAGAGGTCTTAGTCTCATCAGCGGCCACTGAGGATCAAGCCTGGCACCCACTTCAAGGGGCCTCCTACTGCCAGGTCCTGACACTATGCCCTAGTGATATGGTGAACTGGTGGAATCTGTATGGGCTTATATGTCTAAAGATGTAATTAAAAACAGGTGTGTGCTAGGACCTCACACTGGAGTCCATGAGTGGTTACCAGACTATGAAAAGAGGAAAGGGGAAAATTATATAATGGGAGCTCAGTCAAAAAAGACAATATGTAAAATATATAAGACTGGCATCAACCGTATGCGTAGGTGCTGGCAGAAAATAATTATACTTACAGCAATAGATATCTGCCGCGACACTACTATATATATGAAAAAATTCAAATTAATGAGTGGCACTGAAAAGAGACGATCAAACTGCAATGTGCAAATGTGTAATGCAGTAAACTGCCCTGTGCTTAAGTTGAAAACAGAGGTCTTAGTCTCATCAGCGGCCACTGAGGATCAAGCCTGGCACCCACTTCAAGGGGCCTCCTACTGCCAGGTCCTGACACTATGCCCTAGTGATATGGTGAACTGGTGGAATCTGTGTGGGCTTATATGTCTAAAGATGTAATTAAAAACAGGTGTGTGCTAGGACCTCACACTGGAGTCCATACGGTTGATGCCAGTCTTATATATTTTACATATTGTCTTTTTTGACTGAGCTCCCATTATATAATTTTCCCCTTTCCTCTTTTCATAGTCTGGTAACCACTCATGGACTCCAGTGTGAGGTCCTAGCACACACCTGTTTTTAATTACATCTTTAGACATATAAGCCCACACAGATTCCACCAGTTCACCATATCACTAGGGCATAGTGTCAGGACCTGGCAGTAGGAGGCCCCTTGAAGTGGGTGCCAGGCTTGATCCTCAGTGGCCGCTGATGAGACTAAGACCTCTGTTTTCAACTTAAGCACAGGGCAGTTTACTGCATTACACATTTGCACATTGCAGTTTGATCTTCTCTTTTCAGTGCCACTCATTAATTTGAATTTTTTCATATATATAGTAGTGTCGCGGCAGATATCTATTGCTGTAAGTATAATTATTTTCTGCCAGCACCTACGCATACGGTTGATTCCAGTCTTATATATTTTACATATTGTCTTTTTTGACTGAGCTCCCATTATATAATTTTCCCCTTTCCTCTTTTCTTAGTCTGGTAACCACTCATGGACTCCAGTGTGAGGTCCTAGCACACACCTGTTTTTAATTACATCTTTAGACATATAAGCCCACACAGATTCCACCAGTTCACCATATCACTAGGGCATAGTGTCAGGACCTGGCAGTAGGAGGCCCTTGAAGTGGGTGCCAGGCTTGATCCTCAGTGGCCGCAGATGAGACTAAGACCTCTGTTTTCAACTTAAGCACAGGGCAGTTTACTGCATTACATATTTGCACATTGCAGTTTGATCTTCTCATTTCAGTGCCACTCATTAATTTGAATTTTTTCATATATATAGTAGTGTCGCGGCAGATATCTATTGCTGTAAGTATAATTATTTTCTGCCAGCACCTACGCATACGGTTGATGCTAGTCTTATATATTTTACATACGGGCAGCAAAGACTTGTCTGATCTGATCAATCTTGCTGGGGAAGTGTGTTGCAAAGTCTTCTGCAGAGATACGAGAAGTAAGGGGGCAGTGGGGATGGAGGAGGGTGTTAAATGTGTTGAATAGCTGCCTGGACATGTGGGACAAAGAGGATATGAGGGTAATGAAGTAATTCTGTTTAGTGGTGGTGAGTGCTGACTTGAATTTGAGAAGTGCTTGTTTGAATACTGTGTAGTCTTCTTGTGAGTGTGTTTTCTTCCAGTGACACTCAGCAACCCTAGACGCCCATCGCAGCTTTTTAGTGATGTCTGTGTGCCAGGGTTGTCTCTCGATTTGATTTGTGTTCTGCCATGAACGAGAGGGGCAACTGCATCAATAGCTGATGTGAGTATAGAGTTTTAGAAAGCTGTCGCATTATTTGTGTTGTAGAGTAAGGATATGCATGATAGCGGTAAAATGGCATTGGAGAGTGTGTGAGCGTCAAGACATGTGAGGTTTCTGCGAGGGTGTGCCAGTTGGTGGACATGGGTGGCAGGTGAGGAGGACAAGGATGAGAAAGTAAGTAGATGGTGGACAGAGAGTGGGAGAGGGGAGGTTGTGGGTTTAGTTAGGGAGCAGAGGTGGGTGAAAATGAGATCTATTGTATGTCCGTCTGTGTGGGTAGTTGTGGAGGAACATTGAGTAAGGTCAAAGGATGAGGAAAGTGACAGGACTTTGGAGGCTGCTGACTGGTGGGTGACAATGGTGATGTTGAAGTCACCCATTATGATGGTGGGAATGTCAGCAGAGAGAAAGTTTAGAAGCCAGATGGAGAACTGGTCTATGAAGACAGTGGTCAGGCCCTGGAGTCGATAAATGACGGCCACTTGAAGGTTGGAAGAAGAGTAGATACGGACAGAGTGCGCTTCAAAAGATGACAGGATAACGGAGGGAGGAGGAGGAATTAGGTTGAAGGAGTAGTTGCTAGAAAGAGAAGACTCACTCCTCCACCATGTTTGTTGCCAGGGCGAGGTGTGTGGGTGAAGTGAAGGCCGCCATAACACAGTGCACCAGGGGGGCTGTGTCGAAGGGTGTCAGCCATGTTTCTGTGAGGTCCAGGAATCTGTGAGATGTAAAGAAGTCATGAATGAAATGAAGTTTATTACAGATGGAAGGGCATTCCAGAGCGCTCTAGATCACTTTAAGGAAATCCTATTTTTTTATGTCGCAGCGCTTCCAAAATGAACCCGGTGATTATTTTTGTCCGGAAATTTATTCATACAAGTATATAAAAGCCAGGTACAACGTGTTTCAACTCATTAATGTGAGTGGTTCGATTTGTCGAATTGGGGGTATGTTTGTTGAATGTTCGTCGAACACCGTCGAATACCATTGAAAACAATGGCAGGCAAACACAAATGGTACCTTTACACGCCGCCACAACAGGATGCATACCAACGGCAACTTCACGTGCACGAGCACGGCCGAACGGTTACCAACGGGAACCGCACCCTCTTTACACGCCGCCACAAGGTGCGCTACGCTACGCCACATCTACAGCTACATACATCGCCGGGTGTCTCAAGTAGCCGTCTGTAGCTCAGCGTACCAGCTTTACACACCGCCACCACAGAGTGATCTGGGAGCAACAAAGGCAGGACGTT
Organism: Allobates femoralis; assembly: GCA_033576535.1. NCBI lineage: Eukaryota > Metazoa > Chordata > Amphibia > Anura > Aromobatidae > Allobates > Allobates femoralis. The sequence goes on from JARQOC010000004.1 coordinate 357,560,373, forward strand.
AAACAAATAGGCGTGCCACAGACCTGTACGCCGCGCCCAAACCACAACCATTGGCCAACAGTACGGAGTTGTAATTGGGCACGACGGATAGGGCGGATGGCCGAGACGTGCCGTACTACTGATCGGAGTGTGGCACGGAATAAGCACTTGTGACATGGCGGAGCCTGGCGAATGCATCTAAATCGATGGTAATGGGTCACGCTAGAGCGGTGGCCAGTCACATATCCCGTGTGTATTAAAGTAGCGGTCCGGGGCTATGTGTGCGTAGTACAAGTGTTTGCCTTGTCACGCACGATCAGCGCTTGTGACAGCCGCGTGTGCCGATTGCACTGAGGTGCGTTTGTGTGGCACACATTAGCGGCTTACATAACACAGTATGTGCGTTTTCTGTCAAAATGCTATCTGTGACAACTGTGGCGAAGTATGTGTGAATACAGGCAGAATGGGGTTTAATATATGTGCTGACAGATGTGAATGTAGTGGAACAGCCTCCAAGGCAACAAGTCAAAGATCTGTGTGCCAGTGTATGAGAAAACCCCTGACAAGAATATGTCCTGCATCAATGTGCTGTGTGCAGGGGACCCTCTGCCTACAACAAAATACACACTTATGCGGCCCCTACTGCAGAAGACCCACAGTGCAGTCCGTACAACACGGCTATGATCTGTGTACTGAGTAATCTCCTTCGATGTGGTATGGGATTGTGTGCATCTGTGTGCGCGCAGTGCCAGACCCGGAACACTTCTACGGCAGCTGCTGTACAATAAGCCAGAGCGGTACGTAACACACACTTGTGCGCTGTGTCCAGCATTATTCGTTATCATGTGTTGAGAGGATGTGCACAATGTATGTAGATCATGGGCCATTTATGATTTTTCGTTCAAGTGTGTGTCCGCGTAATTGTACTACTATATGATCGTGCATACGGCGCGTATGTGTAGTGCTGAAGGGACAGCTCATCCAAGATGGAGGGCTGTGAGGCAAGGGCCAATCGTAGCGCAGCATCTTCCACCAATGATCGCTGAAGGGGCGCGGTATCACGGAGCCTGGGTGACGCCTTAGCTACATTGCAGCTACATCGCCGGTGTCCAAAGTTCCCTTCTGTAGCTTCTTTACACGCCGATACAGCTCGCTACAATCGGCGATGTAGCTTTCTGTTTATGGGCAGTGCACGGATACAGAGGTATCTGTGGCCGGCTGTGTCGTCCCGTCTTCAGACGCCGCTATTACAGGCGATATTGGCGCGACAAGCTACAATCGTAGCCTGTAGCGGGTTGTATGCATCCTGTTGTGGCGGCGTGTAAAGGTACCAAAACACGTACTAACACATAGAAGACACATAGAAAACACCTTCTAAGGTGTCAAAAAGGTGACAAACTACTCAGAAGACACAACAAACACATGGAAGTACATATAAAAATGCAAAAAGAAAAGAGCTGGACGAGTAAAAGGAGGAGACACAGATACAGGCATGTCATGCCCTTTTAAAATCATGTAAAACACAGCAAGGGGACTCCAACAAGAGTCTCCATTTTTTCCAAAAATTTGGGCACAGACACCACTTAAGTGGCATCAATTGCTCCAGAGTTGCAAGCTTAAATTGGTTGGTGAGGTGACTTTCATGCAGCACATTCCAAAATCCACAGGCCTTTAGTCTCCCCATGTTATCTGTAAGATTTGTTACCAAAATGTAAGTAGAGGCCAAAAAATCAATAGTTTGAGTACTTCATGCATGAACCGTTACATGGATATGAAGCAAAAGTCGCAGTGGGAAGCTCACTGTGCTACAATGCGGCCTAGCGGGTCGGGCCAACCACCGTCTGCCCCATCAAGTGCATCTGCGGCTTCTTCATCCTCTGTGACTGTGGGGACAGCAGTCACACATGCTTTTGGACGCAGACCTTCCACCTCTTTACCCGCAACAGCCATTGTGATTGGCAGGTTGTCAGTTCTTTTGGAAGTGGAAACACCTGCTGGTGTTGAGCGCTGTCAGAGATCGAGAGCACCACCTTTGGATGAAGGCAACATAATATCTCCGCCTGCACCTTCATCACAGACCAGCAGTTTGCCGGGGACACCCTACTCAACCCCGTCTCAGCACAGCAGCCAGCCCTCGGTCCCTCAGATGTGGACAAGTAAAAGACCATTTCCTCCTAGCCATGATGAAGTTAGAAGGTTGAATTTCAGCATCTGCAAACTGTTGGCTACAGAAATGCTGCCTTTCCTCCTGGTGAACACAGAGGATTTTTGAGACCTTATGTCCATCGCAGTGCCCCAATACCAGATGCCCAGTTGCCACTACTTCTCAAAAAAAGCTGTGCCTGCGCTACACCAGCATGTTGCACACAACAGCACCGCTTCCTTGAAAAACTCTGTGTGTGACAGGGTGCATTTCACCACAGACACTTGTACGAGTAAGCATGGACAGGGGCATTAAATGTCGGTGACTGGGCACTGGGTAACTATGGTGACAGCAGGAGAAGGGACTGCTGTCCAAGTCTTGCCGTCCCCACGAGTTGTGCATCAATCCTCTATATGTAGAAGTTCCTCCACTGCTTCTGCCTCCTTAACCTCGTCTTGGTTCTCCACCTGCACCCAAAGCCTGTCTGGTAATGCCACCCGCGTTGTAACTGCACAGAAGGGATCCTGCACACCTCCTTACTATACTGGCAACAGGGCTCAACGGCATCAGGCGGTGTTTACGTTGAAATGTCTGGGAAATGTGAGTCACACAGCTGAGGAGTTGTGGTCAGTTGTGGAGACTAAGTTTCATCAATGGTTGTCTCCACTGAACCTGCAGCCAGGGAAGGCTGTGTGTGACAATGCTGCAATGCTGGGTGCGGCCCTTTGCCGGGACAATGTGACACACGTGCCTTGTATGGCTTACTTCTTGAACCTGGTTGTCCAGCAATATTTAGCCCACTATCCCGGCCTAGATGGGCTTCTGCAGAGGGCATTGTCGCTGTGTGCTCACTTTCGCTGTTTGCATCCTGCAGCTCAACGACTTGCATCTCTACAGAAGTCGTTTGGCCTGCCAGTTCACCGACTGAAATGTGATGTGTCGACACGGTGGAATTCAACTCTGCACATGTTGCAGTACCCATGAGCCCTGGTGCAATACGTTATGACGTATAACCTGGGCCAATGAGATCCAGAGGTGGGGCAAATCATGCTGCTGGAGTGGTCTCAGATCAAGGATCTATGCACCCTTCTGCACAGTTTTGAAATGGCGACGAAGATGTTTAGTGCTGACGATGCCATTATCAGCATTACTATTCCGGTCATTTACATGCTGCAGCACACTTTAAACAGTATTCAGAGTCAAGAGGAGGGGGAGGAAGTACAGGAGGAGTCATATGTGGAAGGGATAGCAAGATCTCCAAGGTCCAGACGGTCGGCAGCACCAAGGCGGCAGGAATGGGAGGGCGGGGGAGAGGGATCAGCGAGGGCGCATGGTAGCAGCCAAACTGTTGAGGAAGGTGCAGGAGCTGAGGAGCAAATGGAGGACGAACTGGCGATGGGCATGGAAGACTCATCAGATGTGGGAGACCTTGATCACATTTCTGTTGTGCGAGGTTGGGGGGAGAGGGCAGATGAAGGAAGCATGAGTCTTACCTCGCCGCCACCAACACAACAAGGACTTGGGCCACCTGGATGCGTAAGACACATGAGTGCCTTCTTGCTGCACTACCTGCAACATGTCCTTCGGATTGTTAGAATTCGAAGTAATGCCGACTACTGGGTTGCCACACTCTTAGATCCCCGGTACAAGAGTAAATTTGGCGAAATAATTCCTGCCATACAAAGGGATTTAAGCATGCAGGATTATCAGCAGAAGCCGTTACAGAATCTTAGATCTGCTTTTCCACAAAACACCAGTGGTGCACATAGTGAATCTCACAGTTCTAACTTGCCAACCGTGGGACTGTTGAGTCATCACGCAAACCATAACAGTAACACCGTATCTGGTGGTAACAGCAATTTTGGCTAATCGTTTCACCAATTTTTTAGACCATCCTTTGCAAGGCCAGAGGAGACAAGAAGCCTTTTTTTTTTTTTTTTGAATCAGATAATTTTTATTTAAAATTAAAAACGTTTTTCACAACAAAGCAAATAAAGCATTGATATAAACATCCCATGAGGAGACAAGAAGTCTGACACATAGTAAACGCCTAGAGAGGATGGTACAGGAGTATCTCCAAGTGAACATCGATGCCATGACTGTGGAACTGGACCCTTGCTCATTTTGGGCTTCCAATCTGGAAAAATGGCCTGAGCTCGCCTTGGAGATCTTGTCGTGCCCCGCAGCTAGTGTTCTCTCTGAACTTGTCTTCAGCACTGCTGGTGGTGTGCTGACAGACAAGCGCATGCGGCTGTGTGGACTGACAATGTAGACAGACTAACGTTCACCAAGATGAACAAGTCATGGATCCGCAAGGACTTTTCTGCCCCTGTGTCATCCTGATTTGGCTCATCCTTTGCAATCTCAAAAAAGGCCCAGGCTTGGCAAGGCTTAGCACCCATGCGATCTGAAGAAGAGCCACCACGACTTCTGCTAAGAAGCAGAGTTGTGGTTGAGGATGCAGTTGTTGACATGCTTCCAGTACTCCGTCTCTGTCCAGGAAGGCTCAACCTAACCTCGATATCACTAGCATCCTCCTCCACCTCCTCAGTTGCCCCTCATCGACTGGCTGACTGTGGGTTGACAGTAAGTGAGATCGCCAACCTCATCATCACCCTGTGTTCTCTCACACCCGTCGTCCTCAGAGCCAACCTCTTCCTGCCCTGACCGAAAAGTCAAAATGTCATTCCAATCAGGTATCTCAGTCTAATCAGCATCTTCCTCATTGTCTTCACCAACAGGACTTACAGTTTGGGAATGAGGGTCTACATTATGCTTGCTCAGAACCTTCTTCATCTGGGCCTAGATCCGACTCACAAAGCTTCTGGGCATCAGTGCAAATCATTTCCTCATCTGGACTCAAAGAAGCTTTGGAGCAGACCTCTGATTCCCAGGCTATAGTATGAATGAACAGCTCTGCAACTTAACCATCTGTCTTACCCAATACTCAGACGGGTGGCTGGAGACTTGGGAGCTGTGAGGAAGCAAGTGCGATTGGGGTTACACCTTTGAGGACAGGTGTATTTGCGATTTTGAAGTTGAGGTGGAGGAGAGCCCACTTGATGAAGCGCTTGCTATCCATTCAAGCACCTGCTCTTTTTGTGCCTCATTTACAATTGGTAGCGATCGTCATGTAACTTGTGTCCGTACGAAAGGGATCATATCAGATTGTCCACGGAAAGAAGTAGACATCTTACTTTTGCTGGAAGATGATCTTTCTTCAGCAGATGTTACTGTTGCTTTACCACCTATCCCACGGACACAAACTGTTTTTCCCTTTCCACCACGCCTATTCCCCTTTCCACCAGCAACAGGCCTTTTGCCATTCATTTTGTATGTGAACAAATTGGCAACATGCAGTTGTTGACAAAAATTTTTTGGATGGAAATCAAGCAGAGCTAACTGGCCAAACATTGGTACTAGGCCCAAACTATTACCTGGGCTAGGTGCAGTTAAAAATTAGTCTGAACTAGACAGGCGGTGTAGTGTGTTTCACAAGTGGGCTACACACCACTGTCTAAATGACACTGCTACTAGGCCCACACTATTACCTGGGCTAGGTGCAGTTAAAAATTAGTCTGAACTAGACAGGCGGTGTAGTGTGTTTCACAAGTGGGCTACACACCACTGTCTAAATGACCCTGCTTCTAGGCCCAAACTATTACCTGGGCTAGGTGCAGTTAAAAATTAGTCTGAACTAGAAAGGCGGTGTGGCTTTCTTTACAGCTGGGCTACACCGCTGACTACCAGACACAGCTACTAGCCCCAAAAAATTGCCTGGACTAGCTGCATTAAAAATTGGCTACTGAAGACAGGTGGTGTAGCTTGCTTCACAGCAGTGCTACACTACCTGCCCTAAAGGATTGCCTGAGCTAGATTTGGCCAGATGCTGTGTAAAACACTTGCACAGCACTGACACACACCTGCCTGGCAAAAACTAATAGCCACTGCTCTAACCTAGCCCTCAAAAGGGCTGATATTTACAACTAATCCCTGCTCCCTACTTGTCTGAAGTAGTCAAAAGGGCTGTGATTCTAATTAGTCACTACTCCCTAATCCTATCTGTCTATCTAACTTGAGATTCGCTCACTATCTATCTAACACTTTTAGTGCCCACAGCAGCAGTAGTGGTTCCTAACTGACACACAACTGCAGCACTGAGGAAATGGTGGCGATGGGGAAAATGACTGGGTCTTATAGGACAAGGACATGTGACATACACAGCCAATGACACATGCCCTTGCTTGTGTGCAAAAAATGCACTTTGCTGTGTGTGTGATTGGCTTACAGCCTGGGCTGCCCCACTGAATATGCAGTTAGGAGAAAAAGAAATGGAGATCGGCATTATTTCAGCAGCACTGATCTAATCTACGCCTCCCCCCCACACACTATACACTGAAACTGGATATTAACATTCATTAACAGTATTAGGGTTACGGTTATGCTTTTGGTGATCAAAGCGTTATCGAACATAACCTCGAACTATGAGTTTGAAGCAAATTGTTCGAATTCGTCGAATAACTTGAACACCCCCCAAAACAACTCGAATTTGAGATTGGCGAACATTTCGAATCCAACATCGCTCATCTCTAATTACTAGTACTGTACTGTATCTGCACAAGGAGAGACGTGCAGTATTCTAGAGTGGTGGGGAGAGCTCACATGATACTCTTATTTCAAATCTTGCTCTAATACTGTTACAATTTTTAAAAAATGTTAGCTTGTCTTGCAAAATGTTCTCAAACCAAGTTAGGCTAGGATCACTCTTGCAGCAGAATTGTTAAATCCTGATCCAGTTTTAAGCTGTAAAAAATCTCAAAACCGGATCAGGAACCGGATCAGGAACAGCGGTGCAAGATGATTCATTACTGCACCCGGAAACCGACACATTCATACTCTGCGGCTTTGACAGCCACAGAGTTTGAATATGCCGGTAAATGCTGCCCGGGGTCCTTCAGGACTGTGGACAGCATCACAATCATGCACCACTCACGCACTCACACCTCACAATCGCAGCACACTCACACACATACAGCCAACCACACTCACCACATGCACCACACTCGCACCACACTCACGACACACACACCCAAAACTCGCACAGCACTCTCATCACTGTTGTGCATCAGACACGCTCCGTGTTTGATGCACGACAGTGTGCCTTCAGCCTTACTTAAAGATTGGGCAACATACATCATCTTACAGGTCACTCTAAAGAGTTTTTATGCTTTAGCAGAAAGCTTCTCATGCACAAAAGAATTCCTACTCTGCATTGTGGATTGGCGGCTTTGTAGTGATCAGTGCAATTATGGTCATCATTAATATTACTGGGAGAGTAATAATTTGTGGGTTTTGTGGTTTGAAGAAACCTTTGTGTGTGTATATTTGACTATCCACTGAGATAATTGAATGTGTATGTATATTAATATATATCTGGCTGTAGCAATTTTCATAATGAAACATTTATTTAAGATGTATTTTTGCTCTTTGATAAATAATAGTATATTGTAAATTATACTTTAGTTTGTAACTTCTCTTCACATGCAGAAATTGTTTTAAATTAAATAATTTATCAATAATCTAGGCTTGGATTTAAAGTGGTTTTACACCACAGGATACGCTTTAAACAGTATGCATCATATATTCAGAGAAATTACATGAAAGTAAGGGTAATCACCAGTGGGTGTTCCTGGGCTGTAGAACAAAAGTTGTACCTGAGCTCAAAACCTACTCAAAGTCTATTAGTACAGGCTGTATTAATTTGTATGCATTATAAAGTGAAGTCATTTGGTTGTGACATAGCACATCTTCAGGCAGGGCCAGCATCAGTACCCGGCGCACCTGGGCAAGTGTCGGAACCCTGGAAAAAACATTGGGGCCTACTCATCGTCCATACCACTTGCCGGACGGTGTCCCCATGTACGACTCAGGGTAACTGTGTCTCCCCTACCTGTGCACTGTCTCTGTGTGCAGTGTTCTCCCCTGCGCTATGTGACAAGCACAGCTTCCGTACCTCTGGTGGCTTCTGAATATTAAAAATCCAGCAGCAGAGACCGGTGACATCACCTGAGGGGTTGTGCTGATCTCCTGCATTGTCATCGCATATTGGAGGGAGATGCCAACGCAGAGAGACATGCGCACATGGAGGAGAAAACAGCCTATGGGGGAGTTAGCGCACAGGGCAAGAGCACACAGAGGGGGAAAGACAAGAGTGCACAGAAGAGAAGACAGTGCAAGGGGAGAATGCACACAGGTGTGAGAATACACAATGGAGGATATAGCTGACAGGTAGAGAGAGCACATAGGGAAATATGGGAAGGGGGGGGAGAAAGCAGAACATGAGGAGAGAGAGCATAGGGGGAGGATGGGGAGAAGGGGGTGCACAAGAATAAGACAAAATGGGAGGGAGCACACAATGCCAGAGATAGCGCACAGGGGCAGACAGCGCATATGGGAAGAATAGAATGCTCAAGGGGGAGAGTGCACAGGGGTAGAAGAGATGGAACATGATGAAAAGTGCACACAGGGTGAGAGGACAGCGCACAGAGTGAGAAGAGATCACACTGGGGGAGAGAGCACATAGGGGAGAGAAAAGAGTGCACAGGGGGAGTGTGCACAGTGGAGAAGAGAGAGCACAGGATGAAGAGAGACAGCACAGGGAGAGATTCATAGCACATGGGGGAGAGAGTGCACAGGAGGAGTGACAGCACACAGGGGGAACGAGTGCAAAGGGGAGAGAGAGAGCGCACAGGGAAAGAGCGCATGAAGGGGGAGAGTCCACGAGGGAGGATAGAGCACATTTTTCGATTATATTATTTATATATGTATTCATGAATAGCCTGCAGTCTCTATATTATAATCATGAATTGTTTTATGTGTAAAAAGGGAACCATTGAGGCTCCTTTCCCCGGGACCCAGGAAAACCTGGAGCCCCCTTGTCTTCAGGCTTACATTATGGTGCAAATAGAAATGTAATTGCAACATAGTATCATAATTTTGACTCCTTATGTGGCCTATGGGCCTTAGTTGTGATTGCCATCTGAACCATCTCTAGGTATTTTCTCAGGTATTTATGGTACTTGCTAGAACATACCTTTGGCAGGGAAAACTTCAGGATTTTGGAAATTCCTTGTTGTTTAGAACAAAGGAAGCAAAATGCACCCAAATACGTATACTTTACTAATTTTCTACATAAATATACACTTTTAGTTAGTGATAGTATCTGTTTCATACTTCTGTTGATCTAGAGTGGTTAATACCTAGTAACTCTTGTGGTGTACACTGAAAAAGGAATATAAATACAGATCACCTACTGACAAGAAAATGGGTAAAAATGTGTTTAACTTTTGAATTTTAGCCACCATATGTCATCATCCACTACAGAGCTGAGCATGAGATTACCTTTATTTTATAGACAGTCATCTTAGCTATTTCGCTACCCGACAACTGAGATCACATGATCACCTCACATCACGCCTGCATATAGCGGAGCCCCAGATCCCGGGCCTGCAGTGTATTATGATGTATTCACACTGCGAGGCTGGGGCCTCCACTATACACAGGCGCAATGTGAGGACATCATGTGATCTCAGCTGTCGGGCAGCGAACACTGGACATGCCTGAGAAATGATTGCACAGCACAGGCGCCAGGGACGTGGAGCAGAGAGGAAGCGGCATCCGGGGGACAAAGAGATGATGGACAGCAGCGAGACAGTTGAGACCTGGGGAGAGAACACACCTCCTGGTCTCCGTAGAGGTATGGAGCCACATTTATAAAAGTCATTATTTCAGTATACCTGGGGATAATAGACACAAGAGCCACTTTCACCGCATTCAGCTTTACTGCTGCTGAAGGTGGCTCTTTTATCCTCACAGGCCCTGTGGGGGAGGGAAGATGAGAGAGGTTGGGGGGGGGGCGGTGTGTGACAGGTTCTCATTAAGGATTTTTACAGCTACATTAATAAATTCATTGGTATCCCCTGGGGAGACAGAAAGAGTTATATCTGTAAACTGGATTTTTTTCTCCTGAACTGTTCAGATTTGTCACATCATTCCTGTTCTAGTCCATAGTCCATCCATATTTGTGTGCCTTGAACAGGCGTAGGATATACCTAACAGAAGTACACTATGGAGGGTTTTCTCATATCTATCTGTTGAAATGGAAGTGACACTGCCTTGTGTTGTAAGAATTTTTTTTCAAGTTTTTATAATTTTATTGTACCCTTTTAGAGAACAGATTCAGCTATAAATAATTTTCAGCATTTGTTTTGAATATAAAATGTGTTTTGTTTGTTCTAATTCAATAATTTATTGTATACGATTTTCCTTCACTTTTGGATATTTTTTTTCTTCCTTTTGACATAACAACGACATATGATGTTGAAATTCTTTTTCTTCCAGCAGAAAAAGGCAAATTCTATATAAATCCAATACAAAACTGATATGCAGGCTTATCACATAAAAAAGCATTTGAAGCATTGTTTCACTGCTGTCGTCCTACCTAGAATTAGATTAGCTTTAATGTAACTAGATGTATCAGCCTTTTGTGCTACCGCCTTTTGGTAAGACTTATAAAAAACAGACCAGATGATGAAATAAAATAAGGAAATGGTGTGAGACAAAAGGAATGTAAAGATGCCGAATAGGCAACTTCATAGTAAATACTGGGACAAATGAACTGACAGATAACATGCATATTAATGAGCCTGAAAGATTTTTTTTTTTCTAAGTTTTGAATTCATTATTAGAAGTCTTTGAAAGCTCACATGTTGAATGGAAATAATACAAATGGCTTCAGAATAGAAATGATTCCCTTGGGAAGCCGGATGTGCATTGTACAAGGTGTTGAAAGCACATTAGCTTTATCGGAAGACTTCATAAACAGAAAATTGAGGATTTCTTTTCTACAAGGATGGGTGCTCTAATACTTTCTTTAGCAAAGGCAAATCTTTCACAGGCATGGTTATTATCAAGTGATGCCACCTGTGCTTTGCAATTCACTTGAGTAACATGCAAATGTAAATATTGTTTTAATGTTCTCGTGCAAAGTTTAAGCACCGGTGAATATTCTGGTAATAGTTATCTGGGCGATTTTCGAAATTTTCCTGTTTACTCAGTCGGGCTGATATAAAGTTAATGGTTTGTGGTCATTCCTTCAGGCACCTGCGGTTACTGGAGAACAGAAGAGAAGGTTAACTCTGCTTTTATGGTAGCAGTATGGATCGTCATCCCAAGAGACATATGTTCCACACATAATAAAGTACAATTCCTTTTTTTCCGAAAATGTCTACAAAGACAATGTTCCTTGAAATGAAGAAAAAAACTTTTTTGTTTTGTGTTTTCCATTAAGTAGAATATATTGAAAAATAAAATTGAAATGCAAGATATAATCTTATCATCATATGAACCGTGCGGCATGAATCTTGGTACTTGATTAGGCCAAATATTCTTAAGTCATGCTCCATTCTTTCTGTATCTGAAAATCTATAAAAATATACCACTGTTATAGTATATATAGAGTTGTCACTTTATTAGAGACACATCGGTAACAGAGGCATCAGAGTTCAACTCCGCTCAGCTAAGAATGTGAGGTTATAAAGGGATCAGAATCACCAAAATAGGACAAATTCTTAGTATGAGAAGTTTTTATGATTATATTCTGTGCTTGTGTTAACTGCTCAGGATGGTACTGGTAGTGTTGTGCTGAAGAAGATATTTTTTAAGCACATTTTAAACCAAATCTTTAAGTATTATCAACCTAAAATCTAAATTGCATATATGAGTATGGAGTTCTTTGAAATGTAATATTATTGACACCACTATATCATACTATATCTGCTGCTGCATTTTTTTTTAGTGTTTTTTATTCATGTGCAAATGAGGTTTAAAGTACTCTGGGTGTGATTGAGCACTTAATGACAAACCACTGCCTTCTGACGTTTTTCCCTACCCAGTACCAGCCTGTTTAGCTTGATTGATAGATCAATGCTTGTGTAATGTTAGGCACCAGGCAGAGAAATCAAGCAGTGAGCTATCCAACAGAATAAAGAGGTTGGTGCTGGATGGGAAAACATCCTCGGGAGGGAGTGGACCTTTCAAAGTGCTCTGTGTGGAGACACAGGGTCAGTGGGTGCTCTCGTCCACTGGCCTGGCTGCCTTTAGAAAGACCGCATGGACCAGGGCTCATCCCAATTGAACGCCCGAATTCCTTAACCGTGGGCAGAACATTACTCAAACAACACAGGTTGAGGGAACTACAATAGTAAGACTTTATTGGATTCCCTACAGTTAAAACATAACCAAGCAAAACATAAAATGTAACAGGCAACAGGGTCTCACCCTTCCACTGGCTCACCAGGGATTTAAATGTTCATGCCTTGGGGCTTCCAGGGACACTTACTCCAATTTAGCAGCACCCGCTTTGGCAGGCACCAAACGAGAAAAGAATAGTAACAACCTTAAGCTGATCGAGCACAGCAATGTCTGTAGCCAGGTGACCGAATTGCCCCAACCTGGGTATCTTCCTTAAATAGTCTCTGGAATGAAAATACAATGTTGTCCTGGCAGCTGGAATCGAAATTCCTAGGCAGAAATTATGGGTTTCCATACCGGTCTGCAGACCCTAGATTGAAGCCATCTAGCATATGAGCTCCTGGGTAATGAAACAGGCTGCATTATATATCCTGACCCTACATCTTAGGGTACATTGGGCTCTTCCAGGATTGGTGGAAAAAGGCTGGGCTTTTATTGGTTGGATTTCAAGCCACATACATAATTTCCTTTGAGTCACAACAGTCTCTGACAGAGGGGGCAAGGTGGTCAGGTAATTTCAATTAAATTAGCAATACACAGATTTGGACAAGGGGCCTCCGAATTGTCTGGCAAGAAACAATGTTCCAGCAAACATGAGATAAGCAACAAAAGGTCAATACGTCTGGCCAATTAAGAATGTTAACCCCCAACTTGCATTGAGACAAGCTATATCTTCACATTCTGCTAGGTATAGAGCACTTAATGCCTCATTTCCATGTAGATTGAAACTAACTGTTTAAATCTAATTTTTTGTACAAATTTGTCAAATCTCATAAATTGTAATCTCAAATGGTCTGCTCTTCTTTAGTTTCAGAGGTTGGACCACCGCAGATAAAGTGTGGTGTTTCCTAAAAGTAAATGAGAATATATTCCTTTCTTTTTTTATATTCATTCACATATTTGTTTGATTTAAGTAGGAAATGTAGAGAAAAAGATTTTTTACTTAAGATGTAGTTCATTGTCCATCAGTAGATGCAGCAGTGACTGGTATAATCTGCTGTCTTTGGACACATCCATGGAGCTAAGAATGGCCCCAGGATAAATTCTGCGAATACCAGAGGATGACACAGTAATGTCACCTACCACAATAAAAAAGTTGTAGCTCTAATAATATGGTGGGTTAACGCCTGCCTTCCTGAAACATAAACTGTTTCCTTGAGTCCAAATTTAGCCATGCCCCGAAAGGGTTATATTTACTATTGATCTCATGTAATTTCTCATTTCATAAAAAGGTACTTTTCTTCTTGAATTCTACCTCCGTCACCTTCACAACCTGTATTTGATTTCACAGCAGAACTGTAAACATTTTGCTTTTTACATTTTTATAGATTGTGCTAGATGGTGATTTGTCACACGCAGCATAACAAAATGATTTTCTGCCATTGTGATATTATATATTATATGATGGCACTGGATGAAAGGTTTCAGAAATAATGTAAATCAATTAGATTTCATTATCATCACATGATTGTCTTTTTTACAATAGTTTTTAACATTTCTGTTGTTTATTGTTTTTTCTGTTCACTTTAATTTTAAGCAGTTTTGTACCTGCAACATCATGATTTACTAATGTAAAGTGTATTTTTCCTTGTTCAAAATTGTGTAAAGCAGTATTTTTCATTTTGTTGTATTACATCCTTTTACCTATAAAATAATGTAGATTACACTGTACCGCCTTCCTGTCTCTCCATGTGCAGGAAATAATGCGTAGCCTCCCATTCACTCATAGAAATTCATTAAAGGGATTGTTCACATAATTCTCTACCAGAATTATGCCAAATGCATATTTACAGACAATTTTTAAACTCAGCTGATGTCCATCAATGCTCCAGACAGGGACAGACATATCACTGGTGTAATATGTGCAGCAACATAGGGTCCAAAGTCATAAGGGGGCACATTTCCTCCTCCAAAGTTGGTGGAATTGTGCATTATGATGAGATTTTGGGCTGCAAGGGGCCCATATATTTTTTTTTGCACTTTCGTCTATGGACACCACTAGCTCAGGACAACTCAAATTCTGGGTTTATTCTCGAAAAAGGGGTTTTCTCTGTTGACACAGTTGTGTGTAAAAGGGCTAGGCTAACTTCTTATTTAAATAGCCAGGCTCCCTCCTTCATATACCGTTCTGATGAAACCTTGTCCAGTATACAGCATAGGATCTGAAATTACTTACAGGAAATGCTTACAGGATCCTGAACTGAATTTAAATGGAGGGTGTTGCTGGATCTTCACTATTTCAAAGGCATTAAGGCCCTGTCACACGGGGCGACATCACCGCCAATTACATAAGTAAAGGGGCGATGTCGGCACCGCCGGGAGGTCGCCTGGTTTCAGAGCAGTGCTCTGAAACCAGGCGACCAATCTGGGGCGATGTGCATACATCGCCCCATGTAGCCGGCCGCCAGCGACCTGTCAGGTGATGGGAGCCATAGGCTCCCATTGTCCTGCATCGCCGCTGGGGTTTTCAGACACCCCGGCGGCGATGCCGCCTGTCAGCTTGCCACGCGGCGCTGGAGATGTCGCCCCATGTAAATGGGGGACGGCGACGCTGGCGGGGCACCAAAAACGTGCGCGCACCCGCCAGTCGCCGCAGACATCTCCAGCCCCATCGCCAGGTGTGACGGGGCCTTTAGGGAGTTATATAAAATCACATAGTGAACACATTTAAAGACATTGTTTTTAAAATGGACATCCCACTTAAGTAAATGGATTTGCATCATGACAGAACAAGGGGAAAAACGATTGTTGTTCTGTACATTAACATAGCTTCATGTCATATATTAGGTATATAAATTACCTGGGGAGTTTGGAAGCAAGGGAATAGTATATTTTCCTACTCCATTTAGCCACTCCAGGTTTTTGGGATGACTGTAGCTAATCACTCAGATTTACCTCAAACAGTTCACACTCTGTGTGCAGTTGCGAAAACTATTAGGAATGATTGAACTGTTAAGTTAGTTTGGGATGCTTTGCACCATATCTAGCTTTCTCGATTTAGAATTTACATAAGTAGTTAGCGGCCAAGTAGGCTAGAATTTTCTTTTGTACTATTGGTATTTTTGTTTCTAGTGAACCATGTAAGAAGCAAATAAACTGGTTGTGGCTAGTTGAATCAAACTTGCCTGATATGGACATATACTTAGAGTTCTCCTGAAAAGTGAGCAGTGGTTTTGCTATCACACCATAGTCCATTGGAGATCACTCACTGTCAGAAGTAATAGTGATCAGTTTCAGTAAAGAACAGATCCATGAACAAGACTCCACCAAAGAAAAAAATAGGCACTCACCTCTGACGTATCAAACAAAAACTATTTGGTCATTATTGAGATAATGTCACGGGTGGCACGGGTGACAGGGTGGAGGCCACGCGCAGACGGTCCCAGCGTTTGGCCAATCAGCCATAATGTTTGAGGACAGTCCGTCTTTCAGGGGCATTTACCTTCTGTGTAGATAGAGAGAAGGTATGATAAGATCTCCCTATCATGGGGAGACGGCTGGGAAGGTCTTGTGCTCGGTCTGGTTTCTACACCAGTATTCTGGGTCACTAGGACCCAGCAGGTTCTTCCCACCTTTATAAGGAGTTTCATTGCCCTCCCTCGGTGCAGGTGATATTTCCTTGTGCACTCATTATCTTTGCTCCAGCAGAAGCTGAGGTTGTGGAGGTTGCTGTGCTCTGCTGCAAGATAAGTGTTTTCTTTCCCCATTGTCTGTTTTTCCTTGTGTTTGTCTTTAGTTGTTAGTGGAGGGGTCTAGTGAACCTCTCCATCTGATCCTTAGATAAGGTAGTGCTAGGATCAGAGAGGGACGAGGTTCGTGGTCGGCGACAGTTGAGGAAACTGTATAGGGACGTCAGGGCAGACAGGGTCAGCCCCAGTAAGACTAGGGGTCACCCTCTCCTTCTTGTGCCCATAGCTTTAGGGACTCCTTATTACCCCCCCCCCGTCGTTGTCCTACGCTGAGTGTCTCCCGCTCCCAGCGTGACAGATAAGCTGACATGTGGATGTTCATGATTGCCGGTTTGGACAAACTTTTAAGAAAGGCCGGTTTGGCCAAACGTTCAAAAAAGACCTTAGACCCCGAACAGTACATAAGTGAATGTGAACCCAAACTTAAGTGCTGTAAAATAGTCATAGAATGTGCTAAGGGGCTGCAAAAGGAAGAAAAATGGGGATAACAACAGAGCAATTATATATACTGTATTTCCTGGAAGCTAAGACAGCAGTCAGACTGCTTTACTGGCCTGCTCATGAAGCCACATGAATATTCACTGCTTCCCCCGCCCACCCTTTGTGACAGCATCTGTAATTGGTTGCAGTCAGACTGCTATACATGGCCCACCACCTTCTGTGCCAGCGGCATCTGTGATTGGTTGCAGTCAGTCAGTTTCCTTTAATCCTCACACTGTGTGTATGCTCTTCTAACCCGGAGTGTGACAGCTGGATGTGGTGTAAAAATAAATAAATAATTTTAAAAAGTGCTGCAGAATATGTTTGGCGCTATATAAATAAATAAAATATGGTTACAAATTTTTTTGTAGGGTCCCTATTTGCTAACCAGCCAAGGTAAAGCCATCAGCTAGGGGTTGATATCAGACTGGGATCAGCCAATATCCATGGATCTTCCCTGCCTGATAATACCAGTCCACTGCTGTCAGTTTTATCTGTGCTGGTTAAGGAATAATAAAGGTGATCCTACATCTTAAATAAATAATTGTTAAAAAAACATATAAATATGACCCACACAAAATTAGATAAAAATGACCTTTACTTTTACAATAAAAACACACATTTAATAAAAGGAGATGTGATGACACCATGACACAAAAAGGACTATACAATATCATCCCACCAAATAATTCAAAATATAAATCGTACACCTGTATTGTGTTCAGAAATAACAGGTATATGGATAACATTTAAAAAGAACAATACATATGTAA